>ML685876.1:5474659-5541666 GCA_007922175.1 Pelusios castaneus
CCTGCAAAAGCAAGAAGAATCCACCCTAAAAAGAAAGGGACAAAAAGCCCCATCAAGAACAAGATCAAAGTCACATCTGCCATTAACTGATGACTCATGGTCATATAGTTCACTGAGGCAGTGTGACACAGCAAAATCCATGGATAAAAAGATGGGTGAGACTGCATAGCTTTGGGTAATGTTCTGCACACCATCTGAGAGTGTTGGTGTACAGCTGTGTGCCTGACAGAGACCTCGCTCTTCCTCATGCCCAGCTTCCTTGGCCAGGTAGCTGCCATGAGCTGTGAACATCAGCCACAAACTCAAACTATGAGCACAAGCAACAATCAGGACTGGTAACTATACATGAACAACAGCAGAACATCTGGGGTGCATGTGTGAATGTGTGTGTATTAAATATTAGTTATTAACACAATTGTGTTTTCCTAATAATAAATGCAGCATATTGCCTTCTTCCTCTTAAAAAGATCCTGGGTGCTCTTTTTGCACAACACCCTGTCCAAATCCTTCTAGAGACTGCCAACTCCTGTCAATGTGTCTCTTCATTCTGTTTGCCTCCTAACCTTCCCTCTGAGTTATCAATACATGCAAAACATTTTTGAGACCCTTCATAAAAGGCATGTGTGTGTGGTGGGAGGGGAGAGTGATAGGGAGTTGTAACGTGAAATACATGTCTTTGGGCTCTCCATGAAGAAGATCCCAAACCCCTGCCATTCCTTACCTCAGTGGTGTTCCTGGCAGGAAGCCTTGCTGAGTTACAAAGTGGTTAATCCTCAGTTGTTCAGAGAAGGCCCAAGGAAGCACTGTAGTCAGAAGTTATTTAGATACAGTTGAGTCTATGTAGGCTCGCCACCTTAAAAGAAGGATGTGTTACTTTCTAAGGCTAAACTCACACCTACCCCTTACTGGTGATTAGAAGTCAGGGCACTGAACTCTGAAAAAACCAAACACAGAAGATGCTCTGTATCACTTGTACTGGGACTGGGCTGGGCTGAGTTTACTGCTTATAAAATTATGTAAACGGAACATGCAGCTAGAGGCTTTTTCCAAATTAGGTTAAGCCCTGCAATAAAACCCAATCCAGAGATGGTGGCTTGTGTTCACACCTGAGCCTCCAGTGAACATTTTTTCTTGTTGCTCCAGCCCTCAGTCGTTTCTAAATTCATTTTCCTCTCTATTAGTGTGATTCTAAAAATGGCATGATGGACCTTCAGAATAGTTGAAGCTTAATTGTGTTCTCGAATCTCTTTGGTTTAAAGGCTGAAATGACCTTCCTTCTTAACTGCCAGCCTTGCAAACTCTGCCTGGATTTGAAAGTCAAATTAGATTCTATTTGTCTTGTGCATTGTCACCATCAGGTCTTGTGTTGCGCTTAGTAGGAAACTAGCCAG
This sequence comes from Pelusios castaneus, assembly GCA_007922175.1. Taxonomy (NCBI): domain Eukaryota; kingdom Metazoa; phylum Chordata; order Testudines; family Pelomedusidae; genus Pelusios; species Pelusios castaneus. Next base: position 5,476,051 of record ML685876.1, read on the forward strand.
ATCATCATGGGGTTCAAGTTCACAGACCCTACGAACCACAGTAATTGCCTTGGTACACTCTGAGGTTGAATACTGCATTCCAGTGTACTGTCACAGCAATCACACTAAACTGCTTTATTTTCAGTGGCATGTGCATAGTGTCCGGGATGCTCAAATTGACCCCAGTTGACTGGCTCCTGATCCTAATGCACATCTAGCCTCCACAGATTAGAAGACCTGCCTAAACATCTTGCTTTATTAACCATGCCAGTGCAACACCAGGATCCCTTTGCATGATAACCTGCAGAACCCACCAAAGACAACATTAAAATCCCACAGCCCTCTTTGGAACCATATGAAGACCCTTACACTCAACTTTGACTCTGAGGTTCAATGGAGAGCCACATGTAGCATTTCGACTACTCAAAACAAACAGCTCATCATTCACCTTGCCCAGGAACACCTGTATTTTGATTATGCTGGAAAAAGTGGTGCATCTTGAATCACATCGGGACATCTCATGGGAGATGGGGGCAAACTCTCTTTCCATGGAAAATGAGGCAAACACCTGTATGTGACTGTGGTCAACAATGACAAATGATGGAGCACATCGTACCTGGGTGTTCCCTTCGTTCTTTTGTCAGGGGCCTGAAGGACATTCATCAGCTCATTGCTGCAGCAATGTGTTGGCTATCAAACCTAGATACCAATTTGTAAACATTGCTAAATCTGCAAGCCACACGCAAGAAGAAGACCACTGGGCCTCATTACATCTCATTACATCTACCCAGCCCCATCATCTCCAGTGTAGTTTGGAATTGAGTGAGCAGTTCAGTTGATGGGCAAGGCAGCAGAGAATCTAGCTCACTCTCATAGGCTATGTCTACACTTGCACTTTTAAGTTGACTTTAACTAAGTCGACTTAGTGTGTCTACACTTAAAATTAAAGTCGACTTAAAGGGGAACTTACAAAGTTGACCTGGAGCGTCCACACTGGATGCTCTAGGTCAACTTTGTGGGGCTAGGGGGACCTTGGGCAGGTCCAGGGTGGCGGGGGGGAGGCACCCCCTGTGTACAATGGGGCAAAGGGGAACAGGGACCCTGGCAAGGCAGAGCCCTGTGTGTGATGCTGTCTGGATTTAGGGAAGCATTTATGATATTATTTTCTATGGATATCTCATAAATGCTATATTCCATAGGAACTATGTCATGTTTGGTATCAATAGAAAGGTAGTAATTTGCTGGGAATGATTACATAATTTATGTCTAGGAATTCTATTTCGATTAGAAGTCAAGAATTTGATGTTATATCCATACTTTAACTTGTGTCCTTCTGGACAAATGCCTTAGATGGAAGGGTGTGAACAACCATTGTCTCCTTAATGTTAAGGAATCTGCCAGGTGATATGGTCCCAGGGAGTATCCTGATGAGCCATTAAGGAGACAATGGTTGTTCACACCCTCCTGTCTAAGGCATTTGTCCAGAAGGACACAAGTTAAAGTATGGGTATAACATCAAATCCTTAACTTGTAATCAAAATAGAATTCCTAGACATAAACTATATAATCATTCCCAGCAAATTACTACCTTTCTATTGATACCAAACATGACATAGTTCCTATGGATTATAGCATTTATGAGATATCCATAGAAAATAATATCATAAATGCTTCCCTAAATCCAGACAGTGTCACACCGTGTCCACATGCCCTGCTCTTTGGGGGGCATGCCAGGCTCCCCCTGTGCCCCCCCCAGCAGGGAGGGCATTGGTGTAGTCCTGGGGTAGCCCTAAGTCGACTTAGGGCTACCCGAGGGCTACACTGGCTTAATTCGACTTTAGAAAGTCGAATTAAGCCTTAGGTCGAGTAGAAAGGTGGTTTAATAAAGTCGACTTAATTTTCATTAAGTCGACTTTATTTTCCTTAAGTCGACTTAAGCAAAGTGTAGTGTAGACGCAGGGCAAATTAAGTCGACTTAAGCCAAGCTTAAGTCGACTTAATTTGCCAGTGTAGACGCAGCCATAGCTAGTTGGTGCTTAGCCATGGGGGCTACTACCTCAATACATTAATTTTTATGTAATGTAATTTGCTGGTCATTATCCCAGATGAAGATCTGCTTCAGTGAGTCTGAATGCACTGAAAAAGCATAACTGTAGAGTAAAGAAAAGAATTGGGGTGGGGGGTGGGTGGGACTGTATAAATGATATGGACTGATGTGATGCTTTGTTTAGGTTTCTTTGATCAATCTGAGGTTTTTCCTGTGACTTGGAGAGAGATTTTTTTTTCTGTACTAAAATGACCAAAATTCCCTTTTGTAAATGTGAAAAACTAAATCATCTGCAAGGAACCTTTTCTTTGGAAAGTTGTAAGTTGTATCCAATGTATACAAATGACAAGTGCTTAGAAGTCAGTCCAGAAAGGAGCGGCAGACTATCAAATTTCAAGGCTTGCCACAGCTGACTGGAGAAATCTTGTTAAAATGAAATCCAATTATTTGAGGACTTAAATGATTAGCAGAGATCATACCATTTCTGTTAAGAACCAAAAGTAATAAAAAGAAATGTGAGTCTTTCAAAGCCTTGTTAAAAGCTTTACAAGAATGAAATGCTGGCTGTGTTGAACTTCCTACCATCAGCTCTGAAAAGTTCTCAAAAGTTGATAGATGTTATTTTGGTTTCACATTGCATGAATCTCTTAGTAAGCTAAATGTACAAGGACCCTATCAAGAATTAGGCCCAAATTCTGATTTGTTATCAACAATGTTTTACAAAACTTAATGTGACTAGAAATATTTTTATAACTTTCTCCCCTTGCCTGTCTCCCTAAAAAACTTAGAATGAAAACTTACATGAAAGAACCCCTGGCAGTCATCTGCGCTGTGGGCAACCTAAAGAGAACAAGTGAAAAGCACAATGGTACAGTCTAGCTTTCTTTTCTCAGCTGAGTAACACACACACACACAAAATGAACAGCAGAAAGAGTGAAAAGATTTTAAAAATCCTTTCTATTTTAAGAAGCAGTGCCCCTAGAAAAGGAAATTGCAACTGAATAGGAGCAGAATTGGGTCATTTAAACATAACGGGAGATTTGCCATTGACTTCAATGGGATCAGGATCAGACCCAAGCTGCCATATATTGTCTGTTTTATGTATTTTTATAGCTCTCATCATTATATTATATGACCATGTGGTGACCTAGACACAAAACTTCCCTCTTTTGCTCACTGAGTTGGAGGCTATTTGGCCTAGCCACGGATCACATCCATCCCCTCATCATCTTAATGAGGGATTATACATATGCGATGAAACAAAGGGAAGCAACTTTCATGGGAGTCAACATTGTTAAAACAGTTGTTAAGTGTTTTCTGCATATCTGTTTCAGTATTCACAAAAATGTTGCTAAAAATTCCTAATAAGGGAATCCTCAGGTTAGAGGAAGGAGTAGAGACCAATTGTCATGGTGGTACCACTTTATGTAAAAATTCACAGTCATTAGTTTCATGGTTCACACTTAATTGCAAGAGATGAAAACAACTTCCAAACATGGCTTTAAACATACTAGAAGCTGTGCTCAGAGATAACCCAGTTTATGATACCATGTTACTGAGCTGAAGAATGCAAAGCAAAATGGGATTCATATAACTGCATCCTTTTGAATTTTCCACCTCTGATCTCAATGACAAAACAAAAGTCACTCGAAATGCAAGGTCACCTCAACCACTATGAAAAGCACCAAGTGGCTTTTACTGAAATCCAGCATATTTACTCTCAGGCTGGATTATGGGCCTCCCACAGTCTGTGCTCTTTTGTGCTATGTCTGCAATGCTGTTTATGAAGGCTCTGGAGTGATTTATGGGTTTTGCTTTTCAAATCAGACCCTTTGGGTGCATCTACACGTGTAAATTAACTCGATTTAAGCTTGCTTAAGTCGACTTAATTTACTCTGCGTCTACACTACACTTTCCTTAAATCGACTTGAGCAAGCTGCTTAAATCGACTTAAGGAAAATTAAGTTGACTTTATAAAACCTCCTTTTAAGTCGACTTTTGTCTTTTTAAAGTCGACTTAAGTCAGTGTAGACCTGGAGTAGCCCTAAGTCGACTCTAAGTCGACTTAGGGCTCTCCAGGACTCCCCCACTGCCCTCCCTGCCAGGGTGGCTGGCACAGGGAGAGCCTGGCATGCCCCCCCACAGGGCAGGACAGGGCAGAGCCCTGCCCACCCTGCCCCTATGCCCTGCCAGTGTCCCTGTCCCCCTTTGCTCCATTGTACCAAGGTACAATGGGGCAAAGGCTGAGCCTCCTGGCACTTGGCAAGGTGTGCCCCACTGCCACCGTGGACCAGTCCCAGGTCCACCTAGCCCCTACAAGTCGGCCTGGTTGTCCAGTGTGGACCCTCTAGGTCGACTTTGTAGGGTCCCCCCAAAGTCGACTTAAAATTTAAGTGTGGACATGCTAAGTCGACTTAAATTCACAAGTGTAGACATAGCCTTTGATTGTCTAGAAGCTTACAGGACAATTATTAATGTGTTGGAGCATGAATAGTGAGCCCTGTTTTTAAGCTTTCAAAAAATGCCATGGTAGAAGAAGGGGGAGTTTGGTCATGTTGTTGCACTTTCATTTTTATCTCATGATGCGTTAAACTGCAGTGGAAGATATCGCTCCAATATGTGCATGCATGCGCAGATGGGAGAGTGGGTAAAAGGGTAGTCCTGGCATTCCACTGAGATGACAATAAACAAAAGTAATGAACAGATGGGAAATTACTTTGTTCTTTGACATTTTTTTCAGTTATAAAGTGCTAGTGTTCAGTGAAGTACACCAACAGGTAAGGTTTTTACAGGCAAAAACAGAAGCAGCTGATGATACCCTGGAGAGGTACAAATAAAACCACACCTCCTGTTGAAGACACACACTCTCTCTCTCTCTCTCTCTCTGTATACATACTGTCTATATACATGTGTTTGGCTGCTCCACAGCCTTTCATCAGAGCTGAATATTTGGTTGTGTACACCCCCTGTCTTTATAGGGCCCTTCCCTACTTTGTGCACAAATTTCTGTAGCATCTCTGGCAATAAACTTGGAACACTGATCTCCCTGTTGTGGTTGGACTATGCCAGTACTGTGACATTGGCTGCCTATTATTGCCACCCTGCTGAGCTCCCTCCCTGCCCCACGTTAAGCATGTCTAGATTATCTGCGGGTTCCTGTCTTCAACAAGATTAAATGCCAAACAATTCAATGTGTGCAGCTAAGCCCAGTATCCACGCACTCCTGCATGCAAGGGGCAGCATTTAGAATTCGCTCATTTCCACAGCCATGTTTCTTCTGCTGTTGACTTTGCTGTTCAGAGTGTCACAGACGGTCTTGCAGCCCCCATTGCTTGAGGCTTGGCTGCCAGCAGCAATATGTCCATTGTGCTCCGTTGGGAGCTTGAAGGTAAAGAGGCTGTATGAGTCCTTTTGCATGCTGCCTTCCTGTAGGGGACTCAGAAAGGAGGTGGAGCTCTTCCACTCCTGGAACATGTATGTTTCTGTGTGTGGATGAGTGACTTTGCTCAGATAGCCTGGGCTAGGGGTGGCTGAGGATAACGTTCTCTGACTGCCACTTAGGAAACTCCTGCTGTCTTCCAATGAGTCCTTGCGGGAGTGTTCGAAGGAGCCTTGGTTCCAGTGCCTATAGTTGTAGGCCCACCACCCCAGTCGCTTCCGCCGATGGCACTGGCATTTCAGGATCTGTATGAAAGCCCTCTTGAATTCCTTGCTTGAGCAGGGGTAAATTATTGGATTCAAGCAGCTGTTGAAGTAGCCAAGCCAAAAAATTATCTTGAAGATGGTTTCAGGTGGCTTCAAAGCAGAAAACATAGATCCTATCAGGGAAAAAAGAGCAGAGAAAGTATATGAGATGACTGCTCAGGACTGCCTTTAATAAAGAGAAGGTGAACCTATGATGTCGATTGACATTCCTGTTAGGGTGCCATATTAGGCATGCCTTTGTTAGGGTGTCCTTCCCACTTCAGTTAAAGTTCTCCAGTAAAATTAAGATAAGACTTGATAATCTTGATATTTCTGAGATACAAAACCCACCCCAAAAACATCTTTGGGATAAAGAACCCTGATTTTCTTTTTTCATCATGCAGCTACAAAGAGGTGCACAAGCTCAATTTAAATACCCCCAAATCTCCATATTATTATTATTATTTACTTATTTGTACTGCAGTAGCACCTAGGGGATTGGGGCTCCATTGTTCTGGAACTATAAAAAACACAAAGAGTTAGTTCCTACTCCAGAGAGCCCTTCGTAGGTCACCTTCAAAAGGGAAAAGGCCTTGTTTATATTCACAAACTCTTTTTATGTCTTTCATCCTGGGGTGTATCTTTGTTCAGACATAATTTGTCATTTCTGCAAGCTTGCTAGAGCAGCCCTAGGATAGGGAACTTGTTCTCTCTTGTCTTATCTAAGTCACCAATATTATTCAAAAGATACAAAATCTATTTAATCCTGAAATTGGCTAATAGTCACGCGGGTCTACATAGAGCAGGGCTTCTCAGCATTTTTATAGCACAAGTAAAAGGATTATCTCATGAACCCTTCCTCTCCCATTCACTAGCACATAATTTCCCTGAAGCAACTTTCACAGAAAACTAATATTAACAAAGCATTTAATGTATTTTATGCATTAATTCACTAAAATTAAATTTAGCAAAATGGAACAGTCTGAAAGAATGCCTGAAGGTTCTGAGTTAAAATTGTGGGCACCTTGCACATGTTTGTGTTTCTAGCCGCAGCAAGCTGAACAGATGGATTCAACATTGGAGCTTAATTTCTGGAACTGAAACTAGGTTCTAGGCCTTTTAAAAATGGAGAAGTGCATTTGAACCCATGTGTTAAGGCTCTCTGAGAACAGAATCCTTTTGTTTTGGAGCCCTTTCAGATTCTGAGCCATGAAAGCAGCTGAATCAGCAACAGCGACAGAATACCTTACTGGGGAGGAAAGAATGTCACCGAAGGCATATTTCCCCATCCCCTATCACAGGAATGTGGAGGCTGTGGCCTGGGTCTCAAAACTATGCAAAACCTTGTTTAGTGGACACAGGTATGTCCTATTAAGTAGGGAAACACACAGGCGGTGCTGATGCCAGGCTCATGGGGGACACAGGCCCTAGGTCCCCAGGCCAGCGGCCCGAGTCCCGAGCTGGCCCAGTTGGGACCCAGGGTTGGTGGTCAGAGCTGGCAGGAGGCAGGATTTGCACTTTGCATCCCTTGGTCAACTCAGGGTGCTTTATGAAGGAGAGGCAGCAGCTGCATCCACATTTTACCACTGGGAAAACTGAGGCACAGGTCTGGAAACTGATTTGTTGAGCCAGGAACAGAAACCTGCTCAGGACGATCTGTTGCCCTAGGCCCAGAGGCAGCCTTTGGCTATTGGGGGCCCTAGGCGAAGGACCATTGTGGGGCCCCATAGGGCCGTGAAGATCTCTATAGGCCCATGGGGGGGCCCTCTCTATAGCTCTGCCCCCCTGCCACTGGCTCCCCTTGTTGCACCACCCCACCCACCCTCCAGCCCCAGCTCTTTCCACGCAGTCCCCGCCCCCTGGACCAGCTCCTCCTCCTGCTGCCAACCGAGGCAGATGCAGCTTTTAAAGTAGGCAAAGCAGGCGACTGGGCCCTTTACTGCTTTGGGCCCTAGGCATGCACCTGCTTTGCCTACCCTAAAGCCACCTCTGCCTAGGCCAGTGGTTCTCAATCTATTTCCCACTGCGGGCTGTGTATGCAGTTCTGTATGTGGGCTGCATCCACACCGTATGTATACTGCCTGGATGGCCATGAGGATGTCATCGGTGGCAGCAGTGTGCTGATTGGGCTGCAGGCAGCTCACAGGTTAAGCACCACTGCCCTAGGCAAACATGCTGCAGTCTGACTGGCACTGGCTAGGGCAGACCCCAGCCCATAGGGTGGTGAGGGACTAGGGCCCAGGGGAGCCAGGTGCAGGGCCAGGCCATGGATGCAGGGCTCAGGTACGGTCATGCGGACTGTGTCCACTGTGTCCAGTGAAAAGAAGCCTGGCGTTGCCCCTGTGTGAACGGGCATCATAGCACAGCCTGGAAATCTGCAGTAGCTTCCTGCGCCTAGGAGCCCAGCAGGCCTAACCAGCCTTATCTGCCACAGCTGCTGCTTAGGCATCTTAGTAGACAAAGAGCTCCCTGGACCTTTATGTTCCCTTCAGAGTTTTAGAAAGTGTCTCAGGTTTCATATCCCCCCCCCCCCTTCTGTATGTGGGATGCCCAAAGACATCAACAGGAATTTCCCACAAAGATAGGAAGCCCTTTGGGTGTGTCTACACTGGCAACTTAGGTCGACTTAAGGACGCTTAAGTCAACCTACACAAAGCCACATCCACACTGGGCTTTTATTAAGTCAACTTAAGCGCTTCCTTAAGTCGACTTAATAACAGCTTAAGTCGACTTAATAACACCACCTCTGAAGGTCGACTTAAGCCTTAAGTCGACTTCTTAAGTCGACTTCAAGCCAGTGTGGACGGGGAATAGCACTAAGTTGACCTTATTAAGCAAACTTAAAGCCAGTGTGGATGGCTATGTCTACTGTTAAGTCGACTTAACAGGGTTGACTTAAAGTGTAGCCACTCTGCTAAGTCGCCTTAACAAGGTTGACTTTAAGTCGACTTAACAGAGTCAACTTAACTTTACAAGTGTAGACATAGCCTTTGTTATTAGGAATTTGAGTTTGATAGGCATCTGTCTCCAAGCATGCAGACCTGGGCACAATTTGGTCACTGTTTCATAGAGCTCCTTTGCCACTTACGTCCTTCTTCAACAAAGATAGGGAAAAATATTCTGTTTAGCTTGTATATTTTTAATATTGCCCCTTTCTCCTCCCCTTTCTTGATACTAACAACAATGGTTTTTATTTAATCATGCACATATCCCTTCCCTCGTAATTAACTAGGAGCAAACAACTGTGGGCTATTTTAGTACCTTGATAAAATAATAAAACTAATCCTACCAGGCACAAACTCCAAACATCAAACTAATATTTCCTCCTCTAATCTCTAGTTATTTTCCCATCACAGTCTGATAAACAGATTAAATATTTCCCAGTCCTGATTTAGATTGCCTTTCAAAATAGCAGAAAAATGTCGCCTATAATTATCTCGTCAGTGATTTATTCTTGATGAGGAAGCCAGAATAACTCCCCCACTCTAAACTATCTGTTTCCTGGCACTTCATGTTCAATAACTTCCCAGCCAGGGAATGTGTTTTTCTTCTCTTTTTATTTTTATTTATTTGTTACGATTAGCATTGTGATTCACTAAATATAGCACTGCATGTGATTTAACCTCTGTCTAGAGCCTTGACACCTTCCCCTTCTAGCAATTTTCCAAATCCCTTTACCCAGTAAAAACACAGAGCAGGATATAGATCAGGAATTCAGTCAGACTAGTTTTCATGTCATTTGAAAAAAAAAAAAAATCATCCCTAATCATTACCAATTGTATACACCAGACCTTAACAGATCTATTCAGTTTGGAACTAGACTGAGAAAAAGTGAATGACGTAGTTAGGAATTTAAAAGTATTTTGTATAGTGAAAAGCTAATTTCAATTAGAATGTCATTAGTGTTTAAAGCAGGTTTTAATGAACTGTTTTTTACAGCCAAACTATGTAAGTCACCTTCAGTGAAATCAGTAAAGGTTGTGGAAAACAATTTACAGGATTAGCCTGCCATTGCACATTTTGAAGCATATCAGATGAGCACATCACTGGGCTATTGAAACGAATCTACTGCTACCTTTAGGGTGACTGTTTCCCATCCTGGGAAAACATTGAGCTCTAATAACCTTTTTGTTATGTTCTACCAAATCTATAGCTACTAGGGCACAGCTCCTGATAATGGCCCAGACCTGCAGTTTGTACATATCATAGCTCCCTTTAACAACTTGGATTTTGCCTGAGTAAGGACTGCAGGACTGAACCCACGGCTGTTCAAGACAAAACATGTCTTTCTCTTTTTTGCTCTTCTTTTTCTTACCTTATCATAGTCTTCTTTTCCCCCTCTACCCCCCCCCCCCCCCGATGGAAAAGCAAAGCATAGAAAGTAATTCAGTGTATGCAGAAAAACACCCAGCCTTTCCCTGTGGCACTGATAAGAAATAGCTAGTGATGGACTGGAGCTGGTACAAATACCCTCCACCACTGGGAAAGTTTAGATCCAGGTCAGAGCTTTGTGGCCACAGTCCAATCTCTCCAGTAAGCCAAACTAACCCTCCAAATAAGAGAATTCTGAAATACTTGGACTCAAATCCTACTCTAGGGACCTAATCCATAGTTCTTTGATTCAATGGGAATCTTTGAATGAGCTTTGGGCTTCAGTGGACTTTGGATCAAGCCCTAAAATGGCAGGGTGAACTGTAGGAAGAGCCACTGGATTTGCCAAACCCTGATTCACTTACATAACCGAATTCCACACTGAGGACAGTTCAGATGTAGCCTGCTACAGTGGAGATATATACACTGTAGTCTCTCATATTCTTTGTTGTTTTCCTTTAATTTAAAATAAAAGCAACTAACATGAAAAATACTCCAGGTGTAGAAAAATGACACAGACCAGCTTTCAAATCATTGCTGTTCAGGCTCATCAGCAATCTGGCCTGTTAAAAGAAAAGCCCGTTATTTAATAACCAACACCATTGTCATACTCTGTGTCATACATTAAAAGCTAGATCTGAGTATTTCCAGTGTATGGATAATCACAACCTGAAAAACAAAATTCTTTGTGGATCCACTGCCATCTTAATTAGCAGACTCCTTGGAGGGGCTTTTCTTCTCCCAGCTCTAGATCCATTCTCAGCAGCCTAATATGGCGTAAATATTTGCTCAATAGTTTCCTGATACCTCAGTCCATCAGCAACTTATTCATGTGTGAGAGAAAGATAGTAAATTTAAGATCATCATTTAAGTACAAAGGATAAGTGGTAGTCTTATTCTAATGCATACAATACATCTGAGAGGGTCCTCTTCTCATTTTTGTAGGAAAGACCTGAGTGTAAATAGCCAAACCAAACCAGAAAACCTTACCTCAAACAGAAATATTAGCTTGTCAAGGAGGATAAGCCAGAGATTTCATGAAGCTCATGAGAGTCTTTGCTACAGCTATTGATTTTATATAGTTAAAGTGCTCAGATGCTACAGTGATGGATAGGAGTTTAAGCTCCCAAGATAAGTTTGCTAAAGAAATGCTGTTGAAGTTGGCTGTGATATGTTTGTGCCAAGCAGCCGCTTATGCCATTTCCATTCATGCAAAGGGAAATAAATTGTGAGCACTGCATAAATTAAACTATCTTTCATTTATGACATCATGGACCTCAACTGTATGGCTGAATTTCCTTTCATCTCTCTTTTGTGCAGGAAATATATTTTACTTCTGCTGTGATGGGCTTGAAAGCCAGGCAGCCAACGAGTACATATTAATTGATTTACACCTTGATTTAATGTAAGTAGGTTGACAATCTTCATGTAAGATATCTAAGAATATAGATTTGCAGGAAGTGCTTCTATATTTCTCATTTGTACCCAGTCACAAATGGGAAATTACAAACCATTTTTATTTCAAATTACTGGCATTCTCCTCTTTTTCTTTCCAATTTTTCTTTACCTTCCTCTGGTTTTTCTTTTTCTCCTTTCTCCATTTTCTCCTTTCTATCCCTTTTATTTTTTCCTTTCTTGCTTCTCTTCATTTTTGTCATTGCTTCCTTCTCTCCTCTTCTTCTCTTTCATCTAATTTTTTTTCTCCATCTCCCCAGTCTTCTATTTTCTAATCACCTTTTTCTCTTCACAGTTTATGATTTTTTCATTAGCTCAACATGCATCTTTAGTTACATGATGAGGTGGTATTAAACACATAGGTTCATTACTCATTAGTAGAGTAGAAATACCTGCTCTGTCCACACAGATAAGTCTTGGAGATGAATCATTTTTCTATTTTGGCAAGGTGAATGATCAAACAATAACTAAGTTTTGATGGATGAATTGTAGGTTCTCAGGTGTCACCTCATCTAGCTATTATTAATATTAAAAGAAATCTTGTAAATTTGGTTTCATATACACATGGATCCACTTAGAAGAAAGTCTGTCTGTTGTTACTATTTATAAGAATAAATGGGAATAATTTATTCATAGCAAAGCTGGATGATGATCTGGAATTGCCATTATGGTAATAGTGCACTTCTTACAGTGAAATGTAATGTGAAAAGATAATTTGATAGTGAGAAGATTTCACTGAATAGTTTTTTGTATTTTGATTTGTTAAAAGATTAAACTAAAGCACTTAGCAGGATTTAGTATGTATCTGAGTTGGAATGTAAGCCAGCATATGCTCATTTTTAGCAGAATGAGAAACAAAGGGTTCCAAAGTTTCACACACTGAATGATAGGGATTCTATAGACCAGAGGTTCAGAGCCTTTTTCTTTCTGAGGCCTCCCAACATGCTACAAAAATTCTAGGGTTCAGTGAGGAGTTGAGACTGGGGTGCCTGACTGGGAGGGTCAGGGTTTAGGGCTCTGGTCTTCAGCTGCTGGGGGTGGCTGGGTGGGGGACTCTGGTCAAGCACTGGACTAGAAGTTGGGAGGCTTCAGCTCCATGGGGCTGGCGGGCACAGGGCTTTAGCCCCATAGGGCACCAGGCTCCCAACTTTTGGGGGGAGGGGCTCAGGGGTCCTCTGGAGGTCTTTTGCATTGTGGTGCTCCTATCTTTAGCCCTGTGGGATGGAAGGGGGAGGGCTCATGGCTTTACCTCCACAGAGCATTGCCACTTTAGCCCAACAGGCAAGGGGTCAGGGTTTCTGCCCCCTGGAGTATTGGGGTACAGGGCTTTAGCCCCTGGGGTACTGGGGCTTCCTGCAGGACATGGGGGTTTAGGGCTCACAGACCCCCTAAAACAGTTCATAGCCCCCCGGGGGGCCACAGACCCTGGCTGAGAACTGCTACAATAGACATATCACATTGTGTGACTGTCACAGACTAGGTAGAGCTAGTTGTAAGCTTAGTTACTGCTTATTCTGAGCACGGGTGGTAGAATTTGAGCCTAAGTTATTAAACATCCAGTGGTGGTGTAGGACAGATGTAGGAAATATAATCACTAGATTGCAGAGAGACTTAGAATGGAACTGAGCAGAGGAGGGAAATTCCATTTCATGAAGGATTTTGAAATTTGGCTGCATTCCAAACTGGAAAGACACCGGTACATTCTGAAATTCTCCATGGAAGATAATAAAAAAAAAAAAAGTTATAATTTCAGCTCTATCAACAAGTTAGATATAAAACAAAATTTAAAACAATTGAAACAAAAAGTAGCTTTAAAACAAAACATTGAAATGTTTTTTCCCCACAAGGTCGCTTGTGTGTTCTAGAAGAGAGTCTTGTCCAGTGTCACATAAGTAACTCTCAAAGCCCAGACCAGAACCCTAGTCACCTTTTTTCCAATCTTCTGCTCTGCTCTTTATCACATGCTGCTTCCCTTAATAGATATCAACTAAAAGCCAAGTTTTTATTACTGGAGTTAGCTATGGCATTACGCTAGCAGTGAGAAAAACTTGGCTTTTATGGGGTAGAAAGTCATAGCTTTCTAGCTGTAAAAGGAAATGTTAAGCTAAGTAGAAATAAAAGGTTAAACCATCACTGTATTTGCCTGAAGGTAAAGGGCAGACACTACATGTAGGTGGCAATTAGGTTCTTGTGGGATGAATGAGAAGCATGGAAACTAGCTGTTACCAGAATGGTTGTGAGCACTGAATTCACTGAATGCAGGAAGACGCTTTGAACTTTGTTAGTTTGCTGTAGTCCTTGTTACACTGTACTGGGTCAAATCAGCATGCCAAGGTTCTAATGTTAATTGGATTCCTGAAGCTCCTGATTTTTTTTTCTTTTCTTTTTGCCTCTAACATTCAATATTTGTTTACATTCCCCTAAACTTATTTAAAACAGAAAAAACCCCAAACCCTAGTTTCCAAACATTTGGTAATTCAAATCACAGACAGAGGCTGTGTTATCTGTTTCACTGGGTTATGAATGATGCATACTCATGCTTCCATCCTGTTACAATTTGGAAATGCAGCTTTGTCGGCACCATTAAATGGCTAATAGCATTTACACACGTAGAACCTGATCTGTATTCCTTGCGCACACAGACTCCCGAGAGAATTCAGTGGGAGTACAGGGTGTGCAGGGAATGCAGAATCAGACTCTGAAAGGGCACATCTCTGTACCAACATCTTGGTAAATAGGACAAAAAGCTCTGGCAAGGATATTCCGTGCCTTCTGGCAGCTTGGAGTAGCTTTGCTTTTTGTTCTTGTAGCCTAATTAAAATCTACACATTCAGATGCCTTCTCTTATCGTCCACCTCATCTATCTGTGATTAATGGTGTGTCAAATTCCAAGTGAACAACTCACCCTTGCAAACACAGCATGATTTCATTCTGTTCTATTCAAATCCGAGATCCTTTTTAAGTCTCATGCTCTAGGAACTTGTCTATACTGACCAAAATAGGACCCGTACTTCTAGTGAAGTTTCACTGGAGGATGCAATAGTGGAAGCTGTAGTGTAGATAAGGCTCAAGGGTCTTTTTGTTTTTGTTTTTGGTCTGCCCTTCCCCCCTCCAGCGTGGGGTGGGGGCCCCCGCAGGCCAATTGGCCCTGGGCCCTGCTCTCCCCTAGGGATGACCCTGTCCCCGGCCACTCATGCACTCAATCCTGGCATGTAATAGAGGCCCTGGAAATGACCAGTGACAACACACTGGCTTGCACATTCCATGATGCCATCTAGGGACTGGGACCATCTCTCAGACCCCACCCTGTAATCCATGCTTGGGTGGCCAGCATGTCTCTGTAAATCTTTTTAGAGGAAAGATGCTGTCAAACTACAAAGCGTTATTTAGCCCATTTGAAAGTAGGTGCTTAGAATGAGTTGGCAACAGGGAGAATAATGGGAGCTTTCTTTTCTAGAAAGAAAGAAAGAAAGAAAGAAAGAAAGAAAGAAAGAAAGAAACCCAATAGCTTAAAGAAAATAGTACTTGGAATTCTTTGTGACCCGTCTATGATATTGCAACTATCAAGAGAAACATAGGACATTTCTTGGATAGCAGAAATTCTTTCAAGTTCATTCCCCCTTTTATTTACATGTTATTAAAACAGTCCTTTAAAAATACATACAGGGAAATTTAAGCAAAAACTTAAACACAAATAAAAATCTGTCACCCAAGTCCTCAGTTGGTGTAAATCAGTGTGCCTCCACTGAAGCCGATGGAGCTATGGTAATTTGTGCCCACTGGGAGTCTGGACCCTTATGTTTAAGTTGTCTTCTTCTTCCTTTATCAAGACTTTCATTTATGGTATTTTTATATTTTAATATAATGTTTTTAGGGCCCAACCTTGCTCCCATTGAAGCCTCTGGGTGTTAAATGGCCTGGAGTCTGATCATATTTTTTTTGGCTAGAACAAACAGTTTTGCAACTAGCTAACCGGATAAGATATAGCCAGGATCTGCACTTGTTTTGTAAAGGATCAGTTGATTAGGGAAAAGCTAATCTAAATCTGCTGACATTTCATTTATTATATTTATGTATTTTCAAGTACTGAGCTTGCTTTACAAACTTTAAAAAAAAATTCTTTGTTTTGATTTATGGCCTAAACATACATACTTGGATACCTTGGGAAACCCTCCAGTAGCATAACCTAATAGCAGAGCTATAGAGAAGCTATCTTGGCTTCCATTCTAAACTCTGATACTCACACCTTGATGATCACAGATTTTCAATTAAGCATCCAAGTATACAGATTTTTCAGGCTCAGTCCCAAACCCACTGAAATAATTGAAAATATTTCCATAGTTTCAGTGGACTTTGGATCAAGTCCTTTGTTTAGATGCTGCAGGGTGACCAGATGTCTCAATTTTATATGTACTGTCTCAGTATTAGGGGCTTTCTCTTACATAGGATCCTATTACCTCCCCACTTCCCATCTAGATTTTTCAGACTTGCTATCTGGTCACCCTACCTGTATTCCTTACCCATGACTTTATTTAATAGATTTGTCCATTTTTGCAGTAAAAAGTACCTAGCCCATTAAGCTAACTATGGCCCAGATCCTGTATCCATGTGTGCTTGTGTAACTTTACTCTCATGAACAGTTCCACTGAAGGCAATGGGATGTGAATAAAATTATACACGTTCACAATGTCTGCAGAATCAGAAAATATGTCCATTGCTCTGCTGGATGTTGATAGCAATGTTCCTCACTCAAAAAATCAATTCCTTCCTCTGTTTAATTTTAATAGCTGTGAGGCTTTCTATAGCTGCCCAGTGGCTTAATCCCTATATTTCTTCTTTTGAATCTTGTGGGTCAATAAAATGAGACTTCCTAACAACAGAGAAATATATTGCCCTAGAAAATTAGAAGCTATCTGTATTTCCTTGAGATTTGTTATCATTTTTACCGAGGTCAGTTGGCATCACCTGAAATGAGTCTCTCTCTTGTGCTGTGATGTCTGCTCAGAATTTGTAGTGTTTGGTTATGAAGTTTGTCTTTAGGTGACTTGTTATTGTCTACACTTGTCTTTGAATTCAAGCTGGTTTTGTATTTTACTTGCATTTTTACTTCTGTGTGATGATCTTTTAATACTTGCCTTTGTTTGCTGCCTATATCCCCAAATATAAATTAGTAAATAAAAGAAAAATCCAATTCCATGATATTTAGACAATTTAAGGCACTTTAAAAAACAGCTTTGCTTTGAAAAGTAAAAAACAGCAAGCAAAGTAACTCACTGCTTTGGGTATTTTGGATGAAATTCACCCCGTGAAGAATGGTCTGAATAGGGCTTAAGTGGAACTTGAGTTCTGCATAGGCACTGAGATGCAATGAATCATTCTGAGAAGGCAAGTACTCCATACATGATAAATTGTGCTGGGCCTCTGCAGTAACTGTCCAGACAGATTTTTGGTCTCAAGTGCATTGGTCAGTGAATGAAAGACCCGTTTCCTCCTGCAATTTGCTCTATTGAACTGTGTGCCAAAGCTCTGTGCTGAAACTGAGCATATGATTAAATTGCTATATATACTTTTCTAAAGTGCTGAAATACTATAGTACACTAAATGGCAACTTGTGTGGACCAGTCTTAATCAGCTAGATTTAAAAGGGTTATAGAAAGAAACAGGCCTAAAGTCTTTAGGGCTGTGTCTACACTAGAAAAGTTAAGTCGACTTTTGTTAAGTCGACTTTAATAAGGTCGACTTTAAGTCGACTTAAAATCGACCTTATTAAAGTCGACTTAACAAGTGGCAACACTTTAAGTCAACTTAGTTCACTTTGTTAAGTCGACTTAACTGCCCTTAGGTCGACTTAACAAAGTGGACTTATGCATCCACACTGGGCTTAGGTCGACCTAAGGAGGCTTAAGTTGACCTAATGAGTGGTAGTTATAAAGTCGACTTAAGCTTTCATTAAGTTGACTTAAGGAATTTCTTAAGTCGACTTCATGAAAGCCTAGTGTGGACGTGGCTTAATTTAAGTCGACTTAAATTGCCAGTGTAGAGATAGCCTATGAGTCTATACATACAAAGCCAGGACTAGACTTAAAACCTTTGATAATATGTGATTTCCATGAAAAGATATGCGGCCTGATCCTTAATTCCTGGTGCACCAGGAATGGAGAATCAGGCCACAAATAACACAAATCTACATTGTACTTATATATTGGTTACCTGGAGGACTCCTAACATTATTACTTATTTTATTGTCAGATTTAAACAGCATACTAAAAAAGGCTTTTAAAAAAGTAGTATGTATCAGAGTTTTCTTGTACAGATTCCGCTCTCTTATATGGCTGCCACTGATGTCTGCCATCTGATTTCACTGGCTGCAAATAAAAAGCGTTTATTTAGGCCTGCAATGGGTAGACCCTTGGACCTGTGTGGAGCCGCAGTGAAGTCAAGTTGCAGGATCGATGTCTTACATGATAATTAGCTTTTGGTGAGGGTGGTGGCTTTTTTTCTCGCATTGGATGTTATCTGTTGTATAAGCATTAAGACTGGACTTGCCAAGGAGCCTGCAGGTGTTGGGTGCCAAACTCGCATTGGTAAAAATGCAGGTTGAACATCTAATTCATTTACACACCTTTGGAAAGCTCTGCCTTGTAACTCATCAGATAGAAATAACAGAGTTGCAACTTGTAGCCCTGCTGTGCCATATACAGCCTTTTCATGTTGGATGCATTTCTTTTTAGATATGTAATGGCTCAAAATTGGTTCCACCTTATTTAAAAGAGAGAGTCTTAGTAAAATAGATCACAAATGGTTTCAGACTTCTTTTCACACTGCTCTAGCTAAAAAGTGTCTGTTTTTATGTGACGTTTTTCAGCAGTGAGCGTTTAATATGTTCCTGGTGCCCGCGAATATTTTTGGGTGGAAAAAGGAAATGTTTATTCTGAACTAACCAAGATATTTACATTTGGAAATTATGTTGCTGAATTGGTAGAGCTACCAATTGCCTTGACAGCATATATGCGTTCCTTTTATTCATTATACTATTCACACATATTTTGGAATAGCAGGTGAGTGGGCTATATAAACTGAGTGTTTATAAATATGCACACCATGATATAATATAGGTAGACCATATTTCCATGAAAGAACAGGTACCTCATGGGGAAAAAAACCTGCACATTATTCTGTTTGGAAACAATTCTGCTGCATTATCATATGTTTAGTGCTGGAAGCAGCATTTTCCAGTGGTTAGATATGGGTGCGGATGGCAATTAGTCAGGGTTCTATTCCTGATAGTGACTGGTCATATGATGTGTAATAAATGACAACCCCTGTGCCTTAATTTCCCAGTTTGTGGAAGCAGACGTATAGTACTTTTCCACCCTTGTAAAGAGCTTTGAGATCTTGGTTGAAAAAGCACTGCGTAAATGCGAAATATTATTTCTCTTCCTTGTCCTTTATTACAAGGAGTACACTTCTTAAAACAAAATCTTTGTTTCCCAGGAATTCATCTGATCCTGCTGCGTATTCCTGCCCTCTATCCCCAGATACCATAATCCTTTGTTTGGGACATCACAACAGGTAGCTGTGGAAATTTTTCAGTGTCACATGCAAAGGATTAAAACTTTAACTGGGGAACAAGCAGTAGGAGTTGAGGAACTTCTGAGAAGAAAAGAGCTTATTTACAGAATCATTTGTCGGGCAAACATTTTTCAATGCCCTAGGATTCAGGCATAACTTTAAGTTGTAAAGTGTTTCAAGATGCATTGGGTCAGATTCTGATCACTCTTAGGCTACTGCAAATGCAGAAGGCTCTATTATATATATATATCACTGAATGAATCAGGAGAGGAAAGCAAGATGATTGCAATGGAGTGTGCATGTAGATATAACTAGAACTAATGGGATGAATTTAAGAAAGGGAAAATGTAGCTGAAATATAAAAGCTAGATTAGTCCCAAGAGCAGAAAATGTGCTCTAGGTAACAATCCTACATTGAGGGGATGTGGCCAATGTAACAGGCCCTTTCCACCTTTAACTTCTGTTCATATTTCGAGCACTGCAGAGGTGCTTTTAGCCAGGTGTTTTTATTAAAGTTGAGAGAAGTTGCACTATGAAACCCCTAGATATTACTCCCCTTCCATTCCAAGTTCTGACAATGAATAAAATAGAACTTCCACTGAATATTGCCATTGTGAAATATGTGGGTGGATGGGTAGATTAGGACAGATGTTTAACATCTAGAGACTTCAAAATGTAATCTGTCCTTCCATTTTCTGCTACACTAGAAATCCTTGACTATTGGGTTTTCTCTTTTTATTCCGATCAAATATCACTGGTCATGTGTTCGGAAAAGTTTTCTCCTTTCTAATCACCCTACTTTTTGTATCTCCTTAATTCAGAGAGCCTGAATATGAATGACCATCTATCAATATGGAGCAAATATATATGGTCAAACAGATAGGATTTTGACATCTCTTGAATGAATTAAGGAAGAAAAATAAGTGAATTAGGACTTGATGCAACTTCTATTTCTGGTAACTAGCAACATCTGAAAAAGTAATAGAGGAAAAGTACACAGCCATTAAATAGGCTTGGGTAACATTTTTTCTAGGGATCAGAGCATTGATCAAGGATTTGTGCTCCTGGAGTAGGCTGGCAGAGATATAAGACTGCTGACACAGAAGACTGTATTGCTATTCTAATGTATTGATGCATATGTACACTTTCTAACAGAAATGGATGCTGATGGCAAAACACGTCTGATAACTTGAACTAAGTAGTAGCACTTTCACGATCCCAATAAAAGGCCCAATCCTGATAAGTGCCAAGTTCTCTCAACTCTTCACTGTTCAATGGGAGTTGTGGAAGTTTAGCACCTTGCAGGGTCAGACCTGAGAAACCTAACAACAGCTGTTTTTAGCCAGTCAGCTTCTCCACAGTCCCTGCTTCCAACTCAGAATCTTTCCATACACATAGCATTCGTCTGTGTTGAGACTTTTGGATCAGTTGCCCCATTTGCAACATGTTGGGCTGCCGGATGAGACAACACGTGAACTGATGTTCTAAATTTCCCACTCAAATGTCTTAGGCAATAATTCATTAGCCATTCCATGGGTGAGTTGGGACCCTGCAAGAGCTTTTAACCCCTCTCAAGGCAAAATGAAGACATGTCAAAATATTACCTCTTTTGATTTCATATCTCTAACACTCTCATTACAATGACTTTGGGGTAGATAACCAGCTAGTGCAAATCAGCAAGTGAAGCTACTGATTTAAAAGGCTGCACAGATTTATGCCAGTTGAGGATTTGGCACTTTACATTTAAGTTGGTCAGGATATAGCAGGGTTTTGTTTGTTTGTTTACAGTTCCTTCTCAAGCACAAACCTTATGTCCACACCGGCAAGTTAGTTCGAATTAAGCTTCCTTAATTCGAACTAACTTAAGCCTTGGCCACACTAGGCTTTCATTAGTTTGAATTAAGGGCTTACTTAATTCAAACTAATAAATTCGATTATACCTTTTGAACTAGCCCATAATTCGAACTAGTTAGTTCGAATTAAGGCAATGTGGCCTTGTTAGTTTGAACTAACCAGCACATTGAGCTTAATGCAACTGACTAATTCGAACTAAATAAGTGCCATGCATGGCACTTGCTTAGTTCGAACTAAAATTCTAGTGGGGCCATGCTAGTTTGTATTAAGTTAATTCGAACTAACTAAAATTAGTTCAAATTAGTTTGAATTAACTAATTCAAACTAACGTTGGTAAGTGTAGACATAGCCAAATGACTGAGCTAAATTACCTTATCAGAACATCCTGAACCGCTGGATTCTATTGCATGGCTCTGGTGATTCTTTATATCTAGACTGTAATATTGTACTTCAGTAAACATCCTGTGTTGATGGAATATTTATTTTCCAATGGTGTGTAGCATTATTCAGTATGGTGGAACTTTCTCTGACACGGGACAGTGTGTTATATAAGAGGAACTGAGTTCAGAAGACCTTCATTCAGAATTTCCCTGCCTTTGTGTATTTGTCACACATGTATCTTTATGTATACTTTATATGATTAGTTTTAGACACATTGAGCCAGGTCTTGGAATTATCCTAATTTTCACCAGCTAGGAATCTAGCACAAAGATTTCTGAGGCAGTTTAGAGAGAATTTGTTCAGCAGGGGACAATAGGTGAAATGTAAAAACAAATTCTTTAGGTTACTACAATGATTAGATTAGAAATACAGGGTTTTTTTTTAAATGATTAATTAAACATGAGACACAGAACCCTGAGAAAGCTATTTCCCCCCTCCTTTCATAGCTAGCCAGAGGGATAATTTGTTTTGCATAACAGCTGGTTTTAAACAGAGATTTTCGAACACGTAAGAATTCTGTGCTAACGGATATTGTACTGTGATGTTGATTCAAGGTATTGAATAATATTACAGACAAAATGTGAGAATGTCAAAAGATTTCAGAAATACAGCCCTTTGTAAAGATTATGTAGGATGCTTTCAGAACATTTTACATTAAATTTACATAGTTTAGAGTATTTAAAAATGAAAGAATTGGTTGCTAAATGTTCTAGCTGTAACCACTTCAAGGGCCTGATCCAAAAGCTTATTGAAATCAATGGGAGACTTTCTCTTGACTTTGGATCAAAAGCAGAGATTTAGTCAACTCACAGCAAGTCCAGATATAGATTTTAACATCCCAATAGTTTAGACATGTTTTGATCCAGAGCTTTGGATCAGGCCATTTCTACTAAAAATATTACAACTGACACCATAACATATTAAAAAGCTTCATATGACATCTGTATGTGCTGCATGCATCTGTTTAATATATGACTTTTGCTATTCAGTATGCTATAAAAGTTTCCATAAAGCATTTAAAAATAAATAGAACCTTAATATAAAAGGTTAATCAAAAATATGTGACAGTTTTATACATGTGCTATCTGTCTAACTGATAAGTTAGCTGATTTCCTGCAGGCTGCAGACACTGCAAAGTTTTTGCCTGACTTTCAGCAAGAACACTGTCAGGGGAAAATTACGATAAATCAATCACTCAATCAATCATTCAATTTTTGTGCATTTGTAATGCATCCATCTTTATGGTAAATTGACACCATTCAGCTAATTTGTATCTGATATTTCTGTATTAAACAATTGACCCTCATCCCTTGATCCCCAACTTACCTAAAGGCAGAGCTATGAAGAAGGGTAGCCAGCACAAGATAAACATGCCAACTACAATTCCCAAGGTCTTGGCTGCCTTCTTTTCTCGGGAGAATTTAAAAAGCTTGAAAGCTATGGAGTTCCTGGGGTGATGCCCCTTGGCCTTGGTGCTGTTGAAGGTGTCCTCGTGAATATTCCTGGAGTGAATTCTTAATGTCAGCTCCTTGGAATCACACATTTCTTTCATGACCCCAGCTTCCAGGTTTTTAGTTGTCCTTTTGGCCACTATGTAGACTCTACAGTACATCACCAGGATGACAATCAAAGGAATGTAAAAGGACCCCAAAGAAGAAAACAGGGCATAGAAAGGTTCTTCAGTGATGCGGCACTCTTTATCATCCTTTGGTGCTGGTTCTTTCCAGCCCAGCAGAGGCCCAATGGAGATTACCATAGAGAGGACCCATACACCGAGGAGGGCAAGAATTGCTTTCCTTTTAGTTACCAAAGTTGGATACTGGAGCGAATAACTCACTCCTATATATCTATCTATAGAAATTGCACACAGGCTTAAGATAGAAGCAGTACAGCACATCACATCAACTGCTGCCCAGATATCACAAAATATCCTCCCTAAAACCCAATAGCCAAGAATTTCTAGTGTAGCAGAAAATGGAAGGACAGTAAAACTCAGTAACAAGTCTGCTATTGCGAGGTTAACTATGAAGTAGTTTGTAGGGATTCTTAAATGCCTGTTGCAAGCTACAGAGAGAATTACCAAGATGTTACCTACTATTGCAAAGAGTATGAAGGCACCTAAGATAAGCCCCACAATTATAGCCCTAGTAATATCCAAGGCAGGTACTTTCAGCTTGCTTGATGACTGATTTGAACTATTTGCAGTGAGACTCCCATTTCTTAGTACAGGGTCATCCAAATATCCAGGTATTGAAGAATTGTAGTTATCATCAAGGTAGGTATTCATCTTAAAAATCATCCTCCATAGCCAGCTGTAATTAGATCCCCTGGGCAATGAACAAAAGTACTTAAGGCGTGTTGAAAGTTATCTCTCTACCCAAGAACTCGCTGCAAAGCAAAGTCCAGTTTCAGCTTGAAAACTCATTTCCACTGTAGGTTAGAAGTCATCAGCCCACAGAGTCTGCACAGCCTGAAATCCTCTGAAACTTGTCAAAAAGCAGTAGGATGCTCAACTTGGTTAATTTTCCTGGTCAATTCACTTAAACAGAAATTAGCAGATGGAACTCTTGCACTGAGTCTTAGAGGAGCTGTTTGGATCATGAAGGCTCTGAAACAAAAGGCAGATTTATTATCCTCCCTTGTGCCTTTGTGGCTCTGTTGGAAAGATGCCCCTGCCTAGCAGTTATGACATGCGTCTCCAAGAAGCATTTGTAAGCATTTAGTCAGCTCTGCATGAAGTGGCTGTCTTTGCTTACACAGGCTGCTCTAATGACATCACTGGAGCCCTGACACATAACAGCACTAGAGGGCAATGCGGTTTAAGTTAAAACTTCCAAATCCAAACTTCAAAGCTAAATGAAATTAAAGCATTTGCCACACAGAAATCTGGATTGGAAACTTAAAAAAAAAAAACAGTTTTATGTTATCTGAGAAAAAAATACTCAGTGGGATGTGAAGAAAAAGCAATTGCAGTACCTAATGATCTAGCACCATAGGACTTTCACATGCTAATAAATATCTGGTAATTTATTTTGTAATCGAAGGAATCATGTTGTTTGACAGAGCTAATGACCCCCTACTTCGTAAAGATGAATACATGGATTCGGAAAATGCACCATTTATGATTTTCATGGTAAAATATAGACAGACTTAGGATTCTAAAGCGCAACAGAACTGTGCTGGCAGGAGTTAATTTCAAAGACTGCTTTCTGCTATAAATTAGAAAAAAAGTGCCAGATGATAAAACTCAAAATCTGTGGCAAGATCTTTATGGTGGTTCTGTATTGTATTATTTTCAACACGTCGTGCTCTATAGACCCCGGTTTGCAAGGTGCTGAGTGCCCTCAACTCCTTTTGAAATGAATGGGGATTCACAGTGCTCAGTACTTTTTAGGAGGCATTCGATATGCTTAAATACCTTTCTGCATCTGTCCCTTAGAGTGGGAGGTCTTTGGGATAGGGCTCATTAATATTTAGGTGCAGTGGAGGGCAGTGGATGCTTACAGTACCACGTAAATATGAATTTGAATAATAAGTGACATGTGCTAAGCTGTGGAACCTAGAATTGTAAAGATGGCGCAATCTTTATTCTGAAAACTGTCACCACCTAATTTTCTGGAGCTTTGGATCAGCAGATACAAGAGAGAGTCCTGCAGCTTCACAGCCCAATGCCACTGAAAAGGAAAAGCAAAACATTACTGCAGCATAAGCTGCCAAAATGCTTTTCTTCACTTGCTGTTGTTAAATTATACTCTACAGCTGTTGTCTCTAGAATGCCAAGTTACCATATATTGGTTTTTCTGTTACAAAATGTACCATGTTTAAAATAAAAAAGGTTTTAAATTTTTTTAAAATTTTAAATAAGGCAACAGTGAATGAACAGGGACATTGTTTTGAAAGATGTATTTTGTAAACAAAAGCTCTGAATGAATTTTATTTCAGAAAGTATATGACAGATGTTAGGCTAGATGCACCAAATGAACTTAGGCTCAGCATTGCAAAGCCTAACTTGAAGTGCCTTTTTTCCAGCTAGAATCCACAGCCTAAATTAGATGCTCAGAATCCTGTACAATGCATTGGAAGAGTTTGGTGCTAGGAATGGGAAGCGCAAAAGCCAGCATGCTGCATGAGGAGCCACCAAAGCTAGCCAATAGGAAATGTTGAGGAGAGAGGTGTGACCTAGGCCCCACCCCTTCCAGGAATTATCTAACTCTGGGTTGAAGGGATGACCCCTCTCCTGGAGGTAGGCACCCATGCTGGGTTTGTTCTTTCTTGCAAAAACACCAATGAGAAGTTGTTGTTCCCCTGTAACCACTATCCCTGAATGCTAACAGATTTATTTATCGCATGAGCTTTCGTGGGAGAAAATCCCACTTCGTCAGACGCTTTGAAGAAGCGTCTGACGAAGTGGGATTTTCTCCCACGAAAGCTCATGCGATAAATAAATCTGTTAGTCTTTAAAAGTGCCACAGGACTCTGTTGTCTTTCTACAATAGACTAACACGGCTACCCCTTTGGAATATCCCTGAATGGTTAGAGCACTCATCCAGGATGTGGGAGACCCACATTCGTGCCCCCCTTCTGCTCATAAAGAGAAGACGCTTGAACCCAGGTCTCCTGACGAAGTGGGATTTTCTCCCACGAAAGCTCATGCGATAAATAAATCTGTTAGTCTTTACAAGTGCCACAGGACTCTGTTGTCTTTCTACAATAGACTAACACGGCTACCCCTTTGGAATATCCCTGAATGGTTAGAGCACTCATCCAGGATGTGGGAGACCACATTCGTGCCCCCCTTCTGCTCATAAAGAGAAGACGCTTGAACCCAGGTCTCCCACCTCCCAGGGGAGTAGCCTAAATCCCTGGGCTACTGAAGCTGTTCTACTTTGTATAAAACACATGCATGTTCATTGGAGCAGGGACTGGAACTGATTCTCTCTCATCCCAGGGGAGTACCCTCCACTGGACTAGACAGTCCTTCTCACACTCTCACTGGGAGAGAGAGTTGTTCTCTCTCCAGCTGTATTTTGTGCAGGCCCTGATCTTGTAGGCATGTTCTAAGGAGCACCCAGGTCCCACAGGTGAGCTAGACTGGGGAAATAGCTACTTTGAGATTCCTTTCTCTTACATTGTGCATACACAATGCCTAGTATCTTATGACAATAATGAAATCGACATGCAAACAGTAAAAATCAGTGTAAAAGGAGGAGAGATCAGACCAACAATGCTAGAAAAGGAGTGAGTTTAGTCTAGTGGTTAGAGCAGAAGACCGGACTATTTTATTATAGGTTCTGCCACAGACTTATTGGGTAGGTTTGAGTGAATCTTTTGACCTCTCCTGATCTCTGGCTAATACTACTTACCAACCTCAGTAACTTGTAAGGCTTAACTGATTAATGTTTTCAAATTGCTTTGAGATCTTCAAAGACAGGTGCTATAATAACGCATTGTTAGTGCAGAAGGTGCACAGGCATAAATATGAACATTAACTCTTTGCCATTCTTTGCATGGATAAGGAGAACAGGTACATTTAGGAAACAGGTTGCTCTTTCCACCATGAGAAAGGTAGTTTTTTATGTTATTACATCTGAAGATTGAGAAGGTATGAGAAACATATATCCTAACCAGAGGCAGCTTTTGGGGTAGGCGAAGCAGGTGCATGCTTAGGGCCCCAAGCAGTAAGGGGCCCCATCGCCTGCTTTGCCTACCCCCAAATCTGCATCTGCCTTGGTCGGCAGCAGGAGAAGGAGCTGGCCCCTGGGGCCAAAGCCAGCAGCAGGGAGCTGGGGCCGGAGGAGGGGGAGCCAGGGCAGTGGGAAGTTGGGGCTATCAGGGGGCGGGACTGGGGCAGGCTGGTGGCAGGGAACCAGGGCCACAGAAGGGGGCCCCGCAATGGGCCTTCGCCTAGGGCCCCCAATAGCCAAAGGCCGCCTCTGATCAGTTGAAACATTGCTTTTATTCTGTAATTCAGATATGTCCTGTTCTCTGAAAAAAGATTTCTAGAGTTTGGAGAGTCTATTGAAATCCATTTCAATAATATTCTACGGTAAGACAAAGTGCTGTTTATGTTAGCCTTTCAAAGTTACCGTGTTATGGTCAAAGTGCTAGAGCAACAAGAGACTGACCATAGGATACGTATTTGACTAGTTGGAAACTTGGTATGGCCTGAATTCTAAAAAAAAAAAAAAAAAATTACCTTCTCAGATGCATGGTACAAAAAGATTCACAGCATCAGGCCGTTCTTTGGAATGAGTTGAGATACTTTAAAAAAAAAATTCCAAAGGGGGAGCCGTGTTAGTCTAGTCCAGCAAAACAAACAAGGAGTCTGGTGGCACTTTTTAAGACTAACCAATTTATTTATCACATGAGCTTTCATGGGAGAAACTCCCACTTTGTCAGACGAGTTAGGTGAAGTGGGATATTCTCCCATGAAAGCTCATGAGAGAAATACATTTCTTAGTCTTTAAAAGTGCCACCAGATTCCCTGATTGTTTGGTTTTTTTAAGTTTCACAAACTGGTTTTTAAAATGTGGCACTTTTAAAGACTAACAGATTTATTTATCGCATGAGCTGACGAAGTGGGATTTTCTCCCACGAAAGCTCGTGCGATAAATAAATCTGTTAGTCTTTAAAAGTGCCACAGGACTCTGTTGTCTTTCTACAATAGACTAACATGGCTCCCCCTTTGGAATTTGGTTTTTAAAATGTGTATCAGTCTTTTGTTCACTTTGAGCCAGATATTTTAGTACCTATAGTTAGTTTCTATAGTTAGGCTCTGGACTAGCTATGGAATCCCCATCACTGGAAGTTCAAAAGAGCAGATTAGACAAATCCCTGCCAGGATGGCCTAGGTTTATTTGGCCATGGCATGGCTCAGGGGGATGGATTTGATGACTTTATGAGGTCACTTTCTGTCCTACTTTTCTATGACTCTAAAGATGCAGACAGGTACTTAGTGGGATTAAGAGCACCTAAACCATTATTTCCCCTGGGAGTTAGGCAGCTGGTGGGATTTTCAGAAGTGCTTCTGCTGCCTATCTGCATCTTTAGTGGCCTAAATACTTGTAAAAATCTGGCCCATAGTGTTGTGGGAAGAATTCATATCATTTGTCCAGTGCTACAGGTTGTACAAATACAGAACAAAAAGATGCTTCCTGCTCTGAAGAGTTTATAATCTGAGTATAAAACAAGGTAACAGAGGAATACAGATGAAATTTTAGTAATATCAGCCTTCACTGCAGCACTGTCTGCTATGAAATCGTTCCTGAGAAGTGAGGTAAGCCTGCTGCTTTTTGTGAGATATAGCAGGTTCGTGGCTAAGGGAGAATTGGTGACATTCTGGTATCTCCCTCATATTTCACTCCACAGCTTAAAAAAAGGATTCTTTATGGATAATGTCAACAATTTTACCCATGGGAATATAAATTGGGTGAGTTAAAATTTAAACAAGATATAAACTTTTACCTGTCATCATTAGACACTGGGCATTACTCATTTAAGCTGACATTGTGTTAGTTGTTCTATTAATTGCAGGTGGTGGGTAAAATGGTACCACTAGTTTGATATTCTTGTTTTACAGGATTTGAGATCTGTTTTATTTCCATAAAAAAATCACTGACATGTTCAGCTAAACTTGTAAAAACCATAGACAGTATTCTACAAAAAGTTCATTAAACTGTCATATATCGCTTCCTTTCCTCTCATTGCCAATTAGCATGATGATGTGTAGAAAATCACTTAGTATTAGCCAGAGTTTTACAAAAAGATCCACTGAAGTCCCAGCATCTGAGTGTTTTTGAATGTTACTGTAAGACAGAAAATTGCTCCATTTTTATTCTTTGGTACTCGCCTCCTCTGAAAAAGGGTCCATTTTCAAGATGAGCCGTGAAAAATTGCATTAAAACTGGGTCACATATCAAGTTACATTAGGCTTATTTTTGAGCAAATGCAGATTCACAATGATGGCTTATGAAAACTTATTCTGTCTTGTTTCTGCATGAAAAAATAAGAATAAAAGCAAAATTTGCAGGCTTGAAATAATCTGAAACAAAATACAAACAATGTTCATGATATTGAACAGTCTGCATTTTCCAGTACTACAATCCAATACTCGTGACATTTCAGTGACCTTCCCATGGCACAACAGTTAATAAAAACCCACACCGGCGAGGTAATTTTTAAAGATATTCATTGTTTCAGGCATAGTCTCCAGCCCATAACTACCCTCCCAAATTTTATTTTTGCATTCACATTTTCTATTTTTAAACATTTTTTTCTCTCCCCTCTTGCTGTGCCCAAGACCCACACAATTAACGGAAGAAACTAGTACAGACTTTCATCCCATAACTGGTTCCTTGTAGGAGCTCTGCTGAGTCCACAGGCTTCAATGGAGCTTTGTGGAGGCTCTGAGATCTACATATCTGTAGTCAGTTGCATAAAGGAGGCCTTAGTCAGTAACAGCTCAAAGGAAGGAGGGAAACTGACTCTACCCAAAGTAGCAAACTTCAAAAACATTTTAAATTGTAGGCAGGACTTCGGAGGTCAGCAATCTGTATTGTGGCATGAATTGGACAGGAGGGTGAGATAATAATAATAAAGTGACCAGGGTGAGTCCAAATTCTGGGCCTTAAAGCAGACTAAAGAAAAACAAAACAACGAAAAGCCACAGTGATAGCAGTAATACTGTGTCAGGGATTCCCACTCGCCGCCAAATGGCATCAGTATCTATTTGGACAAACTCCAGATAGCTTTGCCTTCCTCCAGTGTCCCAAGACACCATTATAGATTCCCAGCTAACAAGTCATTCTGGGCCCCAGGGCAGAACAGACAATATCTCCCACTACCTAGCGGCAGGATGCGGGATGAGGGATGCTGTACTGAGGAGACCAAGCAGGGAAGCAGGATGTGAAAGGAATAGGGGGAGGGATATGGCAGTGAATGGGCCAAATGGGAGAGGAGTGGAGTGGGGCATGGGGAAGAGTGGGGCAGAGTGTGGGCAGGGCCATGGCCAGAAGAGTTGGGTTGGGGAGCTCGCCTATTCAAGGGGAAGCTTCCCCCATTGCCTGGTCCCTTTTAAAGTAACCAGGCAATTGCTCCATATGTCCCCACCTGTTGGAGGGCCTGTCGACTCATGTCAATAACATCAGGCTCTCTCAGCCACCCCAAACTGGGAGCTGTCAAGGAAAAAGAGGTCCTGAGCTAGGGCCTTACTCTAGATATCACAGCACAAGGGCAGTGTTCACTTCCTGGCCACCTCCACGGGGTGCTTTACCCCCACTAGATATTTCAGAACTCTACAAGCCACCTCATGCTATCATCCATCACAAGTGACCCAGCAACACCAGCCCTTCTGAAACTGCCACCTCCCTCTCCAAAGAGGAGGACACCCTGGAACTGTGAGGAGCCAGAGCCAGTGTCCCATCTGGTCTAAATTTGACCTTCCCTTACCACTGAGGTAATCTGACAATTTCTGCGTTTTCTGGTTTTCAGCCCCTGCAGTAAGAGTTAAAATGCAACTTACTAGCACATGAAGCTTACTTAGCTTTGTCTATCGTGAGCTCCTCTTGCAGTCATACAGATTTATAAAGACGTTCTGCCATCATGACTGAAATACAGGGCTCTGATATATGGTGAAAGCAGTATCCAAGGCATAGCCTTCTATACATTTTTAAGTAAATAGTGACTGTTATATTGACTAACAAGAGGCCAGTTCAGTTAGATCTCTGTTGCCTCCCCTCCTCACTTCTCAGCTCCATTTCCTGATAATTCTTTTAACTCTGGCTCCCTCTTCTTCACATATGTTTATGTGATTTTACAAACATAGCAATCCCAGGTGATTTGGGGATGAGACTGAACTAGAAGATTAATTTCTAGCAGGCCAGCACTTAATAATGCTGAGTTCTGCAGTATTCAGGTGGAAGACTGCCAGGAGTGAGTTCTAGCACAGCCACCTATTTCCAGGGAATTTAACGGTAAGTTAATTACTGGGATCATTACAGATGTAATGAGGCTGGATACATAAAGGATGACTCTAAAGCTTCATTTGAGGGAACGGCATTTTAAACAAACAATAACAAAACAGTTTAAAAGTTTTCTACAGTGAAGTTATTAAGAACTAAATAATTCTGGTTTGGTGAGCAGAAGAATAACAGCAGTGGCCAAGCTAATCTGTTTGGTATCTTGTCTCCAACAATAGCCAAAACAGGATGCTTCAAAGGAAAATGTAACTCCTCCACCCCACATAATTCACTTCACTTTACTGTACCAAGGAAGGAGGATTTCTTTTAGACCTCAGCTGGAGATCAGTCCTGAACCTGAAAACTGAAGGATGAGTATCTTGTGATTTTTATCTGAGCTAGTGTCCCGGCAGCCACTATTTTAATCAAATTAGTGCCTAGTTCTTTTATGAAATATACCAAACTGCTTATCTCACAAATCATGCAGAATCTATGAGAGCACAAGAGAAAAACTATGGTAAAAGAACATTAAAGTCAAGCACTCAAAAGCCAGAAAATGCTAGAATTAAGGTTGTTGGCAAAAGGCATGTTGGTAGAAACATCCCATCAAGTCCTGTAGTTCAAGTTGAAATCTATAAAGAATTAAAGGATGGCAGCATGATTCATGCCCGTCAGCATGGTAGTATGGAAAATAGATCTCATCAAACAAATCAGTATCATTTTTGGAATGCAATTACAAGTTCAGTTGACATATGTAACTGAGTTGACATAACCGATTTGTTATGCATTTGACTTTAGTACTTCATGTCATTGCATTTGACTTAGTACTGCATGACATTCTGATTAAGAATTAGCGTTATACAAAATCAATGTGGCACATATTAAATAAACTAAAAACTATCTAACTCAGTGGTTTTCAAACTTTTTTCCTTAGGAACCAGTTGAAAAAAATCATTTATGCCTGTGACACAACAATTATATCTTTGGGTGCATCTACACTTGTAAATTAAGTCGACTTAAGCCTACTCAAGTCGACTTAATTTACTCTGCGTCTACACTGCAATCTCCTTAAGTTGACCTAAGCAGCTGCTTAAGTCGACTTAAGGAAAAATTAAGTCGACTTTATTAAACCTCATTTTTAGTCAACTTTGCTGGCTAAGTCAACTTTAGAAAGTTGACTTAGCCAGTGTAGATGTGTAATAGCCCTAAGTCGACTTTAAGTTGACTTAGGGGGCTCCAGGGCTTCCCCACTGACCTCCCTGCCAGGGTGGCTGGCACAGCCACAGCCTGGTGTGCCCCCCCACAGGGCAGGGCAGGGCAGAGCCCTGCCCACCCTGCCCCTATGCCCTGCCAGGGTCCCTGTTCCCCTTTGCCGCATTGTACCAAGGTACAATGGGGCAAAGGCTGAGTCCCCTGGCACTTGACAAGGGGTGCCCCACTGCCACTGTGGATCTGTCTCAGGTCCACCTAGCCTCTAGAAGTCGACCTAGGCATCCAATGTGTGGACACTCTAGGTCGATTCGGCAGGGTGCCCTCAAAGTTGACTTAAATTTTGAGTGTAGACATGCTAAATCGACTTAACAAAGTCGACTTAAAAACTTTGTTAAGTTGACTTAGTTAAGTTGACTTAAGTTAACAAGTGTAGACATAGCCTTTGAGCCATGCAGTCCAGTCTTTCAGTGGTGGCAGAGGGGGTGCAAACACAGATTATGCACAGGGGACACAAACACAGATTATGCACTTCAGAGACTATTGGAGATCTCACAGGTCACAAAGGGGACATTCATACAATTTAAGGCCAGGAGGGACCATTATGATTATCAAGTCTGCATAACACAGGCCATAAGATTTCACCAAGCGATTCCCACATCAAACCCATAACTTCTGGTCACATAAAGCACATCTTTTAGAAGACATGAAGGCTGAATGTGAAGAAGGTCCAGGGCAAGTCCAGTCCCCGCTTGCAGGTGACTCTTCAAACACTAAAGTTGTGGAGACAGAATAAACAATTGATTTATGCAGAACCCACTATAATGTTGAAGGAGTTCTTGATCACATGGAGGTTCTTTTGGGGTAAGAAGACTTCCTGGCTGGTATATAGCAGCTCAATGCAACCCCCTTTCATGCTTCTGAAGTAGGGAGCGAACAAAGGGAGCATAGTTGGAATGCTTTTGCACTGGGACAGTTGCCGGGTGCTGGAATGGGACTGTATGTATTAAAGAAGGCTGAGTTTGTGCTAAATAGTGTGGTGGCTGAACTGACCCCTAATGAGCCAAGGATCAAGAAACTGCACAGATGGCACAAAGCGTTTCCCCCCACTTTTCTAGTCCTGCACTGAATCTACAAAGCTGGACCAGAAACTGTGGGCCTGTGACTTTAGGGAACTGGCAATCCAGATGAAATCCATGAAAGAGACTCTTTTGCATTAAGAGGCATTTTTTTCTTTATGTAACAGATGAAACAGTATTCTAGCTAAAATTATCGAAAAGCCTGAATTCTAAGAAGTGCTTCTGACTTCTAATGGGTTTTATCAAAGCATATTATTTTATCTACATTATCACTCGATTTATTTGACACTGAGAGTATGTTTTGTGAACACCATTGAGGGAATACCACGGGACCTAGATTGATGTCTGGATGAATTTGACTCGATTACTGTTCCCAGGAGCTCATTGTATAGCATATCTGCTTCTCAAGGGCAAATGATACATTGTTGATCAAAACATTATATTCTCTCAACTCAGTTATATAACAGTACATATTTGACAGAGTCCTAATTCACTTTTTTACAAATACTATTGGATTAACATACCGTTGGCTTTCTAAATAGAAAGCCATTAACTGTATTCACTCATAACAGTGTACCTCAAATTCCTAAAATGAAAACTTCCCCTGCAATTTCCCCTTTGCCCTAAATTAATTATTTTAGGATTAAAATGAACAAGAACATTCTAATGCCCTGTAAAATTTGTGACTGCAGTAAATTAAGGAAAGGTTTGTCACTGAAATGTTTGCCAAATATCATTGATTTTAACGGAAAAAGAATTGTCTTGCTTTGCCAAAGATTAAAAACCTGGCAGTTGAACAATGCATCCAGTTCTGTAGGCTGAGACCTGACATGGCTTTATGTAGAACACTATAATACAGTTTTTATGTTCTTTAAATCAAGAACTCTTTTTTCTTTAAGTTTTTTTAAAGTAAAGAATTTGTGTCCCATCCTGGTAGCTTCTGAGTAGAGCTGGGTGAGAAACTGATTTGAATTTCTTGGGAAATTCTGTGATTTTTTAAAAATATTTTTTTCTCTCTTGAAACAAACAAACAAACAAAATATTCCCAGGAAATGAAGCAAAGAAACAAAATGTTTTGCTTCAATGAAACTGAAATATTTTGCTTTGATTTTGACCACTTCTACAATTAAAATGTTTTAATAAAATCGTTTTGAAAAGTAATTTCAAAACAAAAAAAATCAAATTCTTTGAACTCAGAAATATTGAAATGGGGCATTTCAACATTAGGATAAAATGAAGCAAAACACTTTGATAATGAACCTAAGCATTTCATCTAAAGCCACATTTGCAAAACACCTCAATTAAACAAAAAGGGCATTTTTTTGTCAAGAAGTTTCATCAAAATATTTCCAACTAGCTCCAGTTCTGAGTGTCTTTCTCTCCCAGTACAGTCAATGGCAGCCCAGAGTCTAGTATTAACAAAGGACAAGGCTCCATAGATTAAATAGTTAAATGGGAAAAAATTCAGGAGAAATCTTTCAGAACCTGTATATTTGATAATCTAATTACTATGATTTTTTTTACTTGGGGTTTTAGTCTCTTTAGAAACATCTGTTCTACATCAGAGACCTAAAGACTTATGTATTTTCTTTTAAAAACCCACATTGTT
Source organism: Pelusios castaneus (assembly GCA_007922175.1). Taxonomy (NCBI): domain Eukaryota; kingdom Metazoa; phylum Chordata; order Testudines; family Pelomedusidae; genus Pelusios; species Pelusios castaneus. The sequence goes on from ML685876.1 coordinate 5,511,307, forward strand.
CAGCATATCTATTTCACTGAAATAAACAATTTCTATCTGAAATACATGACACTGAAAATCAACGAATTTAAAGTTGAAAAAAGGGTACACTTTTTACACAACACATAAATAACTGGAGTCACTCACTGTCATAAAACAATTCAGGACAAATCTCAGTAGGAATCCGAACAACTAGACACTTGAATGGGTAATGAAACCATCCATAGTTAGATCAGATCAGATGACAAAGTGGATGTAAACCTTCACGCGTCAGGGCATAAACCTACAGCTAAACAGCAGTTAGTAAGAAACTTCCTTAATTCCATAATTATTCAGAAAGTTGTGTGTTCAAATCATACCGGGGTCAGGTGGTACCTTGCTCCCAGGTCTTGGCCTTGGCGAGAGGGTCACATAGGCCCTTTGTTGCCTGCTCCCTTGCGAGGAACTTCCTTTTGCTTCAAGCGGCCGCAAGACCTTTCCACAAGACAGGCACCAGACCAAGCTGCAATCTCCTTCCTCATCTGTAGTCGCATGCCTTCACCGTTGCCTCACTGGGCCCTCCTCCTGGGTTTTCTCCTGGCCACGCCACACCACCTAAGTGAGGTGGGAAGGTAGCGGGAGAGGAGGCCATCTCTGTCTTCCATCCCTCTTTCCTTGCCCAGGAGAATGTGAGAAAATGGCAGAAGAAAGGCATCTGCGGGCAAAGACTAGGAAAGGGAAAGACGCGTTAATTCTACGGCGAAGTGGCTAGTGCCTGGAGAGTGCCCACATGTCTTGTCAAAACCTACCTTTCTCAGCATCCTTGTGAGTGGGAGCAAAGGCAGGGCTCTTTCTCACCAGCTCCAAAGCAGGGACCTTTCATCCATGAAGCAAAGAGAAGCGCAACGCTACTGGAAAAGAATCTGGGCTTAAGAATCCGGGTTTAAGAGGGTACTTGGTCCTGTCATGAGTGCAGGGGACTGGACTCAATGACCTCTCATGGTCTCTTCCAGTTTCTATGATTCTATATCAATTGATTAGAAGGTGAGAATGTGTGAACTGGGACAATTACTTTTTGTAAAGTAATTCTATTCCAAGTCCTTATTCACACTCAGTCTGATTGTGTCAAATTTTAAAATCAGTTCCAGCTCTGAAGTTTCACATTGAGTGACTTTGCTAACACTTGCCCTCCTTCATCCTGGCATGTGTTTATACACCTCTCAACTGTACTTTCTATTCATGCATCTGACAAAGCGGGTTGGAGCCCATGGAAGCTTATGCCTGAAGAAATTTGTTAGTCTCTAAGGTTCCACAAGACTTTTGTTGTTTTTGCTGTACACAGACTAACACGGCTACCCCTCTGGAAATTCACTGCTAGGTTTCTTATACCAAACTTGGAAGTAGTTAGTTAATGGACGTTGTTAGAAACTGGATATTAGGTTGGGGCAAAATCTTCAAAAGTGCCTAAAAGCCAGATTTTCATAGATATTTAGGCATCTAAAAATGTAGATTGCTGCTTACTTATTCTCAAAAGCGCAGAGGCAGATTATGTGCCTATTTCCCTATTGAAATCAATGGGAGTTTGGTGCCCAGTCGGCATATGCATATTTCTAAAACCCACTAGGATCCTATTTGCATTTTAAGGTACCTAAATGTACCTTTCAGGCAGTTTTATCCCAGTTCTGTGATAGAGTTGGCACAGCTGTTCTGCTCTAGTCATTCCTATTCTTCTAAGAAACCAAATCTAAAGTTTGCAAATAGTTTCTGTGTATTTATGATGGGCCAAACCAATCCCCTGGATTTAAATGCATCTAAACTCTTCGATGATTGAAATCTGGATCTGAATTGTGTAGTTCAAGCCAATTTAGAGAAAAAATTGTCTGATATTTCTCCAGTGGTTAGAAAAATAATAGATTTTTGTGGTTTTCTTCCTGATTTTGAAGACATGTTACTTTCCAGGCCTGGCATCATATTCAGAATCTGAATCTGCAGTGTAGATATGTTATCACTGCCAGTTAAATAATGAAGGATCATTACTGTAGGTAATGAACTGCAGTTTGCTGTGCTGGCTCACTATATATTTTGCCTTCATACATCCACATATAAGACCTAGAGACTGAGTTTTGTACATGAACTATTAGAATACCTAAAATGACCGCAGCAGATGACATGCAAATCCCAATTTAAACCACTCAGTGGCAACACTTCAATCTGATTTAATCTCGTACTTTTCATAGATATGTCATTAGATATCTTCTAGGGTGTCCTTTTTGGAGCCAACCAACTTATTTACTTGAAGAAACATTTCTGAGTTCCCCTTACGTTAAAATAATACAGACTCTGAAAAAGCAAATATCTCGAAGCATTCGGCACATATTCAGCTGGATTCCTGGTCCAGTTAGGAAATGGGGAGGGATGGAGTATGCTGGTCATCCACACACCATTGAATACAGCTTTCCATCTGCTGATGATGCAAAATTGGCAGGGAGTAATCACTGAAGTGGAAAACAGTAAGAACACACCTCAGAATGACTTAGACCAGGGAAATGGGCAGATGAAGAGCCTGTGTAACTCAATGTAGAGAAAATTAAGGTAATAATGAGGCAAGGTCCAAAAAAGAAGATTAAGGAATGCTTCCTTCAAAGTTAGACTGCATAACATTGGGCCAAACGATGAAATTCAACCCTTCTGTACAATGTTTAGCAGGAAGCAAGATATAAACAAATTCTAGGATAGGGAAAAAATTTCATCTCTAGAAAAAATTATCCTGGCACTGTATAAGGGGCAAGTGAGAACACCTTTGCAATGCTGTATACATTGTTAGTCAACATATACTGGTATTCAAGAAACACTATGGGAGAAGAGAGGAAGAGCTAACAGAATGAGGATCAATGTCTAATGGAACAAGCTTCATTGTATGGATAGTCTGCAGCAGGGCAGTCATTGGGAAACTGAAGAGAAACAATCCTTCAACATTTGCAGAACTGCTCCATACAATAGTTCATCTAATTATAAAACTGGCATTTAGCCGAAAGCCAGAAAAACGAGTTGTGCATAAAGCTAAACCATTTCTTTTTTTGAACTGGGAATAGCAAAAAGTTCTACTGGAAAACTCACTGGAAAAAACTGAAAAATAATCCTTCTAACAACCGTTATTGTTTCCTCCCTTGTTTAAGTAATGAAGTGATTTCTTGTCCATAATGCACTTTTTAAAACTGGTTCCTCTTAAAGTTTCAGGGTGTGATTCAGATATTCAAGTGGGCTAAAAATTGCTCTCACTTTATAGAAAATACTACTTTGCCTTTACTCAATGCCTTTCACCTAAAGACTTCCAAGTGCTTTGCAAACCTTCAGGGATTGTCTCCCAACACCCTTCTCAGATACTGCATATGAGTATTGTGTGTATTTGAAAGATGAGTATAAAAAGAGGCACGTACAGATAGGTTACGTTTCTTCCCCAAGATGACACAACCAATCAATGGCAGACTCAATACAGTACCTAGGAGGCCTCTGCTCTAATAACTAGACCATATTCTCTAGAAGAATTCTAGTGTTGGATTTTAGAGGTTCAAAGAAAGGAATTTAAATTAAAGCCTTTAATAAAAGACATTGGGGTTTATTTTGTATTATTCCTTTGAAAGGAACATGACTCTTCTTGGCATCAATGCTAAATCATTATAGAATTAGCTACTTTCTACAACAGTTTTCTCATTAAAGCCTGTAAAATATATCAATTTTCTTTTCTAGAAAAAATTAGGTAAAAATATATATTCCTCAGCCCTTACCTTCCTGTCTTACTCTTATTCCAGAGGTTGATGGTATAATATTAGTCACCATGGGTGCATCTTAAATTGATTTAAGCTTGTTTAAATCGACTTAATTTATTCTGCATCTACGCTACACTTTCCTTAAGTCAACTTAAGAAAGCTGCTTAAGTTGACTTAAGGAAAATTAAGTTGACTTAATAAAACTTCATTTTAAGTCAACTTTTGGCTTAAGTCGACTTTCTAAAGTCAACTTAAGACAGTGTAGACCTGGAGTAGCCCTAAATTGACTCTAAGTTGACTTAGGGCTCTCCAGGACTTCCCCACTGCCCTCCCTGCCGGGGGGGGGGGGTGGCACAGGGAGAGCCTGGCAAGTCCCCCCTAAGTCAACTTAAAATTTTGGTGTGGACATGCTATGTCGACTTAACAAAGTCGACTTAAAGTTGACTTTGTTAAGTCGACTTAGCTAAATCGACCTAAATTAACAAGTGTAGACATAGCCCATGAAAGCCTTCATCTTAATTCTCAACATAAGCAGAACAGCAGTCAAAAATATAAAAAAGAAAAAGCACAGGCATTGCCTTAAAGTTCCTCAGTAGTGTGAGATCAATGATCTGGAGCTTTATTTTATGCTCACATCAGAAGAATGAAGAAGATCTTCACTATTTAAATATTACTTTGGCTCACATGCAAATTTACCTTTGTTTATTTAACTGGGGCGCATGCCATATATGACTGTGGCTTACCCAAGCACAGCCAGCTGCAAATGAAAATTAGAAGAATGCAATCTGGTTTAGTGCAAATCTGTGTACAAGTCAGAAATTCATATGATTTCTTTCTATTGCAAAGGGGAAAAAGCCATCTGCAGCAGGGCAGAGGAGATAAATCCCTCACAGTAGCTTTGAGCCCTGGCTCAGAAGCTTCCTACAACTGTTGAGTAATTAGGGCTGACTCATGGCCCAACCCTAACAAGGCAAGAGGGAGCAGCTGGGGACCTGGCCCAGGAGGGCCATGTAGGCCTGGGCAGGAAAGTAGTAAGGAGAGATATAGCTTAGGTAGGTGGTCTATGTGGATAGTTGGGCAGCAGCAAGGAGAGGCAGAACAACCCTGAGCTTCTGAACAAGCACAGAGATTGGTGGGCTGGAGTTGGGCTGAGGTTGGGAAGCTGGGAGTGATCTAACCCCTGTAAATAAAGAGCATGGGTGACAGCAATTACGGACTGGTGAGTCATTTGTGAAGTCCTGGATGCTTGGGGAGTGGGACCTGAAAGGCCAGGGGCAGATGGGCTATGACCTGTTATACCATTTTAAGTGCCATACATTTAGAAATCTCTTCTGTTGGTTAAAAATTTTCTAGTTTGCTTTGATCATGTAAATATTTTTACAAGAACCTAAGTTGTCTCATGTGATGCCAGTTCTAACTATTACAACAACTAAATGTTTGTTATTTATTTGACACCCATCGGTGTTGTATCTGGGCTTGTTGTACCTGGTTTAAATTAAAGCAAAAACATTTTCCAGGTGGACAGAATTAATATTCTGGAACCCTTTTTAGCACCAGGAGTTAAAAACCCAAAGAAGAAATACTTTAGCAATGTGGGAAAATGAGCTGTTCATTTTGTGAGAAGCATTGTCCATGCTTCCTAAATATAGAGACCTGGATCAGGATTAGACAGTTTCCAGCTGTAGTAAATTCCAGATAGAGGAGTTTGTGCCTCTGAACAGCTTTCCCCTTTGTCCCTGGCTACTTTGAACCTCTTCTTTGGGATAGTTAACTTCATTGTTCCAGGGATAAGTGTAAAATGCTCAGCAGCCAGAGAAGTAGAGTTAATCTCTGGAATAGCTGGACCTCACAGCGTATAAGACTTTAGACAGTAACTAGCAAAAGTACAGAACTACCTTGAATTTCACCTAATATTTTGCTGTTAGCAGCTGTGTGTTGTGTTTAGAATATATTCTGTAGTTCAGTGACACTCCCTAATTCTCTCTCTCAATAGAGTTGTTGACATGGCATTCCATAACCAATAAAAGCAAGGGCAATGGCTATGTAAAATAAATGTGTGAGCCTGCAAAAACCTATATCCACATGCATGTTTACTCTTATGTGGGTCCCCTTTAATTCCATAGAGGAGTGGCACATTGTAGATGTTTGTATATTATGAAAATATAATATCAATGAGACAATGGGCTACAGTAAATAGGCTTTTTACCAGCCTTTTTAAAAAGGATGTTTTTAAATAGGACATTTAAAATTATAACTGTTTATATATGTTTGTTTTTATTTCGTTCAAGAAAATGGAAAATATTCTAGTTCCCTTGGGAAGCAAGTCACTTTTTACACATGCATTCCAAGCAATGGTAATAGGAATGATGTATCTATATGGAAAGGAAAATAGACTCTCAAGTTGTTATGGACAAAATGGAGATGTGGGATGAGGCTGTGCAGGTATGCTTCACTGGTACCTTGCAAGATAGTTCTATGTACTGTCATCTTCCCAAGGTACCAACTGCAGTCTGATCCATGAAGAATCATAGCTGCCAGTCCTGGAGATGTTCTTGTCCAGACTGGAGGATAGACATGGCAGTACTTCTAATGAGGCATTGAAAACTGAATGATTGATGGCTGATTTTTGTAACAGTGGATAAGTCACAGACAAAGCACACTAGTTGAAGACTATGTTAATAAGAGAATCTACATGAAAGGCCAGCTATGTAAAGCTATGTAGGCACCTAAAATGTAGATATATGCCTAATGGTATTTTCAAAAGTGCCTAGGCACCTAATTGAGTGACTTCAATGGGAGTTAGGTGCCTATGCACTCTCTAAAATCTCACTAAGCATATATCTGCATTTTAAAGCATTTTTAAAAAAATCTGGCCTTAAAATATTTGAGTTACATTCTCCATTACTCTAGCTCCAGTGAAGGCAAGAGCTAGGGTGATTCTCATTGACTTAAATGGGAAGTGCACATGCTTTTGCAAATCCCACTAGCAGGCTAAGCATTACTGGATAGAGGGGCAAAGGAGACATTTGCGCCTCCCCCCAGTGATCTTTAAAGGGCCCCAAATTATTGTGAAAGGGCCAAACTATGCACAAAGTTATCAGATATTAACTGGTGCAACAGCAGCAGATTGGAGAGCTTCTGTCTTTTGTATAAATTACAGCAAAATATGGACAGAAGACAAATTTTACTCATTTAAACTCTTAGACCCCTGAAAAATCTTACAATTCTAACTAGTCTCTGGGAAGGTGTGGGGTATGTCTGTTCGTTTTTTTTTTTTTAAATAGTGACATCCAGGACCCCTTCAGTACCCACTTGCCTCCTCAAAAATGGACCCTGAGGAGCAGCCCTGCCCATTAGGTGCCTATCTTAATCTTTAGATTCCTAGGCTATGTCTACACTAGTAAAAGTTAAGTTGACTTAATAAGGTTGACTTTAAGTCGACTTAATAAGGTTGACCTTAAGTTGAGTTAAAGCTGACCTTATTAAGTCGATGTAGTCCACTTTAAGTCAACCTAACTGTCCTTAAGTCAACTTACTTAAGGGTTAATCCCCGTCCACACCATCCTTAAGTCGACTTAAGGAGTTGACTTAAGGCTTAAATTGACCTAATGGGCAGGTCTTATTAAGTTGACTTAATGAAAGTCTGGTGTAGACAGGGAGTAATTTAGGTCTACTTAAGGGTCCTTAAGTTGACCTAAATTGCTAGTGTAGACATAGCCCTATATAACTTTAATAATCTTGCCTTAGGTGGCTTGCCTCTTTGTTGGACAGTTACCTGAAGTCATTGTTTCAGACCAACTGGAAACAACCGGTTCTGAATAAATGGACCACAGCCGATCCTGTTAATGCATCATATTTTAGTGACCTCAGAAGGTTCTGGCTTCAGGCAACTTCTCAGTCCATGGTGGGTTAGTCAGGTTAACATTTATTCTAATAAAAAATGGCAAGTTCTGGACTCCAGCACAACATATTCCCATCAAAGAGAGAGACACATTGCATCAAGGCATCTAGACGCTAAGTCAGAAATACCAAAAGAGGCCATTCGACTCTTGTGGCTCTTTCAGCAAGGCATAATCTTTGAATAGCGAATTTCTTTTTGCTTTTAGGAATGACTGTAGGTTGGTGGGTGGTGGAAGACTGTGTGTACCAGGGGTCCTGCCTTGGCACACTCAGCATGATTAAGCATATGTTTTGGGAAAAGAGCAGTGAGTCCGAGCCATCAGCTGTTGAGAGAACCAATGAGAATTAGTCATTCATTATAGAATGGATCGGAGTAGGCAGAAGCCAATCGGGATAGAAGGAATGGGCTACTTCATCCAGATGAAATGCTGGGTGAAGCTGGAACAGGAAAGGAGTGGGAGATTTAACCCAAGAACCCCTGACAGCTCAGGGAGCTAACTCAGACTGTACCTTTTTCATTAGACCAGTGAAAGACTGTTCTGTTTTACAATGTGGAATTTAAAGCTTGGGTAGCCACCCTCAATTTACTACTGTCAAGTCAAAGGAAGCTTGCTTCGTGCCATCGTCCACTGATTCATGGAACCTGTGATGGAGAGGCAGCATAACAATCTCTAGTGAAAATCAAGACTGCTTGGGGAGTTTCATTTTAACTGCAAACTGTTTTTTTTGTTGCTGTTTTTTTTTTTTTTTTTTAAAAACAATTCTCAGTTAAACAACTCACCTTTGTTTAAGGGCATCTATTGTGTGGGAGAAATACAGAATCTGGCCTATCCATAATATGATCACAGCTTCTGACTTTTCACAATGAACACTCACCCATGATGATGCTAATGGAAGAAAATACGTTTGAGAATGAGTAACTTCGAAGTTTTAGTTTGAGAGGCAAGATCTAAGGTCCCAGTGGATCATTATTTATAGCCCATGCCTGCTAAGTTTAATGTATCAGAGGGACAAATTAAACAGCATGATAAATTAAAGCAATAAAGATAACTCAACTCAACCGTTTTATTTCCATCCTAAGATGGGTTTTCAGTAAGTAAGCACATCGTGGTGCTGAGACTAGCAAAAGAGCTGGGACTGCTTTAGTTCTGCAGAATATTTTTGGAACAGAGATCTGAGGAAAAGCTTATTAATTTCATTATTTGTTTTTCAGTGCATCTATCTACACTTATACAGACTCTCTCTCTCTCTCTCTCTCTCTCTCTCTCTCTCTCTCTCTCTGTGTAATATTCAAAATTGAAAGAAAGATACAGATACAAAAATGACATTGAGTAAAGTTACTAAGGTATAGAAATACGCCCTATCTGCACCCTGCACCTCATCTCTGTGTCTAAATTTCTCCACTGTCACTTGCCAAATGCATGTATGATATTTATCTTAAATCAACTGAAAAGTATTCAAAAGGAAAAAAATATATAAAATTATGTTGATGAAATCGGACCACCATGGTATAAAACTTGCTTTAGTTCTGGGATTGTAAAATAATTGCAGGCATGAAATGCACAGAACTGACCCACTGAGATACTTCATGTGTATTTACTCAAGAAAACTTGTGGTTTAGTAGGACTTTGCTAATTTCATGCAACTGAGCTAGACAGGTATAGTTCCAAACTAGTAAGTTACTCTAGAGGGAAAATGTTACAGTGTAAACAACATTACATGTCATCATCCTTTTGGCTAAGATCAAGTGCAGCAGCTGTTATCAGATTAATATCTGATACACCCCTTGTGTGAGGACAGAAGGTGAGGCAATATTGTCTAGTGGACAGAGCACTAGCCTGAGACTTGGAGACCTGGTTTCTATTCTCAGCACTGCCACTGGCGTGTGGAAGTCACTTTTCCTCAGTTTCCCCACTGTGAAAAGGGGATGATGATACCTTGAAGGTAGAGCACTTTGAGATCTGCAAATAAAAAAAGCTTTGTATAAGAGAGAAGCAATGTTGTTATCACAAGGAGAAAACTCATGTTTCTGTAGGACATTCCAGTGCTTTATAGTGTTCTCCTTTACGCTGTGTTCACTGATAATTGATTCTGCCAAGGTGAGTCTTCAGTTGACGTAGACACACAGGCCCTGTGTAGCCTCTTACGCATACTAAACGGGCAAATGCCTGCTGATGCAGCCCCCTACCATTCTTCTGTGGTGTTACTGAGAATATTGTAAAGAGAAATAACATTAGTGTTTCCTAAAGTTCTTGGTTACTTGTTTATTTCATGCAGCTCTGCCTCTGAACTCCTTCTGCCTTGGAGAAAATGAGCTATTGGAAGGAGAATTTGGGTCTTTTTATTTTATTTGCTTTTGGTTGGTGCATTAATCTGCTGCAGCATATGTAATCAAAGTATTTTTGGAACAGAAGAACTGGTGATTTTTCGTGTCTTTCCTTGCACGTCACTGTGATCTCAGGGGTGCTGAATATGACACAAATCACAGGCTGCAAATCTCACTAAGAGCAACTGTGTGGTGAACGTAAACTAGCAGTAACAGAAATAAAGGTTACTTCTAAGTTGAAGATAACTAACTTCCTCACCCTGTTTCATGTTCCCCCTGCCAGGTAACAGGAGAGGACTTGGTGCTTCTAAAATTAAACTGGCTCTTTATTAAGAGAACTATTTAAAGAGATGCTGCAGCTAGGATTCTAGTCATGCTCTATTTGGGTGCATCTACACTTAAGCTTGCTTAAATCAACTTAATTTAATCTGCGTCTACACTACATTTTCCTTAATTCGATTTAAGATGCTCCTTAAATCGAATTAAGGAAAAGTTAGTTTGAATTAATAACAACTTGTTTTAATTCGAACTCGCACTTAAGTCAACTTTATTAAATTGACTTAAGCCAGTGTAGACGCAGATTAGCCCTAAATCGACTTAAAGGGCTTCAGGGCTCCCCCACTGCCCTCCCTGCCAGGGTGGCTGACACAGCCACAGCCTGACGTGCCCCTCCACAGGGCAGGATAGAGCCCTGCCCACCCCTCTTCTATACCCTGCCCCTGTCCCTGTCCTGCTCAGCCCCTATTATACCCAGGTACAATGGGGCAAATGCTGAGCCCCCTGGCACTTGGCAAGGGGTGCCCCCCCTGCCACTGTGGACCAGTCCCAGGTCCACCTAGCCCCTACAGGTCGACTTAGGCGTCCAGTGGGCGCTCTAAGTCAATTTGGCAGGGTCCCCTTTAAATCGACTTAATTTTATAGTGTAGACGTGCTAAGTCGACTTAACAAAGTCGACTTAAATTAACAAGTGTAGACGTAGCCTTTGAGTCAATGCCAACCTTCAATGACTCCACCAGGAATCTCCACCAATGGATGGAACTGTGCATCTCAGGAGTTTCACAGGCTGCACAGTGTGGTTTACTTCTAACACCAGCTTGCCATTTGGGTGTCTGTCTCCTTGAAATATATCCTGATATTCTGGCCACGGTGGGTCCTGTCCAGCATTCTAACATTCTCCCTCCTCTCTCATGTGGAGGATATTCTGGTATTGCTCTGTAAGGAAATCCATAAATCTCACTGCCCAGCAGTGGGTAGTACTGCTATGTGTCAACTACTATAAACTCCAAAGTGTGTGTCTTGTTTCATGGGCTTCGTATCAACAGCCTGCATTTTCCCACTGGTTGCAGAATGTTTTTATTGTACATCAAGGGCACTAGGGTCATGTTTCTCCACTCTAATATTGATGCTTATCTGAGTTGCTAGGATTAAATTGCATCTGGCTGCACAATCCACCTCGGATTTAACTGCTCATTCATCTAATACATAGTTGCAAAGATGGCAGTTGAGTGGCTGGCAGCCTTCTTCCTCAGTGTGTGTGCACAGAGGGTCTTTTGGATCTGCTAAGGGTGGACTGCAGATATCATTCTCTTGACTGGAAGTCTCTACATCCTAGTCACTTCATGCACTTCTGCTTTTCTTCAGCTGTAGTATTGGGACATGCATTGGTTCTGTTTCTCACTCCCTCTGCACCACTACACATGGGCTGGGCAGTTTTCTTTCCATCTCTTGCATTGCTTTCCAAGTATGTACACTGCAGCATGATGTCTCCATTCTTTGCTGGTCGACTCTGTCCTGCCTCCTGGGATGCTTCAGCTTAAGCCTGTGCACTCATTTGGCACTGGTGGTTGTTGTTATGTTCATCCTTTCCCTGGACAATTTAGCTGCCCTTGCTATTTGAAGCCAGTTCTTCAGAGTAAATCTCCGTGTCCCAAAACTTTCTCCTGGTTGGGAGCAGGGATCAGTGTTCACATCGTACTCCCCAATCCAAGCCAGAGAAGCTAATGATCCAACCAGTGGAACAAATTTAGTGATGAATCCTGGTCAGGTACCACCTGAGACATGCTGCGCATATGCTAAGAACAACACTTCTCCTATAAATGGAAATGGTGCATCCCACAAATAACTCTCTCTCCAATTAGGGAATCTTTAATGTCTTCAAAGTTATGTATGCATGCCAAAGTTCTCAACTCTGTAATGTTCGTATCTATCGCCTTGTTTTCTTGGTTTCAGGTTTTTTAAAAAAGCAACGCTCTACAGTGGCAAGGCAGGTGAGGTAATATCTTTTATTGGACCATCTTCTATTGGTGATAGAGACAAGCTGTTGAGCTTACATAGAGGTCTTCTTCAGTTCTCTCTATAGTGTAATACCGTTTGGGTTCACAGTATTCCAACACCTTTTCTGCTGTTCCAGTATTTCAGGCATTATTTGTAGAAATAGTGTCTTCTCACTTCTCATCCCTCCCACCAATAAAATAGTAAAGTAGCATTATCTGTTCCTCACCTTTATTCCATGTGGTCCGCTCTGTATAAAGGTTGAATGCTTGTCTGCATGGCTTCCATTTTGGTAAAAGGATTTTTGTTGAAAAATTCAGCATTGCTGTTGGTCTTAGTCCTCTACACTGCCTGTTTGCAGATGTTGGTTGCTTTCCAGTCATGCTCTCCTCCTTGTTGTGGGTCTCGCTAGATGACTACTGCCAGCACAATTCATGTACCGTATGCTGGATAACAGGTCTCCACGTTTCTAACAGTACGTTGAGTCTTTATTAAGAGAACTATTTAGAGACCTGCTACAACTACAGCTAGAATTCAAGCTGTGTTCAAAGAGACTGATTTCCTCTCTTGCCTCCTCCAAATGATTCCCTCCTGTTTCTCCCTCCAAGTTTGCTATATTTTGGACCCTTAAGTAGGGAAACCTTACTACTAATTCTATTTGTTTTAGAATGAAATGTATGTGAATGAGGAGTTGTTCATGAGCTGAGTTATGAAATCGATTCCCTGCAAAACTTTGTTTCCTCAAGATGTTTTGTCTAATTCAAAGCTAAAAACAAAATGCAAGATCTGTCTTCCACTGCAACCTAGGCCGAGGTCTATGAGGGCTGTAGGAGAAAGTAAAAGGTTAAATTAAAAAGACAGGTAGAAATGATTAGGAATAAGGCTTAAGGACTAGTGAAGCAGATCAAACCAGCAGGCCTGAGCTGGATAAATAGTCAAGTTGACAGGAGTAGTCTGACATCACAAAAATTGGCAAAAAGTCAGCCGCAGCTACAGTAAGAGTGGAAAGGCACCCGAAAGGGAAGAGGCATTGGGTCAGCCTAGCGCCAAGGAGATAAAGGTGATGTTTCGGTCAGATTTGAACGTAAGGTTTCAGTCAAACCTAAAGGGAACATTCTGGTCAAGCAGACATCCATGTCAGACGCATAACATCAATAGAAATACCTGCCGCCCGGCACGAACCACAAGGGCCAGGCTTTTGTAATCAGAATTTCCAAGCCCATGCTCATGCTCCATACTGAATTGTAAAACTGGGTTTATTGTGGCTGGACCCAATTCTCATAATTGTGTTAACACGTCCACATTGTACTACACAGACTTTCTGACTTGGCTCCATGGCTTTACCTGCATCCCACAGGGCTTGGACCCAAATTGCAACAGTATAAAGGCTCAGACACACACATCGCTAGCAGGACCAGGTTCTTAGTTTTTGCTGACCTGAATTGCACTGTCTGTGTGTGGATAGAAGGAGGGCTTGGGCTTGAGCCTGGCATTAGTGTGCAGTGTAGACATACCCAATGAACACAGAGACCCAAGGGAGGCAGCTTGATCTTCCCTGATTTTGGGGCTCTCCAAGGCCCACTTGACATCTGTTACAGGCTAGGGCAGCTTTGAGATCTGGTCTTAATTGTGTCATGACTGCCATAGTCCCTATGGACATTGTGGAAGACAGAATAGCCTGTTCCTGTTCTCAGTATTGGGGTCTTCTGTGGGGATGGAGAGTGCAGAAACAGAAGTCTGGCTGGGTTTATTTAAGCAACATTTATTCCATGCTGTACTTTTGTGTTTTCCGTTCCATATTTGATTTACAGCTCTGCCTCAGCATCCCACAAGTTTATGTAAAGAATAGCAGTAAACAGGCAACTACGTCAATTGAGCAGCTAACCATTTTCGGAATGTGGATTTGGGGGCCAACTTCACTCTAGCTTAGTGGCAGCAGCTAGATGCTGGCCACACGGGAATTAGCTTCCAGTGCTGCTGGCTGAAGGCAGATGGATGGACACTCCAGAACTCTGTCTCTCAGCTCTGCTGGTGCCACCATCTAAGGATGCTGGAAAATGAAAGAGCAGTTAATTCCAGAAATATTGGCTGGGAAAGAAATGCAGCAAGGTTTCCTTTTCCCAAGCTACTTCCCATGCCACCAGCCTGGGTGAGAAAGGGCCTCAGGGTCTACTCTTTTTTCTGGGCCACTCTTGCTGTCCAAAGTTGGAGTAGATAGGAAGGAGGACCTCCGCTACTCAGGCTATCCTTCCTTCCTTCCTGTCCTCCATTCATCTTCCATCCCTTCTTTCTTTCATACACGAAGTGAATGTGAGTGTGAGGTGTGTGGCTTGGGGAAGGAAAGTGAAAGGCAGCAGGGTAGAGAACTGGTAATAATAAATACGGGGTTTTCAATGAAAGGTGAGGGGATCAATGGAGCAGGAGGAAGGAAAGGGTAACTGGAATGAGGTAGGCAAGGGAGGAGGAGGAGAAAGCAGGAGTGGGCAGGTCTGTTCTCCAAGGCTATGTCTACACTAGCAATTTAGATCGACTTAAGGAGGCTTAAGTAGACCTAAATTACTCCCTGTGTATACCAGACTTTCATTAAGTTGACTTAAGAAATTCCTTAAGTTGACGTAATAAGAACCACCCATTAGGTTGACTTAAGCTTTAAGTCGACTCAAGGACGGTGTGGACATGGAGTAACCTTAAGATGACTTTATTAAGTTGACTTAAGGGTGGTTAGGTCGACTTAACAAGTGGACTAAGTCGACTTAGTCCACTTTAAGTCGACTTAATAAGGTTGACCTAACTTTTTGTTGTGTAGACATAGCCAAAGAGTTTTTATTTGATCTGGGAAGTAATTTGTTCTGCATATAGAGAAAAGAAATTGAGGGAGCACTGGCCAGTGGAAGTGTCTGGAAGATGTTTTCTCCTCCATTCCTGAGTGAAAACTTTTCAGTTTAAAATAAAGTTCAGTATCTTACCCCCTCGAACAATGACCTTCATCAGAAGTAGGTGGTCTTACTTTTTAAAAATACGAACTTTCTTTCTTAGTAAAGCTCCCCCCGGCTTTTTTTTTTTTAATCTGAAAGCCAAATGTTTACAACAGTCTCATCTTTCTAGGTAACTCAAGAACTCTATACAGTGATGAAATCAGATGCAGATATAATCCACAGCTCTCAAGGGATATTGTTAGGTACCCAGGTTCCCAATACAATGCATGGGGAGAGTTGGGCACCTAAAAATAGGAATTCACAGAAACCAGTGTAGGGAGTTGCCTAAGCTTTCCATAAGAGAGGTGTGCAGCCTAGGGTCTACTCCACTCAGGGAATTAGGTGCCTACCTTTACTTGGAACCCTCGGTTGTGAACCCCCTTGAATAGGCATTAATGCAGGGCCTGTAATCTGTGTCTCTTGGAAGAGTGTGTTACTATTAGGTTATAGTCACTCTCTCTCTGGCCCAAAGACTAAATATTTCCTGTGAAGTAGAACAGCTTCAACAGGTAAGATTGAGAAGGACTCATGCCAGAATACCCCACCGTCCAGGGTTCGGCTGTTCCCCTAGAAGGTAGGAGAGTTGAGGTCAAATCCCTGTGCCAAAGCAGGTAGAGTGGGGCTTTGAACCTGGGTTTGCAATGGCCTGGGTGAGTGCTCTAACTTCTGGGACAGCTGGATGTAAGAGCACTGTTATTGGCACTTCCTCTTCATCTGTAGTTTGGGTGGGTTAGGTGTGTTCTGAGCTCACCTATTGCCTCAGGCCTGGCAAATTTTTCTGGGGCTTAGGTGTGTGTTAGATGCCAAGTTGCTCAGTGGTATCAGGACTGTGGAGACTGCATGCTGGTGCACTGGCAGAAATATGGGAACTTCACCAGTGGAAACTTAAGTGTCTGAGGAGTTTAGGTGCCTGCAGGGTTCGGCAGCAGCTGAGTCGGGGCTCTGTGAATGTGTCTGGTGTCCAAAGGGTGGATTTAGGCACCTAAAGTAGCAGGTAGGCACCCATGACCATTTGTAGATCTGACCTTTAGAAGTCCTAGGTCTCATTTTCAAGATGATTTAGGGTCAGATTTGCAAAGGCCTAAAGGTTCACATAGGAATCCAGTGAAATTTTCAGAAGTGCCTAATCAGGTTGGGTACCTGATTTCCATTGAAAAAAAATGGGACTTAGGTCTTTTTGAAAACATTACCCATAATGATTTGGAATGTGGTGAAGAGTAAGTGGAATATGTGCCCTGAAAGTTCACTTCATAAAACTTTTCTTGGCTTCTCCATTTTTGGAATGGAACATGAAACTTGTTGGAATTTTTTTTAGTCAAGGTATTTATAGTTACTGAAGCCAAAATATTGTTAGTTTTGCTTACGTTCCTTAAAGCGGCATAAGTACATGAAACTTTGACAGAACAATGAGAGAAACTAATAGATATCAGCATATAGAAGAACATAAGTATAATGAAGGGGGAAAACCCCCCAACCCTAGAGCTATGTATTTGAATAAGGATAATATTTCAATAAACCCAGGTTACTATAATGGGAAACTACCACACAGGCTGCTTACCTGATGGGAATCTATTGGTCAAAGGTGAGAGAAGGAAAATATGAGATGTGGGAATAGAAGAGAGAAAGGCATTGGAGGAAGACTAATAAGGGGAGGAAGACTAGTGAAGAGGAAAACAATCTGAAGATGAAAACAAAGAGAAAGAGGAGGTGATAACAAACAAAGGGAAGAGAAACAGAGAAAAGGGAAGTTCCAGAGGGGTAGCTGTGTTAGTCTAGTTCAGCAAAACAAACAAGGATTCCTGTGGCACTCTTAAAGACTAACTCATTTATTTATCACATTTTATTTAAGGAGAAAAGGATTACATGATTGGAGGCATAAGAGACGGATGAAACTGTGGAAAAGGTTAATGGCATAATAACTAAATGAAAGAAAAAAGGACAAGAGAAAAGAGAAGGGAGATAAAAGGTGAATGGAGAAAAGGTGGGAAACTTTTTTTCAATTCCATCTCCCCCAAAATATAACCAACATCTGTAAACTGTGATTACAGAATCATGCACAGGCCAAAGGATGTTGGGATAGTCAGATGGATCTTTGAGGCATCCCCAAATTTAACTGATATTTTTATATAGAAAGGAGGGTTCAGGCTACTACTACCCTACTACAGGACAGATAGGGTCTTTCAAGGACCCTACTCTTGCAGAAGAAGAATGACCTGAATCCTATTCTGTCTTGTGCATCAACTAAATTGTCAGCATTAACAGTTTTAAAGTATTCACAATGGGCCAGAGCATGTTATCAACTGTAAGCAGAAATTCACATTGGTCTCAAGAAGGAATTTCTGCTTCAAAACTGATGGTATATTATGGCCCAGTGTTTGTTTTGTTTTTGTGAAGATTTAATATCTACATTTCCACTTCACAGCTTCTCCAGTATTATAACTGTGTTCCTTTCATCAGTCCCTGCAGTACTAAGATAGGCCAAACAGCAGGCAAAGGTGTTCATCTAACTCAGCAAGTTATGAAGAACAGCAAAATATTTAAGGATTGATAAAGTTAATTGGTACTGGCAGAGATGTAGGAAGCAGAAATACAGCTTAACTTTTGGATCCCAGGCTAAATTTATAGTAAAAATAAAAGAATTAAAAAAAAATTGTACACTGACTAAATTTGATTTGGAGATGTTTGGAAGGGAATAAATACAGAACCCCACGATATTGTTTTCAGGTTTATATCTGCATTTTAAGTTTTTCTGAAGCAATGCTACTCTTTTTTCTTTGTGCTTATATAACTCTTTAGTGCTGGCTCTCAAAGTGCTTTACAAGCACTAATAAACAAAGATTTATTAGTCATACATTTTTGTGAATGTGTTAATACTTTTTTAAAGTCAGGAACACTGGCTGAAATGAGCCAAAATTCAGTGTTGCAGACATGATGTGCAGAAACATTTAGATTCACTGATTAGTTTCTCTATTATGTTTCTTTGGTGACATCAAAAGAAATGAGAATTTACAAAACTAATCTTGATGACATTTCTTCACAGAGAAATGGATTGCAATTAAATCACAGAGGCTGAGGCTGAAGTTTGCCATCGACTGGCTGCAATTTACTGCTCAGCCTTCTCTGGTAAGGGAGTGAAATTTAGATAAAAAGGTGCAGATGTTTCCTTTTCACATCTTTTGATATGACAGACCAGATCTTTGGGTAGGCTGATTTACACCCGCTGAGGATCTGGCCAGAAATGATCTGCTGAAAATGACAAGAGAGGGATTAAATCCCTGGCATTCTTAGAAATGGCCAAAATAACAATTCTATAGCAATATAAACTTTTATGTTTGCTTTAAGGTTTAAGGCTGTGCTTTGGATGATCGATTTTGAGGGCTGGTTATTAATCAACCCCTGGGTTGGGAGAACTCATAAAATTTATTCCTAACCATTCTTATGCTTGTCTATATGCAGAGATGCACCAGTTTAACTAAAAACATGTTTTTAATTTAAACTGATTTAGATAAACTGGTGCAAAGAACTATGTGAAAGGTGTATTTCATTTTCGCCTATGTCAATTACAAACACATTTAAGTGAATCCATGGAAAGACACTTAAACTGAAGCAAGACTGTCCATTAGGGTATGTCTACATAGCAATTAGACATCCACAGTTGGCTCTTGTCAGCTGACTTGGGCTCAGGCTAAGGGGCAGTTTAATTGCAGTGTAGATGTTTGGGCTCAGGCAAAAGCTGACAGCTCTTCATTTTCAAAACTCTTCCTAAATTGTGAGATCCTGCTTCATGGATGTTCCCTCTCTGCTTACCTTGAAACTATCTTCTTTAGGTGGTCTTCTCACTTGGTAATAACACTTCTACTTCCCATTTACCTGGTGAAATATTGTTCCTATAGCTAAAATAGATTTTAATAGGACCAAATGCTGATTTGTTGAAAGAAAAGAACTAAAGAGGTCAAATCAAATGTTTCATTGTAGACCCATTAGCTATTCAGAATCTGGTACCGCAGGCATTTAATTTTTCTGTGAAGTCATAAATAAGCTGATTTAAATGTCTTTTTTTTTCAGTGTGGACACCTTTTACAAATCAGATTAATCCCTTGCTTTGAAAGGACACAATCTTCCTTGTTCATTTTTTATCATTACGATGATTTAGCTGAAAAATAATTGTATGGAAAAATGGATTTATTGACTATAGTTGAGCGTATAAAAATGTTTCCTGTAGTGAAACATTCTTGCACATTACCCTCCCATTGAGTCATATTCTTTACTGTCATACATATAAAGTTGGCTCATTGAACAGAACATTTTCATCTAAATAACATTATCACAAATTTCATTTTTGCTAGTAACAAATTTTCTCAGTCCAAACATTAGAAATGCCCCAATATAGTAATTATATTTAAACTATACTTAATAGAACGAGGTGCTACCACTATAAATTTTTGCTTGATATCCATCACTAGAAATACAGAGTGTTTTTAGATTAAGAGCTATGGTACTAAATTTCACTAAATCAATAGTCACGAGTTGCAATGTCTTTTAGTAAGTGGTGATAAATTCTAAATGCCAATGAAATTTACTTACTCAAGTGCTCAAGTTGGGCTCTGAGAAAATGATACCCCAAACGAGAGTCACTTCTGAAAATCTGGCCATTAATCTCTGGGCACCAAAGGTCTCCATCAATAAAATGGGGGCAATATTTCCTCATCCTTATTTTACTACCACCTGTGTAAGAAAACTTTGCCTGTGCCTGCCAGGCTCTTTTCTTGTTACAAGTTAGCAACAGGCACACTCTCACTCCAAGCCTCACCCTGAAGTGCCCCCAGCCTCTGCTTTGCTGGACACTCAGTATTTACAAAGACACTATTCCTTTGGGTTCTAAGGCGTAACCAGCAAGCTAAGAGACATGGTCCTGTTGGGAACAGTGTACCTCAGCTTACAAGTTACATCTTAGAACTCAAGCTCAGTTTAAAACGCAGCACTTAGGGCATGTCCACACTACACAATGAAAACAAACAAGGATTCTCGTGGCAGTTTTAAAGACTAACAAGTTTGTTTATCGTATGAATTTTCGTGGGAGAAAAATCCCACTTCGTCAGATGCTTGAAGATGGGGAACTTACAGAATGGGAGGAAAAATAAATGCAGGGAAGTATGAGTCATAGGATCAGGTCAGACTATTTCAGCGAATCAAAGTCGTTGTTTAGATTCAAACAGTGTGGAACTGATCCTATGACTTGCATCTTCATTCACTTTCTGTGAACCTATTTGAGGTAAATAGTATGAACCACATTGAATTCTTTGGGCTAATGCTTTTAATAATCAGAATACCATCATCTGGCATGATTTAATCCTGTCTCTGAGGCCTATAAACAGCCATGTCTCTCGAGCCTTCCTAAACACTTCAAATACTGTTTTAAAAAGAGCCCTCCATGTAGTCAAATTCCAAAGGGGTAGCCGTGTTAGTCTATTGTAGAAAGATAACAGAGTCTTGTGGCACTTTTAAAGACTAACAGATTCATTAATTGCATGAGCTTTCGTGGGAGAAAATCCCACTTTCGTCCCACGAAAGCTCATGCAATTAATAAATCTGTTAGTCTTTAAAAGTGCCACAAGAGTCTGTTGTTTTAAAAAGAGTAATTCATGTGTGTTGTTGTGTTGGTGCTGAGATTCTCCAGCCATGTCTAGGGCCATTTCACCACTGTTACATCAGATTTGCGCTGGCATGATTCTACTGATTGCCTGCCCACTGACTTCAGTGGTATCACACCAGCACGACGGTGTAACACAATAGAGAATCAGGTTCAGATGTGTAGATTTTTGATGTATGCAGTGTTGTTGAAGTGGTGTCAGTCCCAGGATAATAGAGAGAAGGTGGGTGAGGCGATATCTTTTACTACTTTTACAACTAAATGCAAGGTTGAAAAGATATTTTAGCATAAATCTAATCTAAGGACCATTCAATGTGAAGTGACCCATTAACATCCCTATAGTACAGGGGAGGCAACCCCTGGCAGGTGTGCTGAGCCCATTCAGAGCTGCACGCGGCACCCATTTTGGCACCATAGAAATTGCCGCTCCTGCCACTGAAAGCCACTCCAGTTGGCTTCTTTCGGGGGCTGCTGGAGCATGGGGGCTCCCAGGCATGCCATGTAAAGAAGCTGCCCTGGGTGAGTCCTCTCCACAGTGTACTGCCACCAAAAGGAGCCATTTTGGGCAGCTTCTTTCTGTAGCATGCCTGGGGACCCCCAGGAGAAGCCAGTCCAGGCAGCTTCTTTCGGTGGCATGCCTGGGGACCCCTGTCTCCAGGCATGCCACCAAGAGGAACTGCTCTGGGTGACCGTTTTCTGCGAGTGGCTCTTTTCAGTGGAATGCCTGGGAAGTGCCTCCCACCACTCCAGCTGTGGCCGCCGCTGAATTTTTAGGTGGCTGCTGGCACTGGCTGAGGATTGGGGAGGAGGGGCTGGCACGGCGGTTGGCAAAAGTTGCTGAACCCTACAGTATTAAGAAAAAATGGGGGTTTAGTGGGTTACAGACTGTTGTAATAAACCATAAATTCAGTATCTTTTATAACCATGATTTTTAGTGTCTAGCTAGATTATAAATTTAATTCTTAATTGAAACTTTTTGATGCAACTCTTGGACTAGGTGATACTGTTTCAATAGACTTTTTGTTTTTGATGCATATTTCTGCTCATATGTTATATAGATATATTTGTGGATCTGATGATTGGCTATTGTGTTGACTTTTCAGTAGAGTTTTCACATGAAGGCTGTAGGACAGAAATGCTGATCTGTGATTGCACAGACCCGAATTGTCAGAGAATTTATGGGCCGAGAAGCTTTAAAAAGTTTTACTGAGAACCCTTTTCCTAAAATAGGAACCTAATTCTCAGAACCCTGGTGGAAGACTAGAAAAGTAGAAATACAATGTAAATGCTTACATGATGACTAAGAGAAGAGTGTAGAATGTTAGCCACCTGTGAGACATAAAGCTGGGTAACCACCTCTGATCATTTAAGAATGACAAATGATGACAAACATCCTGAAATACTGTGCTGATGCCAAGATGGTAGCTGGGAAAAGTGAAAGGGCTTCCAAGAACTTGAGAATCACATGCTATGGACAAGAGTAAAGACTGCAGATGTATGCTGTACTAGCAGCGAGGAAGGGCTACAGATGATGTGGGTTTCTGTTTTTATCTCTCTATGGCAGCAGTTTTCAACCACTGTGTTGGGACACAAAAGTGTGTCGTGAAGAACTGGGAGACGTGTCACAGAAAATTGGCAGCCGCTGCTCTCTGCTGCCCTCAACAGCTCACTCCTGCTGCACAACACAGGCAGCAGCCAGGACCCGATGAATAAAGGGAGTTGAGAACCACTGCTCTATGGTATTCTACAAGTATTTTTTGAAGCAATTCTAAACAAGAATTTCTGTCATTATAGGGGAAACTGGAAATGACCCCAATATTTGTGTTGCCTTATACTTTCCATTATAAAAGAAACAAAGAAGGAGTCCTGTGGCACTTTTAAAGACTAACAAATTTATTTCTCATGAGCTTTTATGGGTAGAATATTATAAAAGATTCTTGTGACTTTTTTCAGAAGCTCTAATCTCACTGTTTTGTACCAGGGGGAAAGTCTTGGACTAGAGAAGTACCTTTTCTTTCTCCCAGGAAATTCCATTTGGGTTTAGCGGACTTGTGACCTGTCGTCATTTCCCTTCTATTACTTGCCTTCCTCAGGAAAGCATTGTCGGCATGATGAAATAATAACTGAACATATAAACATTCCAAAGTGCTTTCCAGGCCACCACAAATGCAGCAGCAGAACATACTATACTAACAAAGCCCCAGTACTTCTGGACCAGTGGGGGCAAGGGAGACCTGCTCCTTTAGCCCAGCCAGATCCCCTGGACCCAGTTGATGGCCTGAGGGTTCCATTCCCTCCCAAGGAAGGAGCATGAGGGACTGGGGACACGACCTCCCCCAGCTCCTATGAAACGGAGCGACAAACATAGGTGTTGGCATTAAGGGGGTTGGGGATGCTGCCACATCCACTGGCTTGAAATGGTTTCCATCATATACAGAGTTTACAGTTTGGTTCTCATCAGCCTCACTATAAAAATTGTTCCAGAACTCCTGGAAACAAGCAGAGATGGGCTGAGCTTCTCCCATAATACTACAAATGGGCCAAGCTCATGACCCCAGTAATGCATTCACCCATTGAGGCACCCCGCATGGGGTGTAATCACCTTCTGTTCTTTCCACTGGACCCCTGCCTCATTCAGTGCTAAGGGTTGAGGCACAACAGGATAGCATCAAGGTTGCTTGGGCAACAGTAAATACGTCTTTTTCTAACTTTGGAGTACTTGGGTTTACAATGGGCATAATTTCCTTTTAACATCCATATATGTGTATGTGATGTATACCCTGAGCAAATGTGGCCTGTTGTTTAGCACAGGGAACTGGGAGCCAGTTTCATGGTCAGGACTGTAATTTTAATCTTAGTTCTACCTTGTGGCCTTGGGGAAGGCATTGCACCGCTCTGTGCCTCAATTTATCTGCCTTTTATACTGGGTGCAATAATATCTGAGTTGGGGCACATAGGTAGTCTTGGGGTTGTTAGCTGCATGTGATGACACCCACTGGCAGCAAAAGTAATGGGTCAGAAAGTGACAGCAATAAAGCCATGGGTTTGGTTTTTTCCCCACCTTTTAAATGGAAGGGATGAGAACCTCCCCATGGAAATAGGAGGTCTGATGTCCACATAGG
Organism: Pelusios castaneus; assembly: GCA_007922175.1. Classification (NCBI taxonomy): domain Eukaryota; kingdom Metazoa; phylum Chordata; order Testudines; family Pelomedusidae; genus Pelusios; species Pelusios castaneus. Next base: position 5,535,276 of record ML685876.1, read on the forward strand.
CACTTCTTTCACTTTCCTTTTTAAACGTGTAAAAGCAGTGCCACAGTGTTTTCAGTCAATGTTTAAGGGCATGAAAATAATAGTAAATACTGAAAAGAAACAAAATAAAGATTTGGATGGATACAAACCTGCATGCTTCCTGCCTCCATCAAGTGTTGGGGAGAAATATTTCCAAAATTATTCCCTAACTAAGTTCTTCTGAAGAGAGTTATTACTGGCTTGTTGGGCAACTAAACCCAGTATGGCAATTCCTATGGTCCATTAGATGCTATATTGGCTTTATGAGACTGAATCCTCAGAAACCTATTCCTTACTCACTTCTTTCAAGAGCTCACTCATTCTTTTCAGCAGGACTGCTCACCTGAGTAATAGCCTCAGAACAGGGCCTTTGGGGCTGATCTAATGCCCACTGGCTTCATTAAGAATTGGATTGGGTCCATCATACTCCCCTGGACTAACATGCATACTGCAGGCTTGCTGAGGAAAGGTTACTGATTTCAAGAGCCTACAGGCTCATCTACCTGTGGACATCATGGACACTTATTGCTTAATTTGCTGCCACTGAGCTAGAACAATTCAGTTATCCTTTATTTTTTTCCAGAGTGTTTCCAGGTTCATGGGAGCCATGCACATAAATCCATGAGCACAGCTGTGAAATGGCAGATTAGTAACACCTAACACTTAAAAGAAATGGGTAAATAAGTAAATGGATACAAATCATATTGAAAGTAGAACTCTTAAGATTCCAAGCTATAGCTAAGAGTAAATGGACTCTTTTTCTTAACAAGCGGTACTATCTCATGATAGGCTGGATTTATCAAGGGCTATTAGAATATATGAAGCTGCTATTGGTTAAATGTTATAAAATGTCTCATATGTTTCTCACATGTCATGTTTTGGAGGTGTGGTTTCAGAGTCACAACATACGGTCCCCTTGTGTGGTCATAGTGTGGAAGCAGGGTAGTATAGAAAATATGAATGTCAGATATAGGGATGTTAACCATATTGCAACCCTAGACAAAATAGTGCTAAAGCATCAGAATCAATATTTAAACACATTCCATTGCATTATTTAAAAAATACAAGACGGGCACATTTTGAACTAATGTACTGAATTATTTATTGCTAGTCTTCCCGAACCTCTACCTATTTCAGAGACCTGGGACTATGAGCAATTCAGGCCTGGATTGTCCTTTCCTGAAAGTCTGGAAATTGCAGAGCACATCTTGGATATTGCAATAAATAAAAAAATAAAGTGTAGGTAAACAGTAAAGCCTCTCACATTTAGACAATATTCTTTAAGCTGATACTGCACTGCCCAGCTGACTTTATTTTGTCCCTAAACCCTTCTCTACTCTTGTGAATCAATATTATCCAATGTTTCCTTTAGATTAAGGAGTCCCAGTGATCTCTGATCACTCTGACTGACCTCTGTGGAAGTGAAGTGACAGGCATAGCTTATATCCTCTACCTATGAAAATTTATGTAGGGGACAAGAAATGTGAGATTTCAGCCATGCAGAGTTCTGATCAGTCATAAAAAATGGCAGGGTATGTGGCAGACACCATGACTTGGGGGTGCACTAAGGGAGGCATTAATAGGACAAGCAAACAGTCATGGGGGAATCACATGCCCTTCATTTCTTCCAGTGCTGTTTGTCTCATCATGAAGAATGAATAAGAATCTTGGCTTTTGGCTTCTCAACCCACAGGATGTCTCATATGGTGTCTTCAGAAACCATACTGCTGGCACTTTCCTGCTCGCTCCTGCCTCTGACCCTTCTCCCAGACGTGGAAAGGGCTTACCACTTCACTTAGCATTGTTTTACTTGAATTTTCACACTATTGTGCTGGTCACAGGGCTGAAAGGAAAATTATCTTTTGACTTGGTAAATAATCAGATTCAACATAGACACCATTGGGAGAGGAAGTCACACTCCTGCCATATCACATTTAAGATAGCATTTTTTTTAGCAAATGTTTAAAGGAGTGAGGAGAGATCTATCTTGAAAGCTGGTTTCTGAAGCACTTCTAACTCTTGAAAGAGTTTAATTAGCAGTTTCAACCTTTTCCCTATCCAGTGTTGAGTAAGATGTCACAAGAGGAATGCACAGAGCCATTTCAGAGATCAGAAGAAAGTCAACAGGAAAGTCAAACATTATTTCAGTCACAAAATATTGTTTACAATATTTCTTTAACACAGGTACTAAGATGCTTAATATAAGGTCTTATGTTAATTAGGCTTCACATTTGTTCCTGAAATAATTGAAGATTAAATTCTTTTCTTTTCTTTTTTTTTTTTTTCAAATGATAGCTTTAGCTGGAGTACATCTCTGAAGTGAGGTACAGTCATTGAAAAGACTTCTAACTTGTGTCTAGGGAAATATATTTATTTTTGTGTCTACTGACCTGTGGGAAAACATTACTCTGAATATCATGATGAGGTCATGGGAGCTGATTGGGGGGGGGGAGGAGGGGAAGGAAAGCCACACAGAGAATTAGTTTGGTTTTTAAATGAATCAAAATATACTGTTTGCTATTCTGACTCAGATGTAATTTGATTCTAGTAAACTTTCTAAATAAGATATTTACAGAAAATAGAAAATTTAATAGAAAAGGTTTAGTGGCAAAGTGTCATTATAATAAATTCCTTCTTGTGTGGAGACATTACTGGATCTACCGTTACCACACCAAGAAACAGTTAGAAACAAGAAACAGTTAATAGGGGCAGAATAGACCAGTTTTACCATTAGGGTAGACTAGTAATACAAGGCTGCATGGTAGGCTGTTTTTACAAGTGAACTTCTGTTGCAGTGTTATGGGTGTTGCTTTTACTGTAACATTGTTCCAACACTGTTCTTACTAAATCAGAAACGTAAGTACGCTGCTGTAGGATATAATGGTACCACTAAGCCCTCAACTGTTGAATGAATTGTGAATGCCGCTAGCAGAATCATCTCTATAAAATTGGACTAAATCTTTGTCCCTGACCTCAGCTCAAACCAGAACATTTGATATGGCTCATATTTGTTGTGGAAGAATGTCCTCTACTTCCTTTATTGATCCCAGCATCCATCTCAAGGGGAATTAGTCTTAGTAAGCGCTACAGGAGTAGGCCTAAAACTTTGCTGTATTATCCATGCTTATTAGAGCATAGTGGAAACAATATTGCAGTGGAATATAAATATATTAAACTATCAAAGATTAAAAATGTACTAGGCCACAATGGTGTGACAACAGCAAGAGAGTTTCCTCTAGGTTTTATTGCAAATCTTTCTCACAAATTTCATGAATTACATGTTGCTCTCTGAAAAGAGAAGATTTTCAGATAATTGATATTTTAGCTGATAGTGTCTTCTCCTAATGGACATGGTGAGTAGGAGGCTCTTTATCATGACACAGAAAATTATTTGGCTCCATGTACACTAGCCGCTAAGCCACTTTTAACATCTATCCAGGGGGACTCCATTGTTGATAATATTGTCAATGGTAAGTAAGTTTTCCCCATTGTTAGATATTAAGGATCCCCCTGTTCTCTGACCCTGCAGCTAATAAATTCTTGTACTGGTCTTGAAAACAATGTAGTAGAGGTGCATGTGCTGCCATAGTAAATACTATCTACTGTGTGGATTTAGATGACAGTAAAATCCATGGTTCATCCCAGCTCTGTGTTTTAGCAGAGAGTACACTAGAAAGAGCTCAGGATTCCATGACATCTTAGTTAGCAATTGAGAGCAAGCCGTGTTTCTCTTGTCTTTCAAAAGGGGATGGATAATCTGTGGAAAGATTCAGAATAGCATCCACAAGTTGGGAGAAAAACTTCTCCTAATATTTCATTCCTTCTGCTTCTATTCCAGGGTAAACAAGAGATTACCTGCATTATTTATATACCTTCTTGACCACTGCATGTGTGAGTGAAGGGCAGTTGCAGTGGGGAGAGGGAACCTAACATTTCCTGATGCCTCTTTGGCCTGAATTGCATAAAAGCCTGATTTTGGGGGCTTGATTTGGATTTTTACTGGCCTTTGGGATTGGGAATGTATGAGAACCTTACAGACAGGATTTAACAAAGATCTGTTGTAATAAGTGGGCCTACAGGTTTACCTTAATTTTGAGCTCAATTGTGAAAGATGAGTGAAAAGTCCACAAAATGTCACAACCTGTAACAACAAATGTTGAGGTGAAAAAGGGGGGACAAACGGATTAATTCAAACAAAAAGGTTTCCTGGTACAATTCAAGGACTATGCTGAGATCAGGCTTGGGAAACAAGAAAAGTGTGGGATCAGAAATCAATGAACCAAAACTGGTGTGTCAGAAGCTAGATCTAATTGGTGGACAAAATAATGAAAGGATGGACTATTCTGTCCATCACTCCCTTTTGGGATCCTTAAAAAACTTTGGGGTTGGTGGGAAATGAAGCATGAATGCAACCATTACTGACTGAAAGAAGGGGAAGGTACAAACTTCATCATGGCAGCTACCACCACAGTGCACTGGGACCTTGAGATCCACTGTGACATCACTGATCATTCATCATCCTGCTCTTAAGATGTCATGACAGGACGAGGCCAAGAGAGATCCAGATGACATCACCACCTTCACTGGAATGCGAGATGTGGATGTCCTTTTCCTACCCCACCTTATTTCTTTTCCTTCCTATCTTTCTACTTTTCCCTTCTTTAATGAGAGTCTGAAACAACTACACAATACACAAAAACTGTGTATTGTGCAACACCGATGTGAGCCTCTGCTAAAAGCAATGCTCTGAGCAGTCTGATTCAGGTACAAGTTTGTCGGGACTTGGAGTGGCTAATAAGATCACGTGTCATGCTTCTGGTTTCTCCAGCAGTGAAACTGCAAGTCAGAGTCGACATGAGACAGAAGCTGCTATTATTGCTGTTCTTTTCCATCCCCTTCCATTTTGTCTTTTGAAAACTGGATTGGACTTCAACAACAGCAGTAGCAGTAGCGGGAGCCTATCTCAACTAACTTCTCCTTCTTTTCTCCTAACAGGACATTTATTGAAATCTTTAATACATCTAAAACTGTCAAATAAGGAATTTTTCCTTATTGAAAGTCTATAGCTAAAGGGAATAGGAACACATGATACGGTCAAAATGAAAGTTTACATTTCCAAAGATTTAACTGTTGTTTCTTTCTGTAGCTTTAATAAAAGGTGCTTAATGATGTTTGTCATGGTACCAAGCAAGCTGAGGTTTGTGCATATCCAATCCCAAACCTTAATATTGTACAGTAGCAAGGTTTATGTTAACACTTTGGACACTTTGGGCCCCTACATGCCAACCTGATTAATCACACTGAGACCCAGAAGGTGAAGAATGAGAAACCAAGACTTGCTGGAGAGAGGGAAAGGCAATGGAATAGCTAGATGATGTTGAGTCGCTCAGCTAATATTGCAGGACTTTTAGAAGATGGGACTCTGATCATTAAGGATTTTGGAGGTTATGATTTTGTACTAGACTGTCTTTGATTTCTGATTTCATCAACCAGCCTAGGAACAGATATTTGAAACTTGTTTTGCAAAAACAATACTGAATAACTTAGCTCTTATATAGCGCTTTCCTCTTTCTCAGCACGAACAAATATTTTTACATTAAGGATCACAACTTTTGCTAGCACGAACAATTTAGCCTAAAAACAGAAGTTACTTATATTCTGAGTTTAGTTTCCATTATTTTCTCCCTCCTGTCAGGAGCTATTCAATGTGATTTAATATGGTGTCTGTTTCATTTTCCATGTATAACCACTATAGCAATTAGTTTGAAATGTTTCTTTTGGCATTTGGTGAATTGCCTTCCTTTTTATGCTACTAGTTTCCATTTGTTAGGTGGAAAGACACCTTTCATGATTGGTAGTTGCACACAAGCAGATTTTTTTTTAAATTAAGTCCGTTTTTCTAAAAAATATTCATTTGATAGATGAATATTTTCTGAAAGGGTCTAACTGGTTAAAACCTGCATTCAGAAATAAGGCTGCGTCTACACTGGTAAATTAAGTCGACTTAATCTTGCTTAAGTCGATTTAATTTACCCTGCGTCTACACTACAGTTTTCTTAAGTCGACGTCGACTTAAGGAAAATAAAGTCGACTTAATTAAAATTAAGTCGACTTTATAAAACCTCCTTTCCTCTAGACCTAAGGCTTAAGTCAACTCCCTAGAGTCGACTTAAGCCAGTGTAGCCCTGGGGTAGCCCTAAGTCGACTGCACCAATGCCCTCCCTGCCAGTGGGAGGACACACAGGGGGAGCCTGGCATGCCCCCCCACAGGGCAGAGCAGAGCCCTGCCCACCCTGCCCCTCTGCCCTGCCAGAGTCCCTGTCCCCCTTTGCCCCATTGTACCTAGGTACAATGGGGCAAAGGCTGAGCCCCC
>ML685876.1:5542066-5637982 GCA_007922175.1 Pelusios castaneus
AGGTACAATGGGGCAAAGGCTGAGCCCCCTGGCATTGGGCAAGGGGCGCCCCCCTGCCCCTGTGGACCTGCCCTAGGTCCCCCCAGCCCCACAAAGTCGACCTAGAGCATCCAGTGTGGACGCTCTACGTCAACTTTGTAAGTTCCGCTTTAAGTCGACTTTAATTTTCAGTGTGGACACACTAAGTCGACTTAGTTAAAGTCGACTTAAATACACAAGTGTAGACATAGCCTAAGAACTCAACTAAATTTCATTTTTAATAAAAGAAATCTTGACTTGTGTGTCACTGTTGGATATTCGTCAACATTTATTACTTTTCACAGAAATATTCATATTTGCATTTAAACAAGTCTCTTTTAAAGTGTATCATCCATACTACTTCCACATTTTTTACTTTTCTCAGTAAGAGGGCAAGGAGAAGTCTAGTGAAAATACGCAAGCATAAAGTAGTTGTACATGGAATTAAACAAATACACCCTTTCTCTGTTTGTTTGGTATTTAACTTTGGAAGAATTGGTTTTTAGTGACTGTAACCATTCCTTTTCAAAATTCTTGACTTGTTTTATGCATTGAAAATTAAGGTAAAAGTTTTCAAAAGTGACCTGATTTCAGGCCCTTAGTTTTGGGGGTGCCCAATTTGAATGCTGCCTTGCTTCTGTTGATTAGTATTGGAAATAGAGAAAAATATGCACTCTTTGTAGTTCAAATTATCTAACCAGAACTTTTAAACAGTCTGAATCTTTTGAAAGACAACAGAGTCTTGTGGCACTTTTAAAGACTAAAATAAATAAATAAATCTGTTAGTCTTTAAAAGTGCCACAAGACTCTGTTGTCTTTCTACAATAGACTAACACGGCTACCCCTTTGGAATTTGAATCTTTTGAGTTACCCAGCACTATCTGAAACTGACAAAGCTGTTAAAATGTAGTTTTAGCAAAAGTCAGAAATGTACATGTCTACGTAGGTGTATTTCTTTAAAGGACCATAAAAATTGCGTGCTACTTACAGCCTTTCCTGCCCAATTGCTTTTGAATTCATAGCAATGCTAGGAAGAGCAAACTGGTATCAAAAACAGATGCAAATCCATCTGCTAAGTAGTTCTAAAAGCTGGATGGATATAGTGAGGAAATCCTAGGAAACCATAAAACATTCAGTAAGTGCACGGCCTCTTTCCAGAGGTCCAGATGGAAGCAGATTCCAGAGAAAGTGATTCCTACTGACCTGGATTGGCCTTGGGACTTTTGCCAGGCCTGAAGGAATCATTGGGCAGATGAGGAGGTGAAACTGACATCAGGAAGATGGAGTAGTTATGCACATAAAAAACCAGCTCCAGGACTGTCATACATATGCCACTGGTCCACAGGATTCATCTGGGAGCACTCTCTAGGAAACACATTCACCTGAGAGGATTAGGCTGTAGAGGCCAGACTTTTAGAACTGTTTAGGCCTTGATTGCAAGGGTTATCGGTCTTTCTTTGTCAAAATTTTCTGACAACAAAGCTCAGCAGTGGCTTAAGGGGGAGATTGAAGTAGCCTCATTTTGTGGTTGGCTGAATAAAATTGAAGAACACCTTGATTTTTCAGCTTCATTTCTGTCTGGAAACTTGGAAAGAGGAAAGATGATTCAAGTCAGATCACTGGGTGTGGTGTGAAATGGAAAATGTGGAAGTAGTGAAACATGCTGAGTGGAGATGGACAGGCTCAAGCCACAAAATGGAGATCTGAATTTTAGAGAATTCAACATTTAGGGATGTTTGATTCAGCCCCTTGTGACTATAAATCACATGACTTAAAGGGGCACATTTTCAGAACTCTACACCTGGGTTTTAAACAATCCCTAAATTCAGAAGGCTTGGTTTGGGCCCATCTCTGAGTGTAAGAGACACTTGGCATTCATCATTAGCCTGAAGTTAGCGTAACTGTCCTCCATAACTACGTGATATAGAATAGAGTGGCATGCACATTCAAAAGTGAGTTAAAAAGGATTGTGGACAATTAGCTCATTTAAAATACAATGTTAAAGAACTACTTAAAATGATATGTAGCAAGGACTCTCAAGTTCCAAAGCAACCATCTCTTTGAACTTTTCATTTTAAAAAATGTTGTGGAAGTTTTCATGTCTGGGTGGCCAGGGATGATTTATTAGTCAGACTCAATTGTTTCTTCTGTGAATTGTCTATTGCTATAGCCAAGTCTTCATTTAAAATACAGTCATTGCTATGACTTGGAGCAGAAATACCATCTTCAGTGAAAATCTTTATATTGGCAAAGACTCCTGTTTCACAGTTGACTAAGAGACATTTAGAAATGTTTCCACTATGCAAAGGTTTTGAATGCAGATTTTGCACACAATGGATGAAGCTTTTTTTTTAAAGTCCCAGTCTGGGATTTCCACCTCTCCTTTCCCAGAGCTGCCTCTCCAGTATTTTGGGAATGGTGATGGCATGGAACTACAGCTGTTTCCCTAATATGCATGGGCTCTTAGTGCAATTCTCTCTCCTTTATATGATGTATATCCCTTTTTGTAAAAATTTGTTTTATTACAGTTGGAATTGTACTGTTGTGACTAGAAGAAAATGTTAGTAAATCTGGGGTTATTTTTGCAGGTAAATATTGAAGACCTCCTATGAGCAGTAAAATGTTTGTTTGAACTGTAATTTCATCATTCAATGAGGTGTGTTGTTTTTTTAAGGGTCAGAAGCCAGCTAACTTTGTAATAGATCCCAGGAAAAACTGGCTGGCATTATGACCATCTCATTTTAAAGTAATAGTTCCAGCTTGTTACTCAGCCCCATGACTTTCCAAAGTATAGTGGAAGACCAACAAAACAAAGCATTTCCAAAATCAAGTATGGCATGTATTGTGAAAGAGGGTGAGAAACAAACACATATGTTCATGAGAACAACCATTCTCTTATGTAAGAAGGATAAATAATGAGAACCAACATTTGTGTTGAGAAAGAGGCACTGAAATGCTGGAAGAGCCATCACTTCCATGGACCTTGATTTACATGTTCTCTCGCTGGGATAATCTACATTACTAAAAGATATGTCAGTATAGCTACACCAGTAAATCTCCCTGATGGAGACACAACTTATACAGGCAAAAAGAGATCTTTTTCCAGTATAGTCAAACACCTCCCCACTTGACATAAGCTGTATTGGTAACAGGACTGTTTTGCTGGTTAACTCCCCGCCCCACACAAAATCCGGTGAATTTCTGTAGTGTAGACCTGGCCTATGTTTTTTACCTCTCACTCTTCTCTGTAATGGCTGAGTGTTTCATAAGATACACCCATCATGTTTGCTGATCCAGAATATTGCATATAATCAGTAGATTTAGAATTCAGTTTTGCATTGAAATTTACAAACCATGTTCTCTGGAGTGGATTATTCTTTACAAGAGTGACTCTTAATCTTTACAAGGCATGATGTTACTACTACAGTGAGACTTAAAAAATGTCTTTTAAGAACTTTATGATGAGCAAAGAGATTATTGTTGTTACATTAATGTTATTTCTGATATACTGCGTATGACACCAGTTCCAACCTTCAAGTTTCCCCAACACCTTCAGGGCTAAATCTCACAGTTCCCATTCAGATTAGCTTGAGAATACCACGATATTCCTGAATCCTCTAGGAGCACAGGGTATCAGAAATATCATGACAAAGCTGATTCTTGTAAGATTTCCAGTTCTGTTTCTAGAGTAGAGGATTGGACAAAATCAGAGAATTGCTGGAAAAGCAAATCTCCACAATACATTACTGAACTGTCTGTGATTGCCTTCTCACTAAAGGCAGTTTTATTACACTTGTAGTTTCACTAAAAATTCTTAGGGCTCAGTTTTTCTACCATTTAAATCAAGAGGAGGTTTGCCATTAGTTTCAAAGAAAGTAGGTCTGAGCTTTTGTTAATCTAGGGAAAAAGCAATGTAACAGAGTGGGAAAACTGTCTTTTATTCAATTGATCATTCAAGTGAAATAGGATGAGAGCTCTTCACATCTACTCCCTGGCTGCATAGCTGTGTTTCTTTGGAAAACATCTTGAGCTTCATAGATGCATAGAATTTTTGTGGGTAGAAGGAACCATTACATCGCCTAGTCTGACTTTCTGTATCAGGTAGGTCATAGACTTCCATGCAATAATAGTCCATCAGCTTCACAAACAATAAAATACATCCTTTACAACTTGAAGGCAAAACACTGTAAATGTATACTTTAATGGAATCATCTGTAGGACTGTTGGTAGGTATTGCCAAGACAGAGAAGGATCGGGATGCCATACAGAAAGATCTGGATGACCTTGTAAACTGGAGTATCAGGAATAGGATGAAATTTAATAATGGAAAGTGCAAGGTCATGCATTTAGGGACAAATAACAATCATTTTTCCTATAAGTTGGGGACACATCAGTTGGGACAGACTGAGGAGGAGAAGGATCTAGGAGTACTGGTTGGTTGTAGGATGACTATGAGCCGCCAATGTGATGTGGCCGTGAAAAAAGCTAATGCGGTTCTAGGATGTATCAGGAGAGGTATTTCAAGTAGAGACAGGGAGGTGTTGGTGCTGCTGTACAAGGCACTGGTGAGACTCCATCTGGAATATTGCGTGCAGTTCTGGTCCCCCATGTTTAAAAAGGATGCATTCAAATTGGAACAGGTGCAGAGAAGGGCTACAAGGATGGTCTCTGGAGTGGAAAACCTGCCTTATGAGAGGAGACTCAAGAAGCTTGGCCTGTTTAGCCTAACCAAAAGAAGGTTGAGGGGGGATATGATTGCTCTCTATAAATACATTAGAGGGATTAATATCAGGGAGGGAGAGGAATTGTTTGAGTACAGCACCAATGTGGACACCAGAACAAATGGTTATAAACTGTCCATCAAGAAATTTAGGCTTGAAATTAGATGCGGGTTTCTAACCCTTAGAGGAGTAAAATTCTGAAATAGCCTTCCAAGGGGAGTTGTGGGAGCAAAAACAATAACTGCTTTCAAAACTGAGCTTGATAAATTTATGGAGGGGATGGTATGATTAGCCTGTTTTGGAAATTGACTGATCTTTGGCTACATGTGGTGGATATACAGGTGACCCAAGAGGGGAGAGTACATGGGGTGGGTTCTGAGTTATTATAGAGAATTGTTTCTTGGGTAACTGGTTGTTGAGACTTGCCCATGTGCTCAGGGTTTAACTGATCATCATATTTGGGGTCGAGAAGGAATTTTCCCCCAGGGCTGATTGGCCTGGGCTCTGGGGGTTTTTCGCCTTCCTCTGTAGCACAGGGTATGGTTCACCTACCGATGAATTCTCTGTATCTTAAAGTCCTTAAATTATGATTTAAGGAGGTAAATAACTCAGTCATAGGTTGGTGGCCTATTGCTGGAGTGGGTGGGTGAGGTCTCGAGGCCTGCATTTTGCAGGAGGTCAGACTAGATGATCGGACTGGTCCCTTCTGACCTTAAAGTCTATGAGTCTGGGAGACTGGTTAGTATGTGGGTTCAACGTACACTTATCTCTGTCCATCACACTTCAATCTTCTAGGTATGGCTGCTCTGAAGAGCCTTTTTGGCATAAATGTGTATGACCCAGGGAAAAATCATCTGTGATGAGTGTTAATGAAAGAGCACTAACCTATCAGTCAGGTAATTCAAGCTGAAAGCTTTGTTTACTTTCTGTGAGAGAGTGTCATTGACAGCTTCATGAAAATCTATTGCTGAAATATGAGTTCCAGTATTCGAATCACGTTGCTAGGACTGCAGTCTAAAATGAGGATGTAGTGAATGTTTTTGTGAGCACTAGCTTACTAACTATAGACCACTGCAATCCTTTGTGCTGGCACTGATAAATGGAAGGGGAAGGGTAAACTGGAGAACAGAGCACTTCTAGCACCATTACTCCCTGTAAGAGGGATGTGAAGCAGTTGCAGAGTTGAGCATCTTGGCAGAGGAAGAAGAAAATGTGCAAAAAGCGTGCAGGTCTAACAATCTATGTACAATTTTATGCTGGTGAGGAAAGTAAATTCTTATCTGAAATTGAAATCCTTCAACAGAACTAACAGACATCTGGAATAGATTACCTGCAATAAAGCAGAGCCCTGGCAATAAAAAGAGATCTTGGTACAACTGCATAGCTCTAGCCACTAAAAAAATCCCTATCTGAAGTAAGCCGATATAATTTTCTTTTTTAGATAAATAGAAATATTCCTGCCAAAGTAAGATTGTTACCCATTGTCCATGAATATACAGTATCTCAGCAAAGCGACAGAATGTACTGCTGTGATTGACAAGCAAATAGCTTAATAAATAACTCTTGACATATGCAAGATGTTAAAATTTCTGAGGTTTCTTAAGGGTTTCTTCTTGGGGGAAGAAAAGGATTTAGTTGCTTGCTTCAGTTTGAGATGAAACATTTTAAAATTTTACCTCTCAGCAGGGGCTAAAAATATTTCTGTTGGCTAAAATCTCATCTCCAGCTTTTCTGAATTTCCAAGAAAGTGTGCAACAATGGATGGCATTTGCCAGTGCTATAGATGAGGTTCCCCCAAAACACATTTTATTTAATTTTGATGAGACAGTTATTGTTAAGTCAACTAAAACTATTTCCTTACTAAATAGAATATATACGATAAGTGGTAATTAAGAGTTCTTATTCAGCCTTTATACTGCAGTAAATCTACATGGCACTATACAAAATGGAGTAAGGGCTTGTCCATAGTGGGAGGTGGGATTGTAATTCAATTTTAGGCTCTTGAATTACAGAAAGTGAAGGCAAGTGATCGCAGCAAATTGCTTGCTCGGGGACTTGCGTGCCCCCCGCTCACATTACTTCCTGAAAAGCATTGCACTGTGGGTAGTAGGCACAGGGGCTTATGGGGAGGCAGTTGTCATCTGTTCACTTCCCCTCCCCTCTTCTCTCAAAAAAAAAAAAAGCAGGAAAAGCTTTCCTTGCTGTTTCTCTGCCACAGGCACAACAGAGAGGCACAGTGCTGAATGCAGAGAGAGGAATTAATTGAAAACTTCCTGGGGCTGCAGGTAGGGGAGGAGCTATGTTGCCATGGTAAAGAGACAGGAAAACCTGGGAAAGCTGCTCTCTGGCTATACAGACCTAAATTCAAATGATAGATTTCGACCTCAGTGCTATGCCACTTGCAGGGGTGGTATTAGCAGGTTGAATTATAACTCCATTTTTTTCAAGTTTCCTGCTCTGACAGTGGAGACAAGGCTGCAGAAGGTCAAGTAAGCAGCATTCTGTCAAACTTTACTGTCAGTGTAGCCCGGGGCCAAGGCTCCTTGCAAAGAGGAAGAGAGTCAGTCAGTCTCTGCTTCAAAGACTTTAGAATCTAACACAGACATTGTCACTAATCATGCCTGCCTCAGAGCACACCCTTTAGCTAGTTGCATTATGGTTAATGGAGCCCTGCTTTCTAGCCATGCTCCCTCTAGCGTCTGGGCCCTTTTGGAGTTAAAATGTCTTTCCAGTCATTCACCTTTTCAGCATAACCTTAGCCTGCCTCTGCTCCTTCAGTGACTAGGCACCTGGGGTACGTCTACACTGAAGGCTCTGTTAAGTTGACTTAACAAGGTTGACTTTAAGTTGAGTTAAAGTCGACCTTGTTAAGTCGACTTAGAGATTCCACACTGAAAACTCCAATTGACTGCCAGCATCCACACTGGCAGGTGCTAGGTCAACGGAGGAGTGGTGCATTGTGGATAGCTGTCCCACATTGCACCGGGGCCTGGAGGCCAATTAAGTCGACTTAAGGGCATTCCCCGTCTACACTGGCTTAAGTCGACTTAATAAGGTCGACTTAAGCATTAAGTTGACCTTCAGAGGTGGTGTTATTAAGTTGACTTAAGGAAGAACTTAAGTTGACTTAATAAGCGCCCAATGTGGACGCAGCGGTTTGTAAGTTGACTTAACTGTCCTTAAGTCGACCTAAGGCTCCAGTGTGGACGTACCCCTGGACTCTCTAAGTCACCTTTTCTTCCCACAAGCTTCCTCTTAGTCCTTGTGACAGATATGACAGTATCCTGCAATATCATGGGCAAACCTGAAGGAATATAATTAAATCTGACTGCAGTATGTTTAACACCTTTGCAGGCCATTATATTAAAAATGCAAATGTTTTGTTCTGTTTTGGATTTGAATGTACCTTCTTTAGCAGGAAGACAGGATTAATGCAATTTCTGGGTGATATTAGGAACTTGAAAGGACTTTTTGGGAAAAGGGGATTTCCTATGAAATTCATGGAGGTGACTGGAATGCAAATGACCAACTTCAAATCCATCCTCTGAAAGCTACACCTGGGAGTGAGACTAATTGATCTGCTGTTTCCAGGAGCAAGTGATCAATGGACAAAGACCCCCTGGACTGTAAAGAAGGGCTAGATTTGTCATGAAGTTGCTAGTTCTGAGCTGAGGCTGTTCTAAAGTTGTGATCATAGAAAAAATTCTTTTGGGAAGCTTTGGTGGACTGCACCTGCCAAAGTACATAGTGGTGTTGGGGTGATCATTTAATCCAACACAATTTACCATTAAGAAAAAATCTTACCAGCCATAATGAAAATTCAGCAGACCATTTTGTGTTTTCATCTACCATATTCTTTCTTTGTTTCACATTGCAGATGAGATTTAGGACTTACATTTTAAAAATGTATAGATAGGATAGGTCCTTGTTTTATCGCACCAAATAATAACGCACATATAGTAACAGCCTAAGCTTGAGTCCACTCATTGCTGTTTCCAGTCAATTGTTATGTCTTCATACTCTAAAATGTGTAAATGAAATCTGTCTTTCATCTTGGGTCAATGACTATGCAGTCCCTATATGTGCTGAATATGAGTTACAGAGGTGCAGAATAGCGACAAGAAAGATGCCAAGAAATGTCAAGGAAAATCTGACCAACTTGTTCCTTCATAAAGAAAAGTTTCAGGTGTTCAGTGTTCATACGTTATCTGCAGAACACACGTATTATGGTGAGGGTTTACTGAGAAACTTCATAACTTTAAAAGAGGTCTCTGAATCCACTTGTATGGATAAGCTCTCTATCTTTCAACATCTGATATCCTTGCAAACTACTCTGAAGCCTAGCAAAGATGTATCTGGTCTTATTATCCAAAGATAATGGCTTCTCCCATTCCTTATTACTTTGTCACAGGCAATACTTTACATCTCTGTCTCTTTCTTATTTCTTGGATGAGACTTATCCATTGTTTATTTTCCTTCTTAGGCTTTTATAACACTGTTTTCCCCTCCAATATTTTTAGAAGCTCCGTTATAGTCTGAGTCAAAGAAAATAGTTCCTCTCTCTGTGCATAGGGCTCTTTCAGCTCTTTTTATGACAGGATAATGCATATTAACCATTCTTTGAATGACCAAGAGATTTCCTCAAGAGAATCAGCATGGAACAAAATGTCTTGGGGTAATGAAACTTTTGGACTTTAATCAGCAGCTGCATTCTGGAAAATAGCAGTGACAATTTTTAAAAAAAAAGTTGGGAAAATTAATTATAGTAAAGGAAAAATTCAGCATCCAGTTATAAGAATCAACTCAGTAAGCAGTGGTTATTTGTCCCTTTGCACTGAGGCAGCACTGGGTTTTTACTTGAAGGAATGCCTATTCAAAGGGCAAAGCACAGTTCAGGATCATTTATTGCAATAAAAAGGTAAGTAATTGGAATTACTATTTGAAAAATACAGCATCACCAATCCACAACAAAGAGGACAAAGCTATTTATTTATTTTGCTTCAGCTTCATCGGTTGCCAAACAACTTTATTAGGATTGAGCTATAAATATTTATAAAAGTGTATCTGTAACCTTGCTGAATAAAAATAGAACAGTCTAATCAGGAACCACAAGAATCAGGAGCTATTGAGACCTAAGCACATGCATTTCAGTGATTTTTGAGGAACGTAATTTATTCTGAAGGGCCTGTGACTCATAGAGTATGGTGTGCGTCCCTTAGGCTTCAAAACTGGCAGATGTGCCCTTTCTCTTTCACTGGGAGGATATTAAAAATGTTTTCACCCCCTCCTTTCTCATTTCAGTAAGGCCTGGACGTGAAATAACCAACCCCCGGCCTCACATACCTCAATATATTGATTCAAGGGATTGAAATCATCCTTGATGGCAAAAGTGATACACCTGATGGCGTTAAATTGGAAACATTTTAATGAACACTCATCTGCATGTCTCTTTTCTACAAACTGTGCTATCTCGGCATTGATCTCTATGCACTCTCTTCAACTCAATCCTCCCTGAGTAGCCTAGCATGGAGGGCAGCAACAGTCTTCCCTACATACTTTGGGGTAATGTTCCCCACAGAAGGATGTATAAAGGGATTAGTCCCTCTGCTTCCTAAATGCTGGGACAGCCTTTGCAAAAGGCTGTGACTGTTAATTCCTGTGCTCTCTTCTCCACCACCTGACACCCACACCATGGCTTTGATCTCTGGAAGTTCCTCTTCCTTTATTTCTGTCCTGGGGTTTGGTCTGTCCAATCTATAAATAGACATGGTCCATGGAAGGGTACTTATATTTATAAGATCATTTCATCTTAACCTCAGTGTTAATAATGAAATGAAAACCAAACTCGGCACAGTTATTTTCTATCTGAATCGCAAAAGGTGTGCATGCACACGAATGTGTGCATACATGCACTAGTGTGTTGGTGCATGAGAGAAGCGGAAATGCATGACTGCTCTGGGGAGAAAGGGAGTATACTTGGTCTCTACTGGACCTTCGTTTATAGCTGTTTAGGGACTCATGCAGTAAGTCTGGTATAAAAAGGACAGATGGAGAAAGAGGAAGATGGATCTACAAATTGCAGGGTGTAGTTGAAGCAGATTGTCAAAGGTATTGTGAGGCAGAACTGGAAGAGCAAGAGTGCTGCAGATCAAGAGTAAATTTCATTGGCAGAGATGTGTGTGGAAGTTTGCTCCGCACTTCCACTTCTCTGTCTTTATCACCAGAGAGAGCCAGTGCTATCAATTTCTCACCAAGCACCACTTTCTAAGAAAAGGAAACACTTTAAATGAGCATGATTAATGAAATATGCATGAAATCTTAATATCCCTTAGATAGATTCTTGAGTCTTGCAGTTTATATTTAAAGTTATGTGGTCACCAATTAAAGGCTGTTCCAAGAACACAGAACATATTTTCCATACTGGATACCTTTTTTGGTATTGCTTCTGAAACCTTGACAGCTACAACAATAACTACCATTCAAGCTGAGTGACAGCTGAACATATAGGAGAAGGGCGGGCTGCATGAAAGTGGAAGCCTCTTAGAAATGAGTGGAATATTTTAATCTGATTGCCATGTAGAAGAAAGACAAAGTTCTGCACAGGGAAAACTTTATACAGGGGTGTCAAACATGTGGCCTGCAGGCCGAACGTGACCTGTGAACATCTTCCATCCAGCCCTTGACTGCACTTGCACGTACGGACGCGCACACACACAGAGAGAGAGAGGCTTCATATACCCAGCACTCCAAAATGCTGCGAGAGTGTCAGGTGGCACGGAGCGCTGGGTATGCGAGACTGCGCTCTGCGAGACCAAACTCTCTCCCTAACAGAGAGAGAAGCATTACAGAGCGCAGTTTCACCTAAACAGCATTCCATGATGCCACGTGAATGCCGTAGTATTTTGATTTATGGTATGTATGGCCCTCTTGAAGTACATTTTAGTCAAATCTGGCCCGTCATAGCAAATGAGTTTGACACCCCCACTTTATAATAACAGTCCTGAAGAAGGTGCTCTTGAATGTTTGGCCTTTTTCTCCCCAGCAATACAGGAAAAAGCTTGTTTACTTAAACAAAAAATTGTTTACTGTGACTCAAGTGAGTTTTTTTTAAGTGGTGTAAAATAGGGTGACCAGATGTTCTGATTTTCTAGGGACAGTCCTAATATTCAGGGGTTTGTCTTATGTTGGTGCCTATAACCCCCAAACACCATCCTGATTTTTTACATTTGCTAGCTGATCACTCTATGTACAAAGAATGCAAAACAACTCTATGTAAAAGAGCAACTGCTTCATACAACCATCTCCTGCTAGACCCTCTTTTTACCTTTTAGCAAACACGTCTTGCCTCAAAATTATCAAATGCATCACAAATGGAGTTAATAAACAAAGTCTAATTTTGCTCTTGGGTGAATAAAAGAGAAACATTTTGGTTAAGTAGCAAAGAATAGTTTGTGATGTATTTTAATAGATTTATATTTACATATACATTGCCTCTCTAGCATTCTATGGAGCAGTACCAGAAATTGCAAACCACAGTTCAAGGCTCCCTGTCCATACACACAAAATAGACTGCTTCCCTTATTCATTATAATCACAGACTAAAAGACATTCTTCTTGACATACCAACTCAGCTTTCTGGATCAGCACTCATTTAAAATTTCAAGCCACATCCACAAGTAGAAGCTCTTTTATAGGCCCCCATGGGCACTGAAATCATAATGGTCCCATCTGAGTCACTATGACATCAATGCAAATGCATCAAATGCAAAGGATCCAGGCTGTCTCTTCTGTGAGCATCTTAACAACACTTCAGTATTGAATACACTGTGTATGGAAAAGCTGTGATTTCATTTTGCAATAGAAAGCACTACAAATAATTTTCTCAATTGTAGTGTGATGGGACCCATCTTTGCTACATTTAAAACCCTCTTTGATTCCCTGTGATTGCAAGAAATTGGCATTCTCGCAATAACAGTAAGATACCTGTGCAATATTTTGAAAACTTGTCAATCTATAGTAAGTCCTTAGGCACAGTTATAGTGATTGTAAGGTGTTTTAATATTGATGCGAACGGATTTGAACAGCACTATCCTATTTCCTTATGGAATTCTCCAAGTCTGGCCACACTATGAAAAGAATAAAACTGAAGAATAATTGGTAGAAAAAAACAAAGGTTTGAATAAAAAGTAGGCAGAAAGCAAAATACTGCATTAGTTTTAACAGCCTAAGACCTCCAAGCCTGGTTCCAATTAAGGTGGAACCAGGAAAGAAAGAATGACATGATTGGACACAGAAAAAAGTGACCCCTATTGTTAATGGTTATTGAGCACAGTCACCAGCAATTAGGTCTTAAAGGCTATCCTCCAGATTTGCCCCTGCACTAAGGTATTTGCATACAGTATTGCATGTGTACCTGATATTACATGCAAATTTACATACATAGCATCAGAGGCCAGCTGAAAGGCTGGCCCATACACTCATTATGTTGGACATTGGTGCTATTTATAAAAGGTGAATAATAGATAAATCTGCTAATCACAGCTCAGAAAATATATGATAAGATGATGTATTAAATAATATGGGAGAAATTTCATCCGTAGGCTTTTCTTGCCAGGTAGAGCATAAGAAATTCATTAAAGATATGTGTTCTGAGTTTATCATCGTTCCGGATAACTGTCTGAAACTACTTCCCATTACCATGCAGAAGGGATAAAGTACTAGCTCCTCCCTTCAGCCTGAGAAAGTCCAGTGAAATACATTTAATCATTCTGGTTTAGTTTGTAGTGAATGGCAATCTATATTTTAGAAATATACAAAATTATCTGAGTTGCAGTTTGGCTCATTAATAATGCTATACAGCAAGTAAAATGAAAAATAAAATGCATCATTATTCAGGACTGATTTACAGCAATTTGAAAATCTGCTGCACTGGATCTTCAAACGTTAGTGTTTGACTATGCTAAGTTTATAAATGTATTGAATTGCACTGTATTTGGATTTATGAGATGGACAATGTCATTTGAGAGCTTATGGTGGTGATACACGAAGTAGTGATGCAATACATAAATGTGCTCCCTTGTTTGCTAATATTTTTCATGGTTAACTGACTTACTGAATTGTAGGCAGAGGAATGCTTTGTGCTAATTACATGAACAAATGTTTAGATAAGTATTGCCAATCCCAAGCATTGAACTATTATGACTTCAAGTCCCCAAAATATGAGATTGACCTATCTATCTATCTATCTATCTATCTATCTATCTATCTATCTATCTATCTATCTATCTATCTATAAGGTGTGGGTTCCCTTTATTTGCCTTTTGGTTACTGAGCCTTTAGGGTGCCCTCGAGTTATGTTTTAATGTTTTTCTTTGCAACCACGAAGCCTAGAAGCTTTGTTTTAAATGAATGCTAATATTCTCACATAATCACTGGACTCCAGGAGCTGGGGCTTTAAAAAGAAAGCAATTATCATGAGCTTTGCAAGAAAATCACAAGAGTTGGCAACACTGCTGCATACCCTCCCTAGAAGCACACATTGCTATTGAAGGAAGAGGAGAAGGGGTTTGTCAGTAACGCTCAGAGATTAGTTGTATTACTTTTGATACTTTCAAAAAAATAGAATTTCAACACAATTTGGCCAAACCAGAGTGAAGCTTAAAAATGGAGACAAGACAACGGCAGTATAGGTTTCTAAGAGAGAATGATTTGTCAAGCTGGGAGACGGCTGAGTCTGCAAAAGTAACTAGCCAAAATAAGATGTCAAGACCTAAATGTAGATCCCAGGGTGCCAATACAATTAAGGAGAAACTTGGCGAGAGAGAGAAAGACAGACAGAGAACAGGACAAATAGAAAATCTCATTAAATCAGTTATGAAGATGCTGAGCTGAAACCATGAAACCACAGAGACAGGCATGAAGTGTCAATTTGGCCCAGAATAGAATAGCTGAGCAGTCAGCCAACTAACGCTGCAATACATCACCGCCACTTTGATCAATTATTGATACTTGCCTTTCAAGTTAACATATGTTTTAAAACCATCCATGTTGTGACTGAGAAGTTACTTCTCTGAATCCACATTGTATGTGTTAGACAGCAGTCCAGCGAGGTTTGTTGTGGGGATGAGCAAAACAGTTTGGATGAGAATCCACTAGAAACTGAAATTATTTCAACATCTGAAAAAAATTTAACTAACTTCCCTCTCTTTCCCTTATTATTTTGTCATGTTTGCACTTCCCCTGTAATTACTGGCTCCTGTTAGGAAGCAAAATAATCAAAATACTGTGGGAAAAGCCATTCTTGTGCTCCTTGCAGCTCGATTGGAAGAAGAAACTATTTACTAGTAATCTCATGAGATTTTTAGATTGCTGACACAAGATCTAGGATAAAGTACAGACCAGTACCCAATAGCTAGCTAGCACATAAGAAAAAAATCAGAATTTCTGAGATTCAGCCATGTAAGGCATGATATCTGCAGATATTTAGATGTGCAAAATATTCAACACAAAATAAATAAATCAACTGCAGGACTTGCTTTCCTTCCATTTTCATTACACCTAAGAAAGGGGCAGTTTTAGAATGAAGATGTGTCTTCACAAAAAACAAAACAAACAAACAACCCCCCCCCCCCGAGGGAAACCACCCCCCCCCCCCCCAGCAGATACATATAGAGTAATGTTCCAAAGGGGTAGTTGCATCAGTCTAGTTCAGCAAAACAAACAAGGAGGCTTATTTATCGCATGAGCTTTGGTGGGAGAAAATCCCACTTCGTCAGACGCTTGAAGATGGAGAATTTACAGAATGGGAAGGAAAATAAATGCAGGGAAGTGTAAGTCATAGGATCAGGTCAGACTGTTACAGCACATCAAAGAATTGTGTAGATTTAAACAGTGAATATTAGAGGGGCATGTAATAAGAAAAGAACCAGAAATCCCTGTTTAACCTAAGGCAATGGTGTCAAATCTGCATATGAATTCTGCATTTTCTCTTTGAAGCTTTGATTTGTAATCCGTTTGCCTAAATAGAACTATTACCATATTGTCAATGGAGTGAGCAGGGAGGTTGAAGTGTTCCCCTATTGGTTTTTTAATGTTATTTCTGATTTCAGATTTGTGTTCATTTGTTCTTTTGCTCAGAGACTGTCCTGTTTGTCCAATATATAAGGCAGAGGGGCATTTCTGGCACATGATGGCATAAATCACATTGGTGGATGTTACTGAAATTTCACATAAAGCAAACATTAGATCTTGGATAAATAGTTGATTTCATACCATACACATCAGCATGTTTATTTTGTATGAAACTGCCTTTAATAGGTAATCAGAAATGGTAAACTAGACGATGTAACTGGTCAAAATTCTATTAAACACTAATGTTTTTCCCCCAAGAGACAGCGTACTTTAGTCTAAGCATCTCAAGTGATCCACTTACTCTTGTGACTTCAGGATTTAATTGTGAATGACAATCTGAATTAATTTCATTGAGGTGAGAAAACACACCTGGGTTTCTGCCGGTGGTTGCTTTCTGTGCCATGAGGACCATTTCAGGAATGGGTGGCTTAGTCTGATGAACCACACTTGGACTGCTGTGTACTGCATGGCTAATTTTGGTTTTCATAGCAACAATCAGTATCTAGTTTTAGTAGAAGCACACTGCATTGGAGGCAGTAGGTTTTCCTAGGCAGGATGTTAAATGGTAATGATTAGAGCTGGGCAAATAATTTATAGTCAGTAAGTTATTTATAGGTTTCCTTTTTTTTTCTGTTTAAACACTGTCCACCAGCAGACAGTGATTTTTCTCAGATTTGTCATTTCCATTTATTTGAATTAATTTTGAGAACAGTTCTGTAATATGTTCATGAGCAGGTTATTCCAAGCACTGAGTACAATGCAGGCAGTTAAGAGAGGACACACAACTCACAAGGCATGTGTCTGTTCCTTGATTGGATGAAAATAACGCTTAGAATCAGGTTTCTGAAGTCAATGCTAGAATTGCAAGGTCAAAATTAGCTTTCCGCAAAGATTTCTGCAAAGTTTCTTTAAAATTCATTGTTTTGATGAACATTGTGACCAATTAAATTTGTTTGCTTAAACATGCACAGAAACCAACTACAAGGGGGCAAATCAATATGGTCCTATACAATCAAGGCAATTCTTAAGCATGCATGGCATTACTATTTTAAATTTAATATTGGAAGTTGTTTAGAAATCTAATTAAAAATAGCAACCCCTATTTCATAACATGCTACCTAAGGCAGCCATTCCACTCAAGGTTCATTTCACATAGGACTCTGCAAGAAAGGTTGATATTATATACTTTTCACTCTTAATAAAAAAAAAGGTTGCCATCTACACTACCTTTTTTCAATAGCAGAATTTAGTTACAATGTCCTTTTTCAAATGGATTATTGACCTCCAGTCATATGCAGTCTTTAATTAAAACTTAGAAGTTTCAAAATGCATAGGCTGCAAACATGTAGTGATGTCCAGACAATGTGGCTTTATAATTTATTATTAAAAGTGTTTAACAATAATAAAGTGCTTTTAGAACAGAGTTTAACAGATGTGAAGTGGGAAAACTCAATTTACAGGATCTCATTTGAAAGATGATTGCGCATATCACAAGATAAAATGCTAAACAATGAAGATGTTCAGCATATTCAAAGATGTTTCGTTTCAAGACTGCAAAGTAATATATTTATTATTATTACACTAGTGCCTAGAAGTCCCAGTCACTCCTGCAAATGTTGAACAAAAGTTAATTCAATGGCTTGCTTTCAAAGGAAAGTTGTAATATATGAATTGGAAATATGGCAGTAGTGTTCCTACAGAGTGTCATCTGCTTTCTGTTTTGATAAGCAGGTTAGCACATATGGAGAATTTCATTATTGCAAAAATACTTTGATCTTTTTATAATGTAGGATTCAGTCTTGCTCCCACCAAAATCAATGGCAAGATCAGGCCTCTCCTGTATAAATAGTTCAAGTGTGACCATTAAAATCAAGGTCATATATTCTTCTCTTGGCAGTCTTCCCCAAGTCTAAGGAGGTTCTGAAAGGGACAACTCATCAGTTAGACACACTGAGAGATTACTGAATTTCAGAGTTTTAAAGGAAGCCCCTAAATATGAACATTGCACAATTTGAGGTTTTTAAAGGGCTTTTATTAGACAGTTCACAATCCAGCAATTATTAATTCTGTTACATATTAGCTACCAAATGTTAGCAATCAGGAATACTGTTTATTCATGGCACTTAAAAACAAAACAAAACAAAACAAAAAAACAGTATTAGCCCATTTTCCTGTTGTTAGCCCTATTCTGAAAATTCCCACAGTACAACTTCTTCCATGTTGACTGTGTAGAGTGAGTTAATAACAATGTATAATAAGATAATGTGGAGGGTGGCTATAAATGGTTTTAAAATTTAAGTAGTCTCCTCTGTCTCTTCCCCTTTCCTTTTGTAGCCTCTACTGTTTTTTCCAAGAACACTTGGGTCACACATTGTTTTGGAAAACATTACTGCTTTTCCCTTGCTGAAGAACAAAATTTCAACATTGCGTAGAAGGTCAGTCAAGATTCTTGACAACAATCAAAACAGAGCGATAATGCCAGCAAACCTCCCTCTGCTCATTTTCAATCCTTGTCCTTTAGAAAGTGGCATTAAACTTTCTGGAAGAAGCATTTTATTTACATAGTCCTTAAAATGTTTTACCATTGAACTCTTGTTCAGTGTTGAAATGTAGCAACAGTTAAGTTGTAGAACAAGTAGAATCTTACATGTACTTAGCAAGTTTGATAAGTGCCAACAGTTCCATCAAGAATTAGCTTAAAAGGAGATTGTGTTTTATCTACAATTTCTGCACAGAAATTGATTAAATTATGGACTGATGAAACCATTACATTTGGTATCAAAGTGAAAATTTATCAAATCAGTGTATGGACATTATTATTCTGTGGTCTGGTAGCAGCTGCATCAAATCATATAGATATGAGAAAGCTGGACATAGTAGAGATTAGAGTTCTTCAATAGATGGCAAATATGAGATGGAATAATTTTAAGACACTTGAAATTAGAAGGGGAGTATGATGTGAAATCAGGGTACTGGACTGGCTACGGTTGAAAAGAGGATGCTGTCTTGCTGAAGACAAACACATGACAAGATACCAAAGAGAATAATTCAAGCACAATCAAAGTCAATCCCTCCTAGGAATCAGCCACCATCTAGAAGGCAGGACTTCACACACACAGGACATTATCAGGCTGGGCTTAATGGAGGAACAAGTCATGTATAGGAATGAAGGATGACACTTCACTGCTCTCTGTATCTGCAAAGATGTTCTGAGATGAAAAAAGGAGAGAGATTGAATTCTTGACTACCCGTGGCTATTAAGGCTGGTTTGAAAGAGGTAAGACAATTCCACCCTGATGTCAAAGATATTTTAAAACTCAGAGTATGGTTATAAAACAAACTCTCTCATGATGATACAGTTTCTATATAATATACCTGCATTGGATTTGACATTATGAAATCATGATGTTTCTCTCTCAGGAAATGTTGCCATTGGCCTCAGCTGCAGACAGAGAGCCCATCTCCAACTGATGTAAATCAGTGTAGTTTCATTGAAGTAAATGAAGTTACACTAGTTTACAACAGCTGAGGATCTGAACCTCAGCTTTTAAAAGGTAATACTTGTGCTAGAGTTCTCTGATACACAAATACCTGGGCAACTTTCTGTAGTGCAGGAGAAACAACAGCTACATTATTCAGAAGGAAATTCAAGTTCTTTAGAGTTTTCTAATGAATCTGACGTGATGAGAGCATTTCAGCTAACTCTGTGTATAACTCACATTCATAGCTAGAAACTGCACAGATATTGTATGCGCTGCTGGTTCCTTTGTGGCTCAGCATGCTGTTTTCAACAGTGATGAGGGACAAGTCCATTCCATTCCATATTTCATTAACATGATGGAAATGGGAAAAGTGCTTCTCACATGATTTAGATGTCCAAAGCTTTCCATTTGAAATGGAGAAACAGTTTCTCATTAAAAGACACCACTACCGCTTGGTCTATGCAACGTCGTTTTTGGAAATACAAATGCTAGGTGAAATTCATCCTGGTGCAGAGAGGCTACACAAGGCATTAAACAGGGTTTACATGGAATTTAAGGGGTACAGAGGCCTTGTGATCATTTTCTCCACTGGCAGAGGCTGGGTGGGACAGAGAGGGGAAGAATTTCAATAACTGACAGTCCTTAGTGTAATTACCACAGATAATTTCCAGAGAGGGAGCCATGTTAGTTTAATTCAGTGAAACAAACAAGGAATCCTGTGGCACTTTTAAAGACTAACACATTTATTTATTGCATGAGCTTTCATGATTACTACAGATAATGTATTTTGTGGCAGAACCTGAATGCTCCAATCACTCTTCTAAGACATAAAAAAACATTCTTTGCCAGAGAGGGCTCACAGTCCAGGATTCTGACAAGATGCAACAAGGGGGTAAACAGACAAATAGGGATAGGCTAGGAGACAGGTAATAGTAAAGACGAATGTGTTTACATAAATTAATAGTCTCTGTGGTGATACTAGGCACAGGTTGGCACCAGCCTAGCCAGTACCAGATGGAAATTATTTGTTGGAATCACAGTGGACATAGATTAAAAGAGGGATTTAAAAGAGAAAGAAACACATATCAGATCTTGGCTGCAATTTAAGAGCTTGTTTTATGGGGTAAAAAAATCAACACATTCGTAGAGAAATTTCAGGATAGTGGACTGGAAATGATTTAACATGAAAAGAGGTTAATTTAAGTTATGATTGCTGAGTGTGGGAGTGGGAAGGAACTAGAATCAAGGGCAGAGATGATCATTTCCTAGGAATGTCTGATAATTAGTCACAGTTTTCATGACTTAGGCTGTCAGGTAAATCTATGAGTATTATTGTGGCACGGGACTAGAGACCAAATGCAAATGAAATACAAGTTTCTGATCATGGGTAAATGCCGCTTCCCTGCCAGTTGCCTTTTATTTTTATCCCACTTTCAGTAACAGTTCTCATTCTTTTTGACTGGTTTAAACTAATCACCAATGCCTGCCAAATCTGTATTTCTGGCTCTTCTTATTATAGTGCTCCAAAGCAGGAGCAGGCTGCAGCTAGAAGCACCTGGATATTTAGTTCTGCAGGACCTTTCCCTTCCTTATGACGATTAGGATGAGCAAAGGGTGGAAGGATCCTGATTGGGGTCCCAGGCCTGACAAATTGGTCGCTATAACTCTAGCTTTTGTAAGGGAGGCTCTTGTCCCCTTTAAGGTTCTCAAAGCAGCCTTGCTACTGATCCTTGGGTGCATAACATTTATGTAGTGAGACAAACTGTTCACCTGGGAAGGTAGAGAAAAAGAGAGTTTAAATGGATGCATGATCCCATTTAAAAAGTGTTATTGAAGGAGCAACAATAAAGACTAAGCCACATAACCGTACCATTGTCACATCTGCAGTCCCTGGGCTACAGAAGTGGTTGCAGTTCATGACATACCTCCTGTGTGGATTTTGGCTCATGGATGCATATAGTTTGCCATTTTCCCTAGCTTATCCACAATACCATGCATTCTGCTGTGGAGAGGGCTTGCAGAAATGCAGGTCTCCTTCCTAAGGCTCCCTGGGATCATGGTGTTTTTATTGCTTAGGAATGTACGAATACAGGAGTTGTCAGGCTGAGTAAGACCAATTGTCCATCTCTGATATTGGTCAGCACTAGCTGCTTCAGAGGACGTTGCAAGAAACCCTAGAAAGGGCAGTTATGAGATAAACATTCCCTCCTCCCCCCTCAAAGAGTTAGAGTTGATTTAAGATAGAGGCTGTCTTACAAAGGGAAGCTTGTACAAGATGCATTCTCTCCATAAGAGAGCCCACTGCATTGCATGAAAGCCTGAGAATAAGATCAAGGGTAACAGGCAGACGTTAACTCTGTGTTGTATGCTTTGATGTTTACACAATTCAAATCTCCAATTTGATGTTGCACCTCTGTATCACAGCCATTAACGTTTTAATTTCCTGACTGAGAAACAATTGGAAAAAATCATGCATTTCATAGAAAAGGCAGCTATGTGACTGAATGTCCTGCCCTCAAAAGTGGTTCAGCGAATGAACTTTGATGCAGAATTTGAAGGGAAAAATGCCATATTTTGGCTAAGAACCAGGGTGAGATGTTTCAGTCCTAAATGTAGTTACTTGAGACACCTCAGAATATTTTATGTTAGTGATAGCTCAGTCTTAACAATAGCATTTTCCTTATGCTGCTAAAATAAATGATTAAAGAGTCAATATTGCCTTGATTGTGCATGTCTCCTAAATCATTATCAAAAGATGGTCTATTTATTACTATTTCCCTGAAACTATAGTTTAAAAATTATGCCTGAATTTACACCCTGTATCAGCTGTAATCATCAAAGCTGGATATGGGAGTTGGAGACCAAATTTCCATTAAAATTAATGTAACTGGGCACTCACTCGCTTAGGCCATTTGAAAATTTCCACTGACATCTATTTCTAGTCTGGTGTTTGATAGAAAAATGTGTGCAGACTTAAAAGTAGTTAATTTAAGCAAATAAAACCTACATTATATAAATGCAAGAGAGAGTCACAAGAAGGGAAGTAAACCCATTATTAAATATTAAATCTGTCCATATGCTGGCTGGTCAATTTTATTTCAGAATTTTATGTTTTAGGAGTATTTTTCCTGAGGTATTTTTAATTACGGTTCATTGACTATTTTAGAGTAACAATGTATTTTTTCAATAGTTGAGTCTTTGTTTTTATTTTTTATCCTGCTACCAACTAAACCGATTACTTCTTTGCAACACCAAATGCTGTTGCCAAATTGATGTACAGCATAGTGTTTTATTACTATGTAGATTCTTTGCTTCTAGATTTAGGTTATCTGCAATTTATTTTAAATGTAAAGCAGAAGACAAAAGAGGGTTACATATTTCTGGGTCATGGTTTCTTGAACTGAAAATAACTCATCAGCAAGAAAGGTTACTTAGAATTATTACAAGAAACTTCAGACCCTAATAACAAATGAACAGCTGTTGGCCCTTGCTAGTTATAAAAGCAGTTCTGCTGATATAGAGGCTGTCTGACAACTCACAAACATGCAATGCCAATAACTTCTTTTTGATTCTTAATCAGTTTCTTTCAGCACGTCTTTAATCTGCTTTGTAATCAGATCTTCAGAGATTGCACATGCATACATAACTGGGCAATTCACATTCTTTGATGCTTTAATTCAGTGCTTATGAAACAAAAATGTATTTAAACACTACTAAGTGATGAAAGAAGATGAAGAGAAGCAGCATACGGATGCAGGCAAATGACATGGAAACTGTTGCTCTGGCAAACAGCTATTATCTTCTTCCAAATGTTTCAGGAAAAATCATAAACACTACATTGACCAAATAACAGCTTTATAGGCTGCATCTGACTGACTTTCTCTTTTCTGATTGAGAAGTTGCAAGTATTAGAATATTTAGGGCTCAGTCCTCCACTAAAGAAGTTGAAGGGACTTTTGTAATTGCTAGCTGGATTGTTATCAAGCGGTAACATTGCTTAGCGAAATGCATCTGTTTCTGTATATATGAATGTGCATATCACAGAAATTGCCCTGATCGGTAGTACACAGCAAGTGTTCTGTGAAAAATTGTGCTTGTAGACACTCCCATTTTAAAAGGAAAAGTGCAAGTTACGGTCTGATACAAATAAGCCTTTAACGCAAACATGGAGTATTGTAAGGGAGACTTTGATTCTATTCACACAGCAATTTTTACCATGCCTCTAAATGAATAGGCCAACATTAGTCAGAAATATGCTTCAGAATCAGTTAATAACAGATGAACCTTAATCAGGAGCTGCCACAGTGAGCTAAGGTCCATTAAGTGTTAGAAGAAACACAGGTAGGTGGGAGCATTCTTCCCTACATCAGCAGGCAAAAGACCACGATGTCCACTCAAACTAGAGAGCTGAAAATAGTGCTGTAGCATGAGGTAACAGGGTGGTGGCTTAGGCACAATTTGCTACAATTTTCCACAATTACAATTCTACAGTTTCAACAATTTCGATATCCCCTAAAATAATGGACTCAGTTATGAAAGTAATGACTAATCTAAGGTAAATTTACAGTTCATATGCTCACACTGCAGTGTGACAGAAAATTAAGATACAACTAACTGACAGCTAATGAGTCCAGGATCAATGGTGAACCTTTTTTTGTGTATGTTTCTTTTGGATTTTTCCCTCCCACCATGAAATATAAAAAAAGATTATATATTAGAAAAAAAATCAACTAGAAGTAGGCAAGCATTGATATCAGTGAGGGTAATTAGCCATTCAAACAGCTTCCTGAGGTATGTAATAGATTCTCCAACACCTGCCGTCTTTTAATCAGAACAGATGTTTCTTTTTAATTCAGCCATAAGTGAGTGAGCTCAATGTGGAATTACATGTTTTCAGTTGTGCCGGAATTCATAAAAGATGATCAGAATGGCCTCTTTTGTCCTTAAAATCTCTGAACCAGTATGTACTACCCAAAATTTACATATAACGGGAAAGTCTGAAAAGCAGCGCTTGTCTGCTATTGGAATGCAGTCACAAAGGGGGGGGGGAAGCATAAGAACTAATTAATCAGGTGGATGGGGGGCAAGAGATTGAAGCAAAGAAATCTTATTCCCCCATAAGATGACCCTTTAAGAATAAGCATTTTGTCATCTTCTCAAAACAAACACATATGAAACTAAAGATCATATACGTTTTACTCTTCTTTTTAAAGCAAACTTTGACTTATGAGGAGAGACTGAAGGAACTAGGCTTATTTAGTCTACAGAAGAGAAGACTGAGGGGAGATTTGATAGCAACCTTCAACTACTTGAAGGGTTGCTCCAAAGTGGAGGGAGCTTGGCTGTTGTCGATGGTAACAGAGGACAGAACAAGGAGCAATGGTTTCAAATTACAGCTGGGGAGGTCAAGGTTGGATATTAGGAAAAACTTTCTCACTAGGAGGGTGGTGAAGCATTGGAATGGGCTATCTAGGGAGGTGGTAGAATCTCCATCTTTGGAGATTTTTAAGGCTCGGTTAGACAAAACCCTGGCTGGGGTGATTTAGGGGGAGCGGTCCTGCTTTTTAGCAGGGGGTTGGACTAGATGACCTCGTGAGGTCCCTTCCAACCCTATTATTCTATGATTCTATGAAACATAAGAGGGTTGCAAAAAGTTTTTGATTTCAAAAGGTTGAAAGAAACCCACTTTAAGGAAAAGCCACAAGACATATTTGGGAAAGAAATCCCAAAACATTGCCTTATTTCCTTACTTGTTTTTTGTTTTTGTTTAATGTTATCTAGTAAGTTTCTTGAAAAATCCTAATGTTCAGTTGAAGCAGCTCAGCTAAATCATTCTGTGTATTTATCATCCCAACAATAACTGATGAATTTGTAACTTTCTGATTAATTTTGAGATATAAATTCACTTAAATTTTTGCATCAGTTAAGATGCTTCCTTATTCTTTCAAATGCATTGAAATAGTAACTTTCATTGAAATGCTCTGGCCAGCTGATCTTAACTGGTTTTTGCCTAGATCCAAAGGGGTAGTCATGTTAGTCGATTGCAGAGAAACAAGCAGAGTCCTGTGGCACTTTTAAAGACTAACAGATTTATTTATCACATGAGCTTTCGTGGGAGAAAGTCCCACTTTGTGACAAAGTGGGATTTTCTCCCACGAAAACTCATGCGATAAATAAATCTGTTAGTCTTTAAAAGTGCCACAGGACTCTGTTGGTTTTTGCCTGTTTCTCTGGCTGATTTTTTGTTATTTAGTTTGTCTTCATAAATCTTCCCATTTGATCCTGGGATGAACTTTGCTGGTTTTCTCCACAGTGAGGTGCAACATTGGCTATGTCTACACTTGCACTTTTAAGTCGACTTTAACTAAGTTGACTTAACTAAGTCGACTTTAAGTTGACTTAGTTAAGTCGACTTAGTGTGTCTACACTTAAAATTAGAGTCGACTTAAAGGGGAACTTACAAAGTCGACCTAGAGCGTCCACACTGGATGCTCTAGGTCGACTTTGTGGGGATAGGGGGACCTTGGGCAGGTCCACGGTGGCGGGGGGGGGGGAGCACCCCCTGTGTACAATGGGGCAAAGGGGGACAGGGACCTGGTAACTGATGAGCCATTAAGGATACAATGGTTGTATTCTTTATGTCCTCATCAGGATACTCCCTGGGACCATTCTACCTGGAAAATTCCTAAACATTAAGGAGACAATGGTTGTTCACACCCTCCCATCTAAGACATTCCTTCAGAATGACACAAGTTAAAGTATGGATATAACATCAAATTCTTAACTTCTAATCAAAATAGAATTCCTAGACATAAACTATATAATCATTCCCAGTAAATTACTACCTTTCTATTGATACCAAACATGACATAGTTCCTATGGATTATAGCATTTATGAGATGTCCATAGAACATAATATCATAAATGCTTCCCTAAATCCAGACAGTGTCACACTGTGCCCACATGCCCTGCCCTTTGGGGGGCATGTCAGGCTCCCCCTGTGCCCCCCCCCAGCAGGGAGGGCATTGGTGTAGTCCTGGGGTAGCCCTAAGTCGACTTAGGGCTACCCCAGGGCTACACTGGCTTAATTCGACTTTAGAAAGTCGAATTAAGCCTTAGGTCGAGTAGAAAGGTGGTTTAATAAAGTCGACTTAATGTTCATTAAGTTGACTTTATTTTCCTTAAGTCGACTTAAGCAACGTGTAGTGTAGACGCAGGGCACATTAAGTCGACTTAAGCCAAGTTTAAGTCGACTTAATTTACCAGTGTAGACTCAGCCATAATGATTAGTCTGTTGTATTTGACACTGGAGGTGTATGTCAATTTAGAGAGACCACAGTTACAGTACCTCAATGCAGGTTTAGCTTTCTAGGACTGAGTTGAGTCTATATTGGGAAACGTTAAAATGAAAAAGCATGAAATAATTTCACACGTTGGTAGGAAGCTCCAGAAGAAATACCGAGGTAGTTTTATTTGCATTTTCTTCTACTAAATAGATACACATAATAGTTACATAAATAGAATGTCAGAGAAAGTCATCAAAGTCATTAACCCTACTGATAAATTGTAAATCTGCCAGTCTGATGACTGGCTCAGTTTCCCAGTAGGTAGCTTTGCACATCGTAGGTACAATCAGAACAACCAAAATTCTTGGAATAGGTCAAAGAGTGAGTGGCTATGGAGACTCTCAGTCCTAGAACCGAGGCCCAGATCAATAAAAGGGGACTACTGATGAGCAGCATGAGGATAATTGAATCACCACCACCCATGCTTCCCCTTGTCTGTGTTTAAAAGACAGATTATCCATATCCACTGATGTGACTCCAGCACCTTTGAGAAATATATAAAATCTACACATGTTGGGAATGTTGTTGATGCTGAAAAGAATTCTGCTTGTATTCTGGGCTGGGGCTGTCTTCAGTTCTAGAAATGATGACTTTTGTACTCTTGAGGGACCTGAATTAAACTGTAGATAAGCCAAGGGGCAATTAAATTTTAGAAAATGCTTCATATTCTCATGGTGAACAATGAATTGTATTGAGTGTCAGATGTGTTGTATAACCAAACGTTGCTGAGTTTTGTCTGCTATGTTTTCCCATCTGTTTCCAAGTTTGTATTTTTCTACAGTTCTAAGCTTGTTACCATTACATTAAACTTGTTTATATAGGTTGTCTTCTAGGATTTTTACAAAAACACTCCATTGCCCCCAGTTGTCCTCACATGGCTTGGATCATTTTACAAACATTTCCCTGCTGCACATACATTTTTCATCCACTATCCTATTAAGTGATTTTTCTCCTCCCATCCCCAGCATGGGTTTGAACATTTACACATGATAGTTATACAATTTTTTGGATGAAAGCAAAATATGCCCTTTCATTTCCTAGATGCTTCACATGTTTCTGCATAAGCTCTTTATTCAGTTACATACAGAACCAGGTCAAATATTCTTTTTCTTGGAATTAAAACTAGTTCCATTAATATATATTGAGGTGCTATGACTGGAGCACCCTGCTTTCAGGTTGATGAAGACAACCTGGAAATTGATGAAAGAAATTATTTATCTTTCACAATGTGTTTATGAGACAATCTTTTCTTAACACAGTGTCCTTACATTACATTGCTCTTATCTCAGATTATTAATAATGATATATTTTGTAATTGATCTGTTCATTCAATATAATTATTTCCAAAGTATAATTTTTATTTAAAAACAGCAATATTATGCAACTGCACAAAATTATTTTTTCCTTATTACCACCTGGCATTTTCTGAAAAAATGACAGTGATATTAAAAGGACTAAGTAGTAAAGGGATATGAATATAATTGGGACATAGGTCATGAAACTCAAATTGCATCAAGAGAGTGGAACTTGTCTGATGTCATTGTATCTGGGGGCAACAAATAATCACCATGAGAAAAGTCTGGAAAATATGTTGCTGGGATTAAACATTAGAAGAGAGCTAGTTAAAAAGATAAGGGAATAATTAAGAAAAAATTGCATTTTCCACTTTATTTGTAATTGAAATTCTGACAAGTATTTTTGGTTGAAATTTCTGATTTCAAAAATTTTTTGACCAGCCATCATATGCAACAAAATGCCCCATTTTGAAATTAGGGGGTACAAAATGTCACAATTCACCAAATCTAGTAACTAGTCAGAAAACTTATTGCCAGACTAAATGGCACAATAGTTGACTGGAGAGGGACCAAATAGGTCTGGAAATAAGTAGTGCCATCCAAAAACCAACATATAAAATAACCTATGGGAGGAGATGGGTTTTGTATTGCGACGATATGGAACTTCACATGGATTTGGTGATGTTCTTTGCAGCGCCATTCAAGAAACATTCCTCAGTATGATACTGTAGTCCCCAAAATGGACGTTGGCTGTTGCTGGGATGCCATTCTCAGAAGCACTGCTACTAGTAGAAAGAGCTTTGCCTCTATTGGTTCATGTCATCCTGCAGTTAGAGCAGAGAAGTTGGAGTCAGAAGTCCTACCTTCCAATCCCACCTCTGCCACTTAACTTCTGTCTGGCTGAACTTGCTAAGGCCACGTCTACAGCAGGAGTCCTTTACTGTTAGAGGAATGCCAGTTCACTAAAGTGATCGTAGTGTGGGTGTGCCAATATAGCTGGTTTACTGGTACTGATTTGGCCCTATGCACCACACTCCACGGAACTGTAAAAGCACAGCTTTGCCAATATAGCTGCATTTATACTAGATACTTCTGCCAGCACAGCTGTCAGTTAGAGATCACACCTTTTCACACCCCGCAAACACAACTGTGAGGCAGAAGTCTTTAATGTAGACTTGATCTAGGTGTATCCACCTGAGATATGAGCATTCTGGTAGTTAGCAAACTGTGGCACTGGTGAAAAGTGTATTTTTCTCTCTCTCTTGCTCCACTTTCGTTTTTCCCATATGGCTTCAGCGGCCGTTTAAAAAATGGCTCTTTAATCAGGTGCAGACAGAGGTATATGGAGCCATGGCGTAGGGCTAGATTTTAGGGGCCAGATTCTCCCCTGAACTCTCGCACCTTTTGGTTACTCTGGTTGCAGGCGGCATGCAGAGAGAGAAAAGGAGTTGTGACATGTCTGATGCTGCCATTAGCAGCATTTTATCCTGAATCTGCTTTAAATTATGCAGGGAAGAGAGCTGGTGTAGAACTGGCCTCCAAATCAAGGAGTGGTAAAGTGGGTCATCTGCTGCTTCTCATCCCTTCTTCACCTCAGCTGTGCTCCGCAGGCACCAGACATAGCTTAGAACCTAGCCCCTCGGTCTTCAAATATATTCAGGCACAATAACAGTATCATTTAATGGCTAGTTTCAATTATCACAGAAGTTGAGGATCGGGAAGCAATGCCTCTTTTCTTCCACCCTCAATTTAAAGTTAAGATTTTGGTTTATACAGTGTGAGAGGAAGCATTAGAAATGCTGACAGTTAAATTAAGCAACTGAACATCTTCTGTTTATTTTTAGTTTGAAAAAATGGATTTTCCCTTCCTCCTGCTGAGGATCTGCTGTCATAGCCCTGCTGGTAACGTGCATGTTTCTGAAAACTTTGTGAACAAGTAAATGTTAGCCATGCTTAGATGGACCTTTATCTTGGCTTCTGACCCGTTCATAGTTATTTTTGGCAAAAGAGTTGCATACAATAATAAGCAGTGGAGCTGAAATCTACTAGAACTGCAGATGGAATAGAGAAGGGCCATGCTTTATGTTGATAAAATTTCTTTCAGATGGCTTTTCCCAAAAGAAACCTTTCCTTTATTTAGGTTTCTATTTATTATGATATGCTCTGCAGCCTCCTGTAAACTCAATCCCCAAGAGGCAGGTTCACTACACCCAGCAAACACGTTCTTGTTGCAGCCACTGGACATTTCCTTTAGCTCATTTCATGAGTGACACCTGCCAAGAATAAGAAGTAACAATGTGAGACTAATACTGTAGAACTCTGCCTGATTTTTGAGAGTCAGAAATATCTTTACTCAGAGTCACGGATGCCTTCTATCTTTGCTGAACCGCTAATTCAGTCTGCAACTAGAATGTCAGGCCCAGACGTTTGGGGCAGAAGTCTGATGCCATGTTAGATGGGAACAGAACATTCCACAGAAGTGTCTCATGCACATATCTGGTCTTTGGCCCACTTACACCACTAGCCATCTGCTCTGAGACTATCTGTTAATAAATATTGTAAGTTGGACTCAAAAACAGCACATGTGCCAGCTAATGAGGCATTTATTACAGGCATCCTCTCTCTCTCTCTCTCTTTCACATACATACATATACAAACACACACACACACTCTCTCTTTCTTTCTGTACTAAACATTATCAGCAGCTGAAATTTTGCCTTCTTCTTGACTTTACAGAAATACTGTCAAAACAGTTATTTAATAAATCTTTAGATTTATTTAGATTATTATTATTATAGATTATTTAGATTAGATTTAGAAATTTAATCAAATTTGGCCAGAAAAATATTCAGTACCCAGATAGCAGAGAAAGTTTCAATGTGCTTTTTGTGATACATTTTAAGGTTTCACCCATGCTCATTTGGTTTTATCTCATGGGTCAATTTGCATATTATTTCCTCAGGATTCCTGGTTGGCTGAGACTGCTTTATTCAGTCACAGAGGTCAGTCATTTGATGTTTATTGGAACCAAAACTTTAGTCTGTCCCTGGAAGTCAGTTTATCATACTAAACATCTGCAGTCCCCTGCATTACAGAAGAGCAGCTCTTCTTCTCTTTCTTTTGTTATTTATTGCACTCAATTTTCATTCGCTGATGCACAATTATGTCATTGTTTAACCATTTTTTTAGTGAAGGTACTTTTATTATGTCACTTTTCTGTATTTTCTTTCATTCTAATTAAAAAGCATTATTCATTAACACTTTTTTTCTTTTAGTGTTGGTATTAAACTGATAACTGCAGGAATGTAGGAGGTCAAAGTTCAGGGCAACTGCACTCATGTTCTGTCATTATGGGCTAGGAGGGCACCCACTCTAAGCTCCTGATTCCTCAGCTCTCATCTATCTAGGGTAGAGACCCAGATCTCTCTCTCTTTCTCTGCCTCCTCATCCAGATATTTTCAGGCTGCTCTGCTTTCAGTGTGAACTTCCCAACAAAAATCAGGCTGCCTAAGCAGGGCTGCTTTTTTTTTCTTCCTCAGAGGTAGAGAACAGTGTAAATGCCACAGTTAAGTTACCACACAGTTCTTTCTAAGCAAGCACATTTATCCTTAAGATAAAAGCATTAGAGAAAAAGCATTAAAAATAATAAGAGAACACCCCCACTCCAACAAGGGCTCTGGTTGCTAATTAGTCCTTCAAAACCCACACAAGAGATTTTCCTGTGATCAAAAGTTCAGCACTGTTTCAGCTCATAACAAGCATATTCATGAGTCAGTGAATCCCTCCTTTATCAAGTTGCAGTCTTTGAAGAAACTGTGAATAAGTAATCAGCCAGACAATGGGTTGCACCTGCCTCCACCCTCAAGGTGAAACGTGCAAAGGGTTGAGCTCTTCCATAAGCAGTGTATGCCTCTTAAAAGACAATACAAACAATTGAGACTAGTACATAAATATTTTCATTTTTAATATAATAAACTTCTTAAAAACTTAATTCAGTAAGGTTTGTTCAGAGTATTGCAGAATATTGTCATATCTGTCACGCAGGACTAGGAGCCAAAAAGTTGGACTTCAACAGGCATGGCACCAGGCAATAAGCACCTATGTATTTCTAAGGGTCTGGGCCTAGCTCCCATTGAAATCCCACCGTTCTTTATTGTATTGTGTCAGTAATTTACATAGTTTATTCAAGTTTCCCCCATTATTTATTTTACAAACCAATTAACTTTGTCGTGTTTTATTAGTCTGGAACAAGAAATATTACGTATGTCTGTTAATGACTCACAACTATAAAGAAATATGTATGAGATGGTTGGGAATATGATTAGAGGAAATTAGTTTCAGTTAAAAAGCAGCTTTATATTTCTAGACTTCAAGTTCCATTTTTTTCCAGGGTTATCTGATCTGGAATAGGTCACTTACCACTTACTAATGATGTGTCTTTGTGTTTCTGCATCAGTTCAATGGTTTTATATTTTGAGTTTTAATCACATTTATATTGATATTATATTAGAAAGGAGTGATGCCTATTAAGGAAATGAAGGTGATAAATTCAGTGATGTCTCACTGGTTATTAGCATAAATCCTTTTGTTTCTGGCTCATTTTTCTGAGAGGCTGTTGGGAAGGAAATTGAAATAAAACCATACACTATATTTTAAATATACTGTTTTATGAATTCATACTAGTGGCTCCATAACTAAGTTGTGAAGTAGTCTGTTATGACCCAAGTCTCTAACTCTCTGGCAATCTTCCTTTTCATGTGTCTCTATCCAGAGAAAACATATGGGAAATTTTGATGATCCATGGAGTACTTCAGAGATTCTTGTGGAGGTACAGGGATGGTTTTCCTGACCCTTTCTGAAAGTAATGCTAACTTTAAACTAGGTTGTCCCATTCATATGCACATTGACTAGTGTCTTACTTCACAAGAAAGCAGCTGGCTGTGCTTTCCTGAACCTAGTACAGCTGCTGGTATATGGAACTCAGAGATATTCTGGATTGGCCCAAAGGGAAGCAGCTGCCTTATCCCTGCTGTTCTCCTCCCAATATGCACTTGTCTTCATTAGAGTAAGAGCATAAGAGAGGCTATGCCTGGTTAGAACAATGGTCCATCTAGCTCGCTAGCCTGTCTTCTGACAGTGACAATGCTTCAAAGAGATTGAATAGAACAGGGCAATTTATTGAGTGATCCATCTCCTGTTGTCCAGTCCCTGCGTCTGGCACTCAGAGGCACAGAGACTCCCTGACCATCTTAGCTAATAGACATTGATAGATCTATCCTCCAGAAAGTTATCTAATTCTTTTTTGAACCCAGTTATACCTTTGGCAAGTTCTGCTGGTTGACTGTGCAGTATAGGAAGAAGTACTTCCTCATGTTTCTTTTAAATCTGTTGCCTAATAATTTCGTTGGGTACACCTGGGTTCTTGTGATATGTGAAGGAGTAAATAATACTCATTCACTTTCTGTGTGCCCTTCATGATTGGATCAACCTCTATCATATTCCCCAGAGTCCTCTTTTTTAAATTGACCTTTCCCAGTTGTTTTAATCTCTCCTTTATGGAAGCTGATTCATTCTAATAATTTTCATTGCCCTTCTCTATAGTCTTTTCAATTCTAATACATCTTTTTTGAGATGGGAGACCAGAACTCAAGGTGTGGCTGTATCATGGATTTGAATAATAGCATAATGATATTCTCTGTCTTATCTATCCCTGTCCCAGCAGTTCTAACATTCTGTTAGCATCTCTCCCCCTCACTGCCACGGTACATTGAGCAGATGTTTTCAAAGAACAATTCCCAGTGACTAAAAATCTCTCTCTTGAGTCAGTACAGCTAATTTAGACATCATCATTCTGTTTGGAAAATATAATCCCAGCTAAGCAATGTGCATTACTTTGCATTTATCAAAACTGAATTTCACCTGCCATTTTGTTGCCCCATCACTCAGTTTAGTGAGACCCCTTTATAACTCTTTGCAGTCAGGTTTTGACTTAACTGTCTTGAATCATTTTGTGTCATCTGTGTACTTTGCCAGTTCACTGTTTACCCCTTTGTCCAGATCATTTATGAATATGTTGAACAGCATTGGTCCCAGTCACAGGCATAGTGTGACTTCTATATTTTGGGGAGGCATCTGCTATCACGCCAGTGGAGCCTGAGGCTTGCAGTTTGGGGGAGCAATGCCTCCCTGCTCCTCCAAACTACACTCATAGTCCCAGTACAGATTCTTGGGAGGCCCCACTATTTACATCTCTCTGTGCTGTAAAAACTGACTATTTATTCCTAGCCTATATTTCCTGTCTTTTAATCAGGTACTGATTCAGGAGAGGACCTTCCCTTTTATCCCATAACAGCTCACTTTGCTTAAGAATTTTTGGTGTCAAAGGTTTTCTGAAAATCCAAGTACACTAAATCCATTGAATCACCATTGTCCACATATTTGTTGACCCTGTCAAAGAATTATAATAGATTTTTAAAGGGAAATCACGACTCACCAAAGCCAGATTGACTTTTTCCCAACATCAAGTGTTCATCTATGAATCTGACAATTCTATTCTTTAATGTAGTTTCAACCTATTTGCCAGGTATGGAAGTTAGGTTTACCAACCCTGTAACTTCTAGGATTGGTGTTAAAAATCCATGTTCCTTTACCTAGCCTCTAGTCATCTGGTACAGAGCCTGATTTAAGCGATAGTTACATACCACAGAGTACAAAGTCCTCTCTGTAAGTCCTACATTTCATAAGTACCAAAAGCCAGCCTTGACTGTGTTATGCCAACCATTTGTAAGTACCCCTCATCTATTGGGTGCTGCAAAGAATTCTAGCTGCAGGTGTGTTCTGAGGTTTAGGCTAGAATGTCAACATGCCTGGTTTTGCAAGGTTGGGAAAGAATGCATCCTAATTTCAGAACACATACACACAGTCACATTCGTATCAAGGTAATCCGTGTAGATCCCATCTAGTGTAGCTGTCCCAATAGCATACAAACAGTGGCCTGAAAATGAAAACCGGCTGCTGGGCATTTTATTAATTCTGAGTACTCTGTTGCTCTCTCCATGTTATTTATTTGTACCGGGGTGGGTAATTCAAGGGCTTCAACATCAATTAACAGCTTCATTGGAGTTGCAAAGACAATGTAATTGGTAATGTTATGGTTCAATGACACAAAGTAGTATGCTCAACTTTCAAATTGATTCCAGCCAGGAGGATGCTAGGTGAGAGACATTTTTCACTATGATGAAAAAACTCAAATACAAAATTAAAAAAACCCTCCTCCCTGCTGGAAAACAAAATCAAAAGCTCAACAGTTATTCTGGAATAAAATTCAGAATAATTGTAATGAGGTCAAAGGAATTATTTCTGATTTACAAAGTCACAGGAGAATTTGATCCCAAGTATATTCTACCGTGAGCTTTTCTCATCTACTCTGAAGCCAATAGATGGAGC
Organism: Pelusios castaneus; assembly: GCA_007922175.1. Classification (NCBI taxonomy): domain Eukaryota; kingdom Metazoa; phylum Chordata; order Testudines; family Pelomedusidae; genus Pelusios; species Pelusios castaneus. The sequence goes on from ML685876.1 coordinate 5,577,505, forward strand.
TTGGAATGATTAAATAAGCATTAGCTAAGAAAACATATGGCAACAGAGAATAACTGAAACAGCAGTTTCATTTCAGGTCTCATTTACAAGAGAGATATTTATATAGACAGTGTTCAAGAAGAATTCAGCCTGGTTATACCTAGTAGTCACTAGAATGTATGAAAAGAAATCCCAACACTGTATCTTGAAGATAGAAGGGGGTTTGAAGTCAGTAGACTTTGAACCGAAAGTTATGCAAATATTAATCTAACATTGGGTAAAGTGGTTATGTCAGTCAGCTGGATGGTTTCCCTGCTTCTAAGGTATTTTACATGCATGTGTATTCTGAACTATGATCTAGATTTGTTCATTTAATTTGTGTAGTGCCCACTGCCTGGGCTGCCAAGGTCTGTGATACGAAATCCTGAAGAATATACAAATGCAATAGTATTCATGATAATCAAGAGAGAAGCTGCCATCATTGCTGTAAACCTCAGTTGACAACACACAAAAACAAAAACAAATGAAATGCTAAGCTAAGACAGACATTCTTTACCCTGAGGGTACAGCAGGCTGGCCAAGGGAAGAAGAGCCAGACTTTGAAACTGGGCTCTCTGTATAGGAATGTTCTTTCACCAGTACAGGAAAACTGAACTCCAGGTACAGAAAGCAAGGACATGCCAGCTGACCCTAACTGCTATGGAGGGGAGAAGGGGAAAAGTAGTGCTTCAATCAACTAGGTCCCACACAATTTGATGCCCTAGAAATTGTCACCAACATCTTAAATTGTATCTAGAAGTAAAGAGGAAATGAGTTTTGAACAAAAATACAAGTACAAGGTGGCCAAACCCATTGTGCTAAAGGCCACGTAATATATGGTGAGAACTCACCTTTAGTAAATTTAGGGTATTCCTAGGAGACGAAGATGGATTAAAAAGCTCTTGGGCTATGTCTACTTTTGCAAGTTAGCTTGAATTAAGGAAGCTTAATTCGAACTAACTTAAGCCTTGACCATGCTAGGCTTTCATTAGTTTGAATTAAGGGGTTCCTTAATTCAAATTAATAAATTCAATTGCTTAGTTCGAATTAGTTAGTTCGAATTAACTAATTCGAACTAGCTTTTGTAAGTGTAGACATAGCCTTGGACATTAGCAAATGTCTGCTTCACTGTAGTCAAATTCCAAAGGGGTAGCCGTGTTAGTCTATTGTAGAAAGACAACAGAGTCTTGTGGCACTTTTAAAGACTAACAGATTTATTAATCGCATGAGCTTTCGTGGGAGAAAATCCCACTTCGTCAGACGCTTTGAAGATAGGAAAGTTACAGAGTGGGAGGAAAGTAAATGCAGGGGAGTGTATGACATAGCATCAGGTCAGGCTGTAACAGCAAATCAAAATAGGTGTTAGGATTCAAAACACTGGGGAACAGCACATAGAGGAGGGGGAGGTCAATTCACTTGATGTAATGCGAGAAAAATCCATAGTCCCTGTTTAACCCCAAGGCAACTGAGTCAAATTTGCATATAAGTTCGAGTTCTGCAGACTCTCTTTGAAGCTGTGATTTGTTATTCATCTGTTTCAACACAGCTATTAACAAGTCGTTAAGGGAGTGAGCAGGAAGGTTGAAGTGTTCCCCTACAGGTTTTTCAGTATTGCAGTTTCTGATGTCAGATTTGTGTCCATTGATTCTTTAGCGCAGAGACTGTCCTGTCTGTCCAATATATAAGGCAGAGGGGCATTTCCGGCACATGATGGCATAAATCACATTGGTGGATGAGCAGGTGAACGAACCCTTGATGGAGTAGGTGGCATGATTAGGCCCTGTGATGATGTCATCAGTGTAGATATGAGGGCAAAGTTGGCAGCGTGGTCTGCTGCAGGGCTGTGTTCCTGCTTTAGTGTTTCTGCTCTGTGATCTGTAGTTGCTGGTAAGTATCCTTTTAAGATTAGGGGGCTGTCTGAAAGCAAGGAGAAGTCTGTCTCCCAAGGCTTGAGAGAGTGAGGGATCATCTTGTAAAATAGGCTGTAGATTTTTGATGATGTGTTGAAGAGGTCTGGCTTGGGGGTTGTAGGTGATGACCAGTGGCGTTCTGTTGTTGTTTTTCATGGGCTTCTCCTGCAGTAGTTGACTTCTGGGTACCCGTCTGGCTCTGTCAATTTGTTTCTTCACTTCTGTGGGTTTGTACTGTAGTTTTAAGAATGCCTAGTAGAGATCCTGAAGGTGTCTGTCTCTGTCTAAAGGGTCAGAGCAAATGCGGTTATATCTTAGGGCTTGACTGTACACAATGGATCGTGTGGTGTGTCGAGGATGGAAGCTCGAGGGATGTAGGTAACTATACCGATCAGTAGGTTTGCGGTATAGGGAGGTCTTTATGTGTCCATCGCTAATTTGCACTGTAGTGTCCAGAAAGTGGATCTCTTGTGTGGAGTGTTCCAGGCTAAGTTTGATTGTGTTGTGGAAATTGTTGAAATCTCTGTGGAATTCTTCAAGGGCATCTTTACCATGGGTCCAGATGATGAAGATGTCATCAATATAGCGTAGGTAAAGTAGGGGTGCTTTGGGATGAGACGTGAGGAAACGTTGTTCTAAATCGGCCATAAAGATGTTGGCATATTGTGGGGCCATGCGGGTACCCATGGCAGTGCCACTGACTTGAAGGTATAGATCATCTTCAAATCTGAAATGATTGTGGGTGAGTACAAAGTCACAGAGGTCAGCCACAAGTTTAGCTGTGTCATCATCCTGGATGGTTCTTCTAATAGCTTGTAATCCATCCTTGTGGGGAATGTTAGTGTAAAGAGCCCCCAAGCCAGACCTCTTCAACACATCATCAAAAATCTACAGCCTATTTTACAAGATGATCCCTCACTCTCTCAAGCCTTGGGAGACAGACCTCTCCTTGCTTTTAGACAGCCCCCTAATCTTAAAAGGATACTTACCAGCAACTACAGATCATAGAGCAGAAACACTAAAGCAGGAACACAGCACTGCAGCAGACCACGCTGCCAACTTTGCCCTCATATCTACACTGATGACTCCATCACAGGGCCTAATCATGCCACCTACTCCATCAAGGGTTCGTTCACCTGCTCATCCACCAATGTGATTTATGCCATCATGTGCCGGAAATGCCCCTCTGCCTTATATATTGGACAGACAGGACAGTCTCTGCGCCAAAGAAACAATGGACACAAACCTGACATCAGAAACTGCAATACTGAAAAACCTGTAGGGGAACACTTCAACCTCCCTGCTCACTCCCTTAACGACTTGTTAATAGCTGTGTTGAAACAGATGAATAACAAATCACAGCTTCAAAGAGAGTCTGCAGAACTCGAACTTATATGCAAATTTGACTCAGTTGCCTTGGGGTTAAACAGGGACTATGGATTTTTCTCGCATTACATCAAGTGAATTGACTTCCCCCTCCTCTATGTGCTGTTCCCCAGTGTTTTGAATCCTAACACCTACTTTGATTTGCTGTTACAGCCTGACCTGATGCTATGTCATACACTCCCCTGCATTTACTTTCCTCCCACTCTGTAACTTTCCTATCTTCAAAGCGTCTGACGAAGTGGGATTTTCTCCCACGAAAGCTCATGCGATTAATAAATCTGTTAGTCTTTAAAAGTGCCACAAGACTCTGTTGTCTTGCTTCACTGTATACATTCTTTCTAACCATAGTACAGTGAATAGATAAAAGCCAGCAATACTTTGGTTCTTCCAATTAAAGGATGGGTAATAACCTTGTGAGGCAGTTAAATATTATGAAAAAACAAGCAGCAAAGTAGTAAAGTAACTTGCACAAAAGCCAGGAATTCATCCCAGCTCTCCTGACCCTTATGCCTCTGCCTTAACTAGACCTTCACAAAGAGGCTATTTAAATAATATGCCAGGGATGGCAAATAATGGGACTGCTCACACGATCCTGACATCATTGGCTGGCACAACCTAGAGCTGCCTTAAGGCTGCTCCAAGTCATCACAAGGGTTGTATATGCTCAGTGCAGCTAGGATTGAGTCTACTACTGCTAGTGAAGTGTCCCAGCAGAAATCTGGTGGCTCTTGCAGCATATACATGCTGTACTTTCCAATAAATATTTAATTTTTTTGTGTCTATCTGATGATACTTATATCATAGGTCTGCTTGGGGTGAGGTGAAAAACCATTCACCCTACCCTGTGAAGTCAATAAATCCCAATATAGAACACCATAAGCTTTGAAGGCTCTAAAATTAGCATATGTGGGGGACTGAGGCAATCAACTTGATTTTATCTGAGTTGTAGAGAATGGTCTGCAGTTCAATTTTATGCATGAGCTGAACCATGGATAATTGTGCCCTGGAAAAAGAATGATGGACCTATAAATTCAAGGAATTAAATTATCCAAATTACTACTGTGAGATTCAAGTTAATTCTAAATGAGCAATACCTACCATTGGTCATGGAAGAATGTGTGAGCAACTGTTGTGCTGAAAGATGCCACTCTTCATAGATTTATAGTTTAAGGCCATATTTGCTTTCTATTCTTTTCTGGCTCCTAATATCACTTATCCATTTATTCTGTAATTGTGATTGTGAACAGGATGTATTAGGGGATTTTCAATGGGAGACAGAGGGTAGAAGTAGTTTGTGAAAGAAGTTGATAGCTTCAGTCCAAGAGCAGCCACTGCAACTGTTGCTCTGCTGAGATTGCTAAGCATGATAAATGCCAGGGGTCTTGAATGTACATAGACACCCGAACATCATTTTGGCTCTTGGAGGTGATCCTATAAAAGCAGGGCTGAATCACATTAGCAGGTCAAAGTGGGGAAGTTTGTACTGCGAAAATTCACATCCCTGAGAGAAGTAGCTATGGTTACCTAATCACCAGGTCAGAGAGACAGCCCTATATCAACAGAATAATTTTTCTGCTGACCTAGCAGTTGCATCTTGAGGTGGTAGATTACCTACAGCAATGGGAGATCTCCTCTCATTAGTGTAGGTATTGTCTACACTGTACCAGTTTAAGTATAGATAAGCCCTTAGTTTCCATTGTGTCAATTTAACACCTGACACAAGTACTAATTCCAGTTGAAAAAAGTAAAGAATTCTGAGATCCTATCCGGAAAATGGAGGCACGCTGTGACCCAGGGACCTCGTAACTGTAGTGTAGACGTGATCCATGGCAACAGAACGTATGCCTCTCAGAGGGAAACAAACAACTCCCCGGAGTGACGTAAGTTACACTGATATAAGTACCAGTGTGGACAGTGCTATGGTGGCAGGAGACGCTCTTCCATCAACATAGGTTCTGCCAATCACACAGGTAGTTTTATTGTGCCGCCATAGAGTGTCTTCCAGAGATGTGCCATGGCTGCAGTCGATGCATCTCATGAAGTGGTCTGTAGCCCACAAAAGCTTATGCCGAAGAAAATCTGTTAGTCTATAAGGGGCCACAGGACTCTCATCGTTAGTGCTGTACATGTAGACATACTTAGTGTCAATTGGCAGAAGGCACAGTGGTGTATAGAAGTTCCAGTGGTGCCCTGGGTCCAGTTTCTATGTACTGGTCTGCCAAAGAATGGCATGTAAGGGTGACTGCTGAAAGCCTGTGTCACCCTGGTCCTCCAAAACTTTGCAAATTACATGTATGGTTAATATGTAAGGAGTTATGTTTATATACTGAAAGTTATATTCCCAAGGTCTAGAACTGGGAAGAGTGGTCACCAGATGGTGTTAAACATCTCCTGCCTGCAAGAAACTTGTTTATCTACCTGTCTGGCTATATGTAGGCTGGATACTGTCTACTTCACACTGGTTGCCTATTTACAATCAAGTGACTGCAAAGTCTCCAGGGGAGAGTCTAAACAGACAAAAACAAGCAGCAGGGCTCACTCTATTTATAAGTGAAGGCAGTAAATGGTTGGAAATATATTTGGGGATGCAGAGGTACACACCCAAGTAAGTTATCCTTCACCAGGGGGCAAGCTGCCTGTTGGCTGTCTTCTGAATGGAGGGTCACAGCTGCTCTGGCTGTTTGATGCTGGGAAATAAAGTTTGGGTTAGCTAACATTTATGAAACGGGAATTTTTTTCAAATTAAGTTTCCACTCTGGAAAATGGGTTATAGAGTTTATATTATATGCAACTATTTGTTTCCATTAATTCGATGTTCTTCTTAAATCTCTGTTCTCTGTGAAGTAAGCTTCTTCTCTTGTTTATAGTAGAAACATATGGAAGTACTGTATGTTAAGCAGAGCTGTGATTTAAGGTGTAACTGGTGAGCTGGTGTATATCGTTCCTTTCAGAACAGAGGATGTAGGAATTCTGTGGGTGTCTAGTGCATTGATCTGTACAAGAGACAACGAGGCCTACCAAGGACTGGAAGGCCAGGCTTGTGTTGCTAGAGACTGGTGGAGCTGAGGAACTAACCAACAGTAGGCCCAGACGAGTGTCCCTTACACTAAAGGCAGGTGGTAGCAACATACCTCTCAATCCAGGGTTCTTCCAGAAAGTGACCCATCCTCCACTCTTAATTACTATATACATATATTTTCTTTTCAATTACCTGATTGTTCTCACAGTCATTGGGAAAGTTACACATTTAACTCTTACTGGTTTTGCAGTTCTTACCTCGTGCATGTTCTCCATCCAAGACAATATCTACATTTAGATTTTCTAAGAAATAATTCCACTTATTAAAGATTTTATAAGCCAGGGCTGACTGCAAGGTAGTGCTCTACCCTGCTGTGATTTGTCCTCTTCTTTCACTGCCTGTGCTGGTCGATACGGAACATTCTGCACAGCTCCTAACAAAATTACTGCTCCCTAACAATATTTGAACAGGCTCTGCCACTCTTTTCTTGGCCAAAAAGAACCATTGCTCTTGTCTCTGAGGTTATGCCACCAGAAGCGACAGAACAGCTGGAAAACAAGGACTAAAGAATCGTAAACAAGCAGGGAGTAGAGGAGTGTACGGGAGTTGTTAACTATAAGAGTCACTCACAGAGCTACTTAGTGAACAGAGGCGGCCTCTGGCTGTTGGGGGCCCCAAACCTGCCTCTGTCAATGAGCTCACTATAATTAAGCATAACCTCTTTGGGGCAGGATTAATACCAAAAACCTGTTCTGTGACATTAAAATAAAAATCCCCTTTCTAATGTTTGTTTATTTATTTATTTATTTGTTTTAAAGAAGGTACTCAAAACAAAGTGTCAAGGGACAGGAAATGGAAATCCTTGGATTTGTCATGGATATGCTAGAATTTATGTCACAGGTACTATTCAAATCTCTAACAAAACAGGAAGCAAGAAAGCAAGAAAGAAATACAATATGGCTTAGTATGATAGTACAACAGTTTGACCGCCGGAGAGTTTCCATGCACTTTCTTTTGAAACAATGGAATCAGGCCATTGTTGGAGAAAAGGTGATTGATTGGGTGGGCCATTGGCCTGATCCTGTATGACAACTGCATTATTCCTAATATTGTCCCAGCAAATTGTGGAAACCAAGAGAAACACATTTCTGATATACTTGCAAATATGAGCAAAAGAAAGCCCTAGCTAATACTAAAAAATGAGGACTTTCACTCATTGTCATTTCTGAATAAATCTCCCCCCTCTCAATAGCTGACAATAAACCATCCAACTTTCAGCTGCTAGGATTTTATTTTAAAATGCAAATATTAAGCCAATTTTATATTTCTTATTAGCAGTTCATCTCCTGTTCCAGTTTCACTGGGGTAGTTCAAGATAACTCAGCTGAAGGGAAGCAGTTTAGAACACAACTGGGTTAGACGAAACCCTGGCTGGGATGATTTAGTGGGAGTGGTCCTGCTTTTAGCAGGGGGTTGGACTAGATGACCTTATGAGGTCCCTTCCAGCCCTATGATTCTATGACAGTTCTTGCAGAACAAGGTGATCTACTACAAAAAACCAATATTTAGAAAACTATATAGCTCATCTCATTTTTCTGGAAAGGGGTTGTTCTTGGTGCCTGTAGGTGCTACACAGACCTTGGGTCAAAAATCCCTGCTGCACTCTGCTTCTGCAACTTGAAGAGCACAGTAGTAAAAATGCTTGATGCCAATCTGCCTTTTAGCAGCTTATAGCTGGTGTTTGTGTCGCTATAATAAAGAGGCTAATTTTCCCAGTCAGACTCCAAAAGTTACCTGACTTCACATTTAATGCCCAACAATCAGTGGAAAGGCACTAAGATTGCAAAATACATGTGTCAGAACGGACAACTCCATTAGCAGTAGTAGCAAGATGAGAAGAGCTGTGGCTTTCTTTTGTGAAGAGATGAGAGAGTGAATGTCTATTACAGTGGCGAGTAAGTCATCTAAGGCAAGAACCAATTATCTGAATTTTTCCACTGATTGCTTTTCAATCAACAAATTGATTAGAGCTTTAAACTTAAAAAAAATTGGTAGAGATCCTTCAAGAGATATTAGAGGTTAGGTTCAGACTTGATGGGGTATTGTATATGTGGAATTTATTCTTAACTGATTACTGTCTCACCAGTGGGGTGTGAGGTTCTAGGGACTAGGATTAGGACAGAGTTTTTTTACAGCAGTTGCCAGGTCACATCCAGCCTGAGGTTTGTAGTGACAAAGCTGCTACCTCGCTGAGTCTCTGGCAGTCTTTGTGTAATGAGGTTGGTGGTCCTAGTCCAGTTTCAACCTGGGCGAACACAGCAAAAACATATTTGCAAAGGAAATTTTGCAGCCTCTTTTGTTCACCAGCAGTCTGATGAGTAAGTCTTTTATTTGCACGAATGGTCATAAAAAGAATGAAGTGTCATGACACAAAGTTTTGGGAAGCTCTTTTTATTCCGGGCACAATTGATTTATCTACTAGGAACCAATATTCACAAGTGATTTACAAGCAGGAACAGGGGGCTCCTGTTTATAACGCTTAGGTCACCGAACCAGATGACAGAAACAATATCATGTGACTTAAAATGACCAATCATACAATCAGTTTTTTAAGGCACTCACAAACTGATGGAAAGCTTGCTGGGGAAATAGGTCCTTGAGATTACACTTGCTAATTGCTGACAAACACTATTCAATACATTGAGTGGTGTTGTCTAAGGAAGAGGATGGTGAGACAGGAATGTCTCTGTGTGTCCTGATTTGGGATCCCATTGTGATTTCTGGGAGGTTTCTTACTTTGTTTGAGTTTCCTCATCTTGAGGGTGAACCTAACTTCAGAAAGCCATTATAATGATTGGAGGATTGAAAGTGCTGTGTAACTGCGATGTACAAACGTGAGCAATTACATAAATGCATCTTGCCATATCAGTATAGTAAAGTGCTTTGAGGAATTACAAGGTATTGCAAGGTATAAGTCAGAATTCACATATTGAGGATGGTTGTTCATTTCCTACTGCTGCCTGCAAGAGGCAAATCCATCACAGTGGAATTACAGATTTAGCAGGCCTAAATCCTAGGCTTGACTAGATAAGAAGCAGTGAACTCAGTGTTGCATGTACTCCTGAAATATAGCATTAGAAAGGCAATCTGAATAAAATCATTCACTCAGACTTTTGCATATAGAATGCATGTGCTAGAAGAGGAGTTCTGAAAAGCAACATTTTGTATTAAAACAAAAAATAAATTGACCTTACAATAACTTTCACTGTAGCTTTCAAAGTGATTTACAAATATTTATTGGGAACATGTTCCCATGTGTCTGGGGACTGCTGCAAATGTGGATGTGATTGGATTTAGCAACAGAAGTTAAAAAGCGTGCATATATATAAATGATACGCAACTCTGGCATTAGAGCTTTTAGTTTTGTATATGCGTAAGATATTGGGAAGTGGGTAGATGTTCACACAAATAAATAATGGAGGTCTAGTTCCATTGTACAGCACCCAATGTGTTGGCAGGACTAATAAATAAGGAAAATACAAAAGAATGGAAATATTCAAAAATACTCACTAAACTCCACAGCATAGATAGTATCACCGTGAGTTACATATTTAAAGGCTGAATCTGAAACCCTTCCTCATGTGTTTGAAGTCAATCACTGAGATTATTCATATGAGTAAGAATTAGAGCTGGTCTACATTTTTCAAATTGATTTTTTTTTAATATCAAAACACCACAGTGATAAAAAACAGGGTTTTTTTTGCAGTTCCTCCCCAAAACAGTTTTTCCGGCTATTAAACTAGTCAAAATTTTCCTAATTTTACAATACTAATAAATGATTGAAATTCTGAATGCTGACAAAAAGGGGCTTTCATTAACAATTTTGCAATTTTCCCTCCATTTATGCATCAGTAAGTATATCGGGACTGAACACTTGGGAAGCAAAATCTGCCAGGGAGCTCTAAATATTATAGTGATGAATATGATGGATTACACGTACAGGAGATGCTGTAAATTTATTAATGCCCCAGGAAAGTATTAATAGTTAAATTTGCTTTAATGAAATGCATTTGGAGCAATTTGGTAAAAGCTATGGATGTGATATCTCATAGCTGGTCAAAGCTCCTGTGCTGCGTTTGTGGGTGGAGGGCTATCCAATGAAAACATAAGCTGATGTTTAGATAAAAACACCTGTTGATTACTGATTATGGTTTCCATTCATATACATAATAGATTCCTTTTCCTTGAGCAGTGTAAGTACATAGTATGTTATGTTACAAAAGGGTAGCTGTGTTAGTCTAGGTCAGCAAAACAAACAAGGAGTCCTGTGGCACTTTTAAAGACTAACAAATTTATTTATTGCATGAGCTTTCGTGGGAGAAAATCCCACTTCATCAGATGCTTTGAAGATGTGGAACTTACAGAATGGGAGGAAAATAAATGCAGGGAAGTGTAAATCATAGGATCAGGTCAGATTGTTACAGCAAATCAATGCAGTAGTTTAGATTCAAACACTGGGGAACAGCATATAGAGGAAGGTGAGGTCGAATCACCTGTTGTAATGAGAAAAAAATCAGTAGTCCCTGTTTAACCTTGAGACTACTGAGTCAAATTTACATATGAATTCCAGTTCTGCAGTTTCTCTTTGTTATTACATTATGAGCTCCTTTCCTCCCCCACCACTGAGTTACATTCATTAGCACAATGCTGTTCCTGGGTTACCAGAACACAAATAAAAAGAGCACATGTTTCAAAGGTAATTTCCTACTTAAAAGAAATGAAAGCAAATGGAACCAAAAAGCTATAGACAATACCCAATAATAATTTGTCTTTCCAGAACACAACCTTTCATTCTTCCTTCTGATGTGCACCTGCTCTTTTACTTTGACAGTATCAGCTAAAGCTTACACTTCTTCTCTGACCTAAATGGACAAGAGCTGGAATTGAGCCAGAAAGATCAGTTCCAGATATGGAAGATAACTGTCCTTACGTTGAAGGAAGTGAGGAGTGATGTTGGTATGGCCTTTTATAAATATGGCTGTTTGCTATGAAATTCAGATTGGTTCTGACCTACCACTTATTAACACGTTTCATGAAAGTGTTCCTACTTCACAAGCAGAGACAGTCAACATGGTAATAGAGAGTAATAAATCAAAACCTAATAAAAGCACCAATTTGAGCAATACAATTTCAAAAACGGGCTACTGCTTTATAGGTTGCTTGATTTGACTTTCTAAGTCAACTATTGCCATATGGGATTAGAATTCTGTGGTGACCTTTTTTTTTTTGATTTGGTCTATCTTGAAATTTACAAATTTAGAATGAAACTGGTGATTATATCCATAATCTAGCACCTGTTTAATGAACACTCTTGACTCCATAGCATTCTACATGAGTGGCCTTAAGCCCCGTATAAATATTGTGCATTATAGTTACTTAGATTGTGATAGCATCCAAATTGTATTAGGTGCTTTCCAAAAGACGGAAGATGGGCCTCACTTCAGCCTACAGTGTTTATAGCGTATGCTCTTTGTAGTGTTTTAGACCATTTCTGTTAAATACATCAGAGTAAAAGCTTTATATTTATTTGGGCTTTATAATGAACTTTGAAGAGAAGATTCTGAGATATAGCATAAAATAAATTATAGCAAATAGAAAATTTCCATACATAAATAGAGTCTCAATATCCCCTTAGATTTAAAAAAGATCTAAACAAGTCTTTCAGGGAACATCCTAACACCAGCTCTGACCTTGCTGTGCAGGATGGATTTTCATTTTTCTTTTTCCCTTTGATCATTCCTGGAAGCAGCAGTTCTTAGTGCAAACTGAGCCTGTGACCTTATGAGTTGAACATGTAAGAGTCAATGGTAGTTGAGAAAAAACTCAGTTACAAGAAAGACAACACTATAGACAATATAATTCTCTTATGTTTTAGATTGTATAGCAAAACCCTGACTGGTCCACATTGTGACATTCTTATTAATAATCTTTCTAGGAAAGATCAGTGTTGTTGTTCCTAAGTAGGCCTTTTGAGATTAGTTTACATGGAATATTCTTCAGCTTAGAGGAAGACAAATATCTGTTCAATGAGCTCACCACATCCATGTGTAAATTTGTTCCTATTTTGCCCATCAAGATTTAAATATATTATTAAAAAATGTAAAAACCTAATTATTCTAGACACACTGAAAAAGAAATACAATACCTATGTTAATAGAACTCCGTGGCATTACCTGTATCATGGCTTACATTAAACAGAAGTGAATGATTGCAGAGTGGCAATGCAAATATTTAGGAAAATTGGCTCTCTCTTTTCTGACCTTCCAGCCCTGCCTCGGTTTTGATGCTTTCTCCTTCAGAAATGATTGATACACGTTCATACCAGTACTTTAGTAATATTATTGATAGGAGGATCATTGTATTACATTTTATATGCTGAAATAGTCATAGCAAGGCTTTATTGTTCAAAATAATTATTATGATCACAGGGTACAGATGACAAGTCATGAAAAAGATAACGGTATGATTTGTATAGCTTTTTGAAAAATTATGCAAATACAATTCATATGATCAGAGGAGTGACAAATCATACACATATGCAACATGACTGAATTTACAGCTGTATGAAACAGCTTTTTTTTAGGACTGGTAGAAAACTATCCATCAAAACACTGGTGATAAAAAAAAATGGATTTTTGACTCATTTTCATGAAAAGTGTCTGCTTCTAATAGAAAAATTGGGCTTTTTGTTGAAAAACAAAAAGCCTTTAAAACTTCAGTTTTCAGCCAGAAGTTTTGTGGTTTGCTTTTTTTCTTGTTTCTTTTTAGTGTATTTGACAAAGTCAAAATTTCCCATGGGAAATTTCTATAAAACATTTTCCACATTTTGTATTTAGTTGAACCTAGTACATTCATAGAATTAATTTTGTTCTGAGCTATAGCAAAAAAAAAAAAAAATAGTTTTACTACAGTTACTGAAGAACACAGTAATTTAGGAAGTTAATTAGATTTTTTTTGTTCTGATTTTGCATGTCTAATGAATTTAGAACTGTCTTAGAGACCACTTTGTTATAAATCACTTAATTTCCACAGCACAAACCCTAAAATTCGGTTCCTAAGCCACAGCTGGGTAAAAATTTAGGACCTTAATTTCAGGTACTCTTTTTTAAAATGGTGACAACATTAAAGTCAATGGAAGCTTGAATCACTTGGAAAAGATATTCTTCTGTGTACAATATTGTTTTTTTCTATTATGACAGCAAGATAGATACTGAGCCAGACCTGTGACCTCTATTTTGTCCATTAACTTTAAAGAGATTTGCCCGTGAGAGTCTGGGGCTGTAGGATTGACCCCAATATTTGTGCATTTGGTAAGTAAAACTGGATGCAGTCCCTCTCCCAACCCACCCCAATGTAAAGCAAAGGTTCTGGCATGTTCCATGTTTGTGAGCTGGCTCAGCAGTGCCAGGCACTGACTTTAAATATACTGAGATGATACTGTTGGATTTTTTTACTTGCTAAGTAGTTAGCTAACCCTGAGTTGATACAGGTAGGGATGACACCTGAGCAAGAAAGCCTGGACAATTAATGTTTGCATACTGCAGTCAGTAATAAGAGCAGAATGAGGGGATAAATCCTGCGTCCACGCTAGTCAATGGCAAAAGGATACCCAGGTCCAGTTCTTTAGCTAGAGCCAACACTTCCTTCTCTTCCCCAGATGGAGTCATGGTGGATCCCCAAGTGAAACAGTCTTCAGTAATGCTAAGCTGGTTCAAGCAACAGCAAGAGCTTTGGCTGTTTTATTCCTTTTTATCCTTCTTTTTTTGAAGTTTGTAATGCCATTGTGTCACATTCTGCTTTTGGGTATGCCCCATGACACCGTGCAGTTATAGGAAGAGATCCCAGTCCTGTTCAGTGCACTGCTGTTTTCCCCTCTTCTTATCCTTCAGTGCACGAGACTTGGATATTAAAGTGGGGTAGATTTGCATTTGTTCCAGAATTCTGCCATTGCTTGTTATTTATGTTACAAGTGCAGTATATTGCTTTTGGGTCAGATATATCAGGGTGGCTAAAGCTGTTCGTAATCTTGGCAAATACTTTTTCCAGTTGTAACTATACATTGTAACTTGTGTGGTTTTTGCTGGACACCCTAATGACATTGGATTTGGAGGCGGTGACAGTGGCTGGGGAAATAGCATGATTTTTGAAGTATTGGTTGATGTAAAAAGAACCAGGATCAAAAATCCATAGAAATGAACATAAATTCTCTCGAGGGTAACAGTCTTTTTGGTATCTCTTAGTCTTTAATCAAATCTTTCCATCATAGCTCTCAAATGTGGGTATAGATGGGGGAACTGAAATGCAAAGATGTTAGGTGGATTGCCCAGACTCCACTGTGAGTAAGGAACACAGCTAAGAATGGAATCCTGGTCTCTTAACTCTCTATTCTTTATCGCCAGATGCAGTTGCCTCCTCTTCAGTCTTTGAGATGTTTATAACAAGTAGCTGATAAGGCTTTCTTTGATCTCCTTCCGTTCTCCTTTCTGTTTACAGTTTCTGGGATGCTTTTGAAAGATAAATGAGTGATGAGTATAACCCAGAAGGTTCAGGAATTGAATTTTAACATACACCTCAAAGTTCAGTAGTATACATATCGTCAGTTTCCAAAAGCAGGTAGAATTGTTTCCAAAACTATTTATTTTGGTATTCCAGAGTTTTGATGACAGAAAGAATAGGTCAATATTTGGTCCTAGTGCCAGTTAATGTTTTTCAAAATTCCAGTAAAAAATGTTGAAATTTTATCAAAGGGCAATTAATAGAAGAGTTCTGACTTTTTACCCAGCTCTACCTGCGTCTTATATAGAGGCTGTTTTTGATGTCAACGCATGTAGCAAGCATTTATATAGCTCTCACATCATCATCCTGTGAGTTAGATAGATATCATGGTCCCCGTTTTGCAGATGGGAAAACCCTAGCAGAGAGGTTAAGTAATTTGTCTCTAATAAAGAGTCCAATGTCAAAGGCAGAAGTAGAACTCAAATTTCCAGCCTCTAGTCCTGAGCTCAGAGCATTAAACCACATTTAAAAAAAAAAAAGAAGAGAAAAGTGATGAAAAATATTAACCAATATTCATCCTTTGTACCTATTCAGATTTGGTTTGAATTTGTGATCTTTATTTTATGTCCTTTTCTACTGTCTCATTCTTTCTTCCAGTTCCACAAGGAATAACATTTCAGAGGGCTTTGTCCTAAACAAATCATTTAGTGCTGCTGACTTGAAGAACTTAGTCGATGCGCTCCTCCCTCTGTCAGTCTGACCATAACACTAAAACTCTAGCTCATCTCTTGCACATCAGAATAAAGCTCACTCAGTCCCATCTCAGCATCTTGTTCTCCCATTAATTTTATTGGAGGCTGGGGTTTCGCCCCTTAAGGTTGGCAGTCCTATTGAGTCCTGTTTCCAAAAGTTTGAATTCAACTGTCGGTGTGTTTTTGAAGTGTTCAAGATCACAATGAAGGGTGAATCCACTAAGATCAAGAGATTGTTTCGTAGCATTGACAAGAACTTGCTTTAGGGTTTACAGTGTGATATAAGGGCTTAACCCAAAACCCACTGAAGTAGGTGGTGTGATTCCTATTGATTCCGACTGAGGCCTTTGCATCAAGCCCTTATTGGAGTGGAGCATCATAGCTGATTTTCATCTCCATGTTTTACTGGATGAATTGTCAATTTTCTCTACCCACGAAGGAAGCCATCATTTATATTATCTTGAATAAAATCATTGGACAATGTGTTTTGGTCAAGGATCAAGCCATATTTTAATAAAAAAGGATGTAGTGTTTTTTGAAAAAAGGAAATACAAACTCTGAGGTCAGAGTTTAGATTGAAAAACAAGCAAATTATGTTACCCTGGAATAACACAAAGAAATACTATTTTTGGAGTTGGGGGAGGGAGGATTGCAAATCTACATTAAATGCTGTGCAAACACAAGGTCAGATTTTCCTGAAAATTCACAGAGAGACAACCTGACAACTTAGAATCATAGGGTTGAAAGTGACCTCATGAGGTCATCTAGTCCAACCCCCTGCTAAAAGCAGGACCACTCCCACTAAATCATCCCAGCCAGAGTTTTGTCTAACCAAACCTTAAAAATCTCCAAAGACAGAGATTCCACCACCTCCCTAGGTAACCCATTCCAATGCTTCACCACCCTCCTAGTGAGAAAGTTTTTCCTAATATCCAACCTTGACCTCCCCAGCTTACTGAAATGACATCCAAATAGCACTTACAGCTTACTTAAATGACATCTAAATAGCATTTGAATGAATCAGTTCCCTGTGGAGAGCCAGATTCTCCACTGGCACGGGCTCTAGCAGGAGGCCGACAATGGTGGACAAGCTTCCTGGCAGTTTCTCTGCATTGGGCGGGTCCCAGCCAGCCCCCCAAAGTGAACAGTGTACTGTAGTGCAACTGGGGCATGGCGGTCCCTTCGTCGCTACTCAAAAGGGCATTATTCCTTATGAAAAAACTCCATTCAGTTCTTTAACATGATTTAGAACCAAGTTCCCAAACCTCCGTTAGACAGGATCTTATTCTCTATTAAATTCTTGAGTAAATGATCAGGACTGCTCTCAGAATTTAGACGTAGAAGTTTAGTCCTTATTAAACCAGGTAGGACTTTGACAGGGGATGAGAGTCTCCAGTGTAGACTCAAGCTGCCTGCCCAGCAGACATTTCTCCCCACCTCCTTCGACATTGGGACTGTGGCCATGGAAACCTCCTCTGGTGATTGCTCACTAGGTTGCTGGTGCCAGGAGAAAGAATCTGAACCTCCCTGGACCTCCAGAGCTGTACAGAGCCCTAAAACCATGAGAGATGCATGCTCTGCAGATGGGATAAACAAATGGGCACTTTTACAATCTTCAAAGGTAATGAAAAAAAGGGAAAGAAGGAACCAATGCTCCGCAGTGGAACAGCAGATAATTCAATTACTTGTTTTCAAAAGAAACTGAGTTTTGCAGTGGGTGCCATGACTATGCTGAGTATGAAAGATTTTGATCATTATTCTGGGGTGATAAGACAAGACTAATGCTTTCTATACTGTGAGCATTATGAGTTAACAGTATCAGCAGGAGATCAAATAGAGGATTTAAAGAGATAAGGTCCTAAGGAAGATGGTGAACATAAGATGCTTATAGATGAAATAGGATTAGCTTTAAAGCCAGAGGAAGCAACAGCAGGGGCAGAGGGCCAGCTGTGAATGTTACAGGAGAAGTGCACTGAACACAATGCACAGGAAAGTGTGTTTAATCTAGAAAGATTGCGAATCAGCTTTTGATCTCAGTTATACTGGATCAACCAGAAGCAGCTCCAAAATCACTGGAGTTACTCCAAATTTACACTACCATAACTGAGATCAGAACATAGTCCAGAAAAGTCATAGTAACATATCAAGGGTAGGATCAAAATAAGGGACAGATTTTTGGCTCTTGTAACTCAACATAGCTCCCACGGAGACCTACACCAGCTAAAAATCTGGCTCAAAGGGGCTGAAGTCACTTGGGCTATGTCTACACTGGCAAGTTAGTTCGAATTAAGGGCTTCCTTAATTTGAACTAATAAGTTCGAATAGGGCTTCAGAAGTAAGGCTTTAATTCGAACTAACTAGTTCGAATTAACCAATGTGGCCATGTTAATTCGAACTAATTTCTTGGTTCGAACTAACCGGCCATTGAAATGAATGGGGATCACTAATTCGAACTAACTAAAATTAGTTCGAATTAGTTAGTTCGAACTAACTAATTTGAACTAATTTAGCAAGTGTAGAAATAGCCTTGGAGTCTTTCTGTTGATTTCAGGGAAGTGGCTTGGGCAAATAGAGATGATTCAGGTCTTATTAATGTTTCTGTTGAAGGAAAACGGTGACCAAGTTCAAGGAAGGTATGACTGGATTCCTTGATGTGGTAGCTATGTGATAAGGAGTGTACAATATTTAGGAACATACTCTACTCTTGTATCTGTATAATACACACTATTTCCTTTAAATACATGTAGAAGAAAAAAGCCAGCTGAGTCATATCTGTAGCTGTAGGAAGATATTAGGCAGGAGAACTGACATTGGGGCTAAATTAAGACATTATTTGCACCTGACCTGAACTTGAACTTAGCACAAAATAAACCTCAGGTTCAAAATGTTTGTATAAACTTTCACTGATTTCCCAGTTTCACTTGATTCTGAATTTTCAAGGCAGCCTAAACCCGGCCACAATCTAGTCATAACTAGCTCAGGCTCCATGAATAAAAGAGTGGGTATCCTTCTTTAATGTATACATTCTTACACCCTCCTGTTAGCTGCTTAATGCCAAATGTCCATGGTTCCTCTGTGTGAGTTACACAAATTTAGGCAATCTTAGATTCAGTAGGCCAAAGTCAGAGATGATGCTCCACGGGGTGAGGAAGTGGGAATTAAGTCAGAGTAATTTACATGCTGCCAAGGGAGACAAAGTTAATTTTAGTTACTGGATGAAATTCTGACCCCGCTGACTTTAATGAGTCCAGGAATTCATCCATTATTTATTGCTTACATTACAGCAACACTCAACATTTGCAATTTTCAGTCAGGGAAGACACTCCATGATGCTACAGATATCGGGATCTAGAAAGATAAAGCAGGCAAAGAGGGAGAAGAAAAGGAGACAATAGATGAACCTGAGCCAAAGCTCACTGGAGTCAATGGGAGTCTTCCAGAGATCAGTCTGGAGATTGGCACAAATTGTGTTAATTTCATGTTTGTTTTTTGAAATACAAGCCATCCCCAGCTGCTCTGAATTCAAAGAAAAAAATTGTTGCCCTAAATAAGCAGGTCATTAAATTATATTCTTTATTCTTTAACTGCAGTAAATACTGAATTCATGTGTTTTAGGAAGATAGACATCCGAATCTCATAACTGACTCCAATGCAATGCCCTTTTAGTTTGGAACAAACCGATGGTTTGGTTTGAAGAGGAGGTCATAGAAATAATAGGAGTTAATATTTTCACTTTTGAGAAGGAGTTAACCTATTTGATAAATAGCAAGATTTCCATAAAAACAATTGGGCAAATGTTGCTCAGGCCCATTTCCAACTATCTATATTTCAAAACCTGAGGCGGAGATAAATCTAAAAATCAAATGACTTAAAATAGATTAGTGTTACAGTGCCTGGGCTAGCTACCCAAAGTTAAATCTTTGTCCCTTTTATAGTCTCAGATTTCACTCAGCTCACATAGTGGTCTCTTGCTCTCACCTCAGGTTGAAATTATGAAATTATTTCAATTTTAGACCCAGGACCTGATTACAGTACGCTGTGTCTACCAACCACTCATCACCCTGCAGGTCTGACTGCATTTGGATCCCTGCATTTCTTTTCAGAAGCTTCCAGTCAAAAATAGCAACAAACAGCCTTCTTAGAACAAAACTATTTTACTTAGCAGCAGTAGTGGTGATATTTGTCCCATAGAGACTTCCCCACAAAGCTCAGTTCCAGAGCCCCTTCCAAAGACTTTGCATGCACAATACATGTGAGGTCACACTGGGCTGAGGAGGCCATTTTGAGCCTTGGGAAGCACTGAACAGAATGAGCAGTTGAGGCATAGTTGGTCAAATTTGGCTTACTGCAACGGGGTCCCCTGTGATTCTAGGGGTTGCAGGTACCTAATGCCACCACTGTTGAGCAACCAGAACAAAACATTAGAGAAGAATTTTTAAAAAGTCTAAATATTTGTCCATCTTATCTAAAACCGTTCCATACCATACTCACCATCTAGGCAGATTTCGTTTCTTCAGACACCCCTGCCCCCACGATAAAAAGACACTGAGATATAGGAACTCAATCTGATTCCTTCAATAGAGTGTACTTTTAAACCGTGACAGCCTTCTTCATTCCAGAGAAGGCTTATTCAAGTCTTTGTGGCTTTTCCCTTTCCCGCTTAGACCACTAGCGTGCAGGAAACTGAGTCAGAGTGAATAGCACTGTCCCCTAACAATTCTTGAGTGTCAATTAATAGACAACCTTTCTTCCCATATCTGACAATAAACTTAAATGAAATCAATGAATAGACTACTAAGATGCTTGTTACTAAAGAATTCACTTCTAGGAGTATTTTCCCTTTAATGCCTACTATATCAGCAGCAAGCTACAAGCTTCAACCGATGGTCTTATTGCAGGTCCATTGTAGCCTTCTGTTACTCGGCCTTTGTGCACACACTAAAAAAGTAGTTGACTATATCTCATTAAGTTTTGTGAGCCTATTTACATCATATTGCACAAAGACAATTAGGAATTAGCAAGGAAGCACTTAGATATTATAGTGCAGGCTGCTTTGGAAACAATCTGAAGATTCAAAGGGGGTAGCCATGTTAGTCTAGGTCAGCAAAACAAACAAGGAGTCCTCGGGCACTTTTAAAGACTAACAAATTTATTTATCACATGAGCTTTCATGGGAGAAAATCCCACTTTGTCAGATGCTTTGATGCTTTCAAAGCATCTGACGAAGTGGATTTTCTCCCACCAAAGCTCATGCAATATATAAATCTGAAGATTGTTGACTCACTTTAGAAATTAAAAGTATGTGTTCATACTTTTGTTCATACATGTGTTCATGTGTTAAAAGTATGTGTCTAAGAGGAGGCAGGCTGCCTTCACGTCTCCACTCAGGTGGACCTCAGATAAGATGTGGAAAATATATAGTATTGGATAGCAATCTTCATGAAAGAGTAATGACCTAGATTAGTGTTGCATATTGATTTAGCCATGATTCGCTCACAAACTCTTTTTGCGGATGCTCTGTGGTTGCATCCACGTAGCATTAATACATATTACTACTTTCATAGGGACAGTCTTATTCCATTGTACCTCTCTGAGGCTGCGTCTACACTTGTAAATTAAGTCGACTTAAACTTGCTTAAGTCGACTTAACTTACCCTGCATCTACACTACAGTTTTCTTAAGTTGACTTAAGCAGCTTGCTTAAGTCGACTTAAGGAAAATTAAGTCAACTTAATGAAAATTAGGTCGACTTTATTAAACCTAGATATAATTCAATTTAAGGCTTAATTCGACTTTTTAAAGTCGAATTAAGCCAGTGTAGATGTGGGGTAGCCCTAAGTCGACTTAGGGCTACCCCAGGACTACACCACTGCTCTCCCTGCCAGGGGGGGCACAGGGGGAGCCTGGCATGCCTCCCCAAAGGGCAGGGCAGAGCCCTGTGTGATGCTGTCCAGATTTAGGGAACCATTTATATTATTTTCTATTAATAGCTCATAAATGCTATAATCCATAGGAACTATGTCGTATTTGGTATCAATAGAAAGGTAGTAATTTGCTGGGAATGATTATATAGTTTACATATTGGAATTGTATTTGTATTAGAAGTTAGGAATATGGTTGTTATATCTATACTTTAACTTATGTGATTCTGGGGAAACACCCCAGACAGGCTGTCTCCAACCAAGCACAGAGTCCCCACTATTGCCCTTCACATTTCAGTTTTGAAGAGCTGGATTTGGATCAGCCTGTTTTAAAAACTGGATCACCTGAACAGATACATTGTCTCCTTAGTAATTCTGTACAGACAAGATGTACAAACCCCAGTTCGCTGTTGTCCTGCACCATACGTAGCCATTTATACAATGCCAAGGGGGTCTAAAATCCTGCCAAGTGAGCCTGGCAATATGTTTCACTTAAAAGGAAGTGGCTCTAAATATGAGAAAGGAGGGAATCTGGCCCGCAGCATCCAGAAACCCCATGTACCTCTCCTTTCTTCGTGTATGTTCAAGTTACTGACACATTTGCTTAATTAGAGAGATATATCAAACACACCAAACTGTACAACGTGACTAATTTCCTGAAAAAGGACAGATTGAAGACTTGTCAGAAATCTCAAATTTGTTGGCAGGGGTTTCTTAGAAAAAGTTGTCTGCAGGTGTTTATCTCTCTCGCTCTCTCTCCCTCCAAAGGCATGCTGTAAACAGACACAGATATGAGACACTTTTAGTTTCCCATCATGCATTCTGTTATAGTCTCTTGACTGGCAGCTGCTTTTTATTTCCCATACCGATCATTATTCATGTGTCTAATCTGGAACCGTGACTCAAAACTCATTCAAGAGTTGGGGAAAGGTTGCAGACTCTGGATCTGAGCTCACCTCCCCCCCTCAACTGCCCATGATCCAGTTTTTAATTGTTTCAGAATAGGAATATTCAGAATAGGCCTATTTTCTGGTGTCAATGCAGATACCACCAAAATCTGGCAAGAACATATCAAGAAATGCAGTTCTACTATTCAGCTTCATTGGATCTAATGAGAAAGGTTTAAGAGATTCCATTGCTTGCGGAGCTCACTCCAAAAATTGGTTAGGCTTGAGCCTGACTATTATGCTAGACTAATCCTGATGTAATTCCAGACTCTGTTCACACTCCCTTTGGAAAGGCCAGAGACCTGTGTGGTACCAGGGAAAATCCTGGGGTTGCAATTTTGGCTGGACCCTACATGGGGAGTGCAAGTGTGGGATAAGGAAGAAATGTCTCTGGTGTCATTACCTTCCCTTCCTGGGCACCTATGCAATGGCTGAGCTCTGTCTGTGCCCAGTTGTGTTTCCTGTCAGTGTAGATTAATTTCATTCGAAGATGGCATAATAGTGCAGGTTTTAGCGTATGGCTTTCCCATGTTTATCCAGCTAACAGCAGCCCCCTTGTTCTCAAGAAGTTGATTTTCTGCATGTGTCATTTTTCACTGTGAGTGGGGGGGAAAAGGGTCATACCCTCTGACCATATGCAGTCCAATCCATTCTGTTTATGGCTCATCCCTAATTCTTACCATCACTAGTGGTCCAAAGAGACTGCCAGTTGCAGGCCAAAAAAGAGATGAACTCCAAATGTTATTCAGTTAATGATGAAAACAGGTAAAAGCAATTAGACAATATAGGTGGCATGTGAATAAAACTAAATGAGTTGCATTCAAAGATAGCTTTTTCTTAACATTATTATCCAGTGGTGTCATAGAAAACACTATTAAATACTGATTCCCCCCAACCATCCAGTAATGAAGGACTGATCTAGTAAGATTGTCCTTGACACGCTACTTCAATACTGAGATTCATTATTAGTGTATAGTCGTCAGTGACTGAAAAAGACATTAACAATAAATTATAAAGATGTTGCAGTGATATAGTACTGGGCACTCATTAAAATTATAATTGAAAGAGCACTTCACTGAACAGGATTATGCTTCAAAAAGAGAGGCCGAGTGTTACTGCCTGAAGTCTAATCAAATGGGCCTAATTAAGATCTTCAACTTAATAATGCTATTATGCATTGCAAAGTTTGATCAAATTGGTTTGATTTGTTCTGAGGACAGATGCCGTTTACAGATGAGGAAGCAGATTGTTTATCAGGGCAGTGCTAGCTTGAGCTGTGAATTACCACAGTGCTACATTTCTAAAAGAGCAAACTTCTGAACATAGGACAGCTGGACCAGAAAAAGATGTCCCCCCCTGCACTTCCCCAACATCCAGAGAAGCTGAAGGATTATTTTTAAAGCCTTGTTGTAGTCCTGTATACAAAGTGTTTTGGGTACAGATTCATGGGTGCAGCCACCCTCTGCTTGATACTACCCTTAAAGGGCTAAGGAGCAACAAATACGGCTTTAAGCCCCCTTTGCATTCTCTGAGTTCTTGGGCTGCCCATGTGCCAGTTCATACCTCAATGCAGAATAGAGCATCCTAAGGATTACTCTAAAATTTTGCTTAGCTGAGAACCTCCAAGAGGCTTTTGGCAACCAAAAATAGCTAGTGTACAGCAGCACTTAGGCCATGCTTCCTCTCTGCAGTCATGTTCCTGGCACATTGCAGCAATAGGCCAAAACCCTTCGAGAAACCCTTATGCTGCTGGTATTCCCCAATGGGGAGTTCCTGCCAGCTCACAGCCTCTTTTTACTTCTGGAGTGACTCAAAAGGGCTGAGCCAAGGCTATGAACCAACTCCCCTCTTCTTCAAAACCCTCACTAGCCAATTAACATAGGATACTCTCATCCGTTTCTGAAAAATGAGCGTCATGCTCCTTTCTGCTGTGTGGCATAGAACGGATTGAAAGAGGAAGGAATGACATGAAGGGTCAAGAAGATCCGCATCAACGTGCATGCTGCCTTCTCCCCTAATCCTGAAAACACCCCTTCAACATGAGCACAAGGAGAGGACTTAACCATTTTGCTGGCCAGGGCAGAAACCATTTTCTGCCCATCTACTCCAATGAGCAGGAAAGCAAACAGAGCAAAATCACAGAAAGCCAATCAGTGGAGCAAAACCAGACAGCCAATCAGAGCAGAGGGAAAAAGTCAGGGGTCCGTGGTTAAATGTGCCCACTGGGCACTACTTTGCTCGCCTAGAACCAGCCATCAATGTCTGACAGGGCAGACTAAACTACCACCCGCTTTTTATTTTAAGCCTGGTTACAAAGGGAAAAGCTTAACCTAAGAGAAATATCCTTTTCTGTTTCTTTGCTGCTTGTCCTTATAAAAGAACAGATGGGTGGGATTGCTGGCAATTTAATTTTCCCTCTTTCCTTATTTCTTTAAGAGCTTTCCTCATTGATTTTTCAGATAAACACAAGGCAAGCGCAGGCCAGCTGTCTTCATGCCATGCACTGGCAACTTTAAGTTTATATTTTTTAGCATCATTTTTAGAGGGCCACACAACAAAGTGACTGTTTGGTAGCCAGCTGCCTTCCCTCTAATCCTCCCCCCCCCCCAATGCCATTTGTGTGTATGTGAGGTGTAAAAGTCTAAGGCAATTTTGCAGCAAGGATTTTAAGTCTTATGATAGGGTTTCTGGCTTCATTTCACTACAAAGCTTTTCACCTAAATTTCTGGGACCCAGTAATGAATTTGAATGACAAATATTAAATGGCACAGCTTAATTGACTGTGATAGCATTTTTAACTATCCAGGCATGTTTCACAACTGCAACTGCAACAGAAATGTTATTTTGCTGATGAGCTAATCATTTTCAAGCACTTAAACTCAGTACACTTTGTCTCCATTATGCTCAGCTTCCCCTTCCCTCCCCCCCAGTTCCATCTGTGGGATAACAAAATTAAAATCCAATTATAAATTGTGTTATGGAGATGGAGAAACCAATGTGAGTTCATTTTAAAGGAGGCAGCAAGGCATTTTGACAAACTATTAGAATTTTTATGACATGAGGAAAAAAATCCATCCATTTCTCTCAGATCTGATTCACTGAGAGCAGGTGATGTGAGTTTTAGAGAAGGGCCATGCACTGACCTTTCATAGAACTATTCATTTGAATAGTTTCTTAGGGGGTCAGGTGGGGAGGAGCAGGGGGGAGAGTGGATGTTGAATTTCCATTAGTTCTGTAGTCCTTCTGGTCATGTTACATGGGGAAGGTGGCTCAGAACATTCTGGGTGTGTTTGCTGTAGATGTGTATTGATCCTTTTCCTATTTGGCCAAGCCTCTCTATTTATGTTTAACTGTGTCTTAGTGTTTGTTTGTTAGAGATATTTGGACAAAGAAATCTCAGGGCTGGTAGTTCCTCAGCTGGACAGCACAGAGGC
The DNA here is from genome assembly GCA_007922175.1 of Pelusios castaneus. Lineage (NCBI taxonomy): Eukaryota > Metazoa > Chordata > Testudines > Pelomedusidae > Pelusios > Pelusios castaneus. Next base: position 5,603,448 of record ML685876.1, read on the forward strand.
AATTTCAGCATGGATCTCCTGCTTCCACTCAGCACTGTCCTTCTGGCTTACACCCTGCTGAGCTCTTTCCATGAGGCTGTGAGCAGGCCAGAGGTCTGCCTCCCCTTTCCTGCATGCCCATCTTTATCATCAGTATGGCAGAAAGATGATGTGACTTTAGTTTTTCTGCAGCCCCATCTTCTAAGAGCACCTCCATTTTGAAGGATGTTTGCTGAGAGGATGGCAGCCATCTCAGGACTTCCCCGGCAGTACATTTTCAGTGAAGTCGTCCTACAAGAAGAAGAGGAGGAAGGGAAGAGGCCCTAGAAGCAGTCTGGTGAGATAGATCTTTTACAAACATCCTGAGATCTTCAAGGTTTCGGGGACAGAACTATTCATTTCTCAAGGAGGATGATAAACTCTATGCTCAAAGGAATGATTGGCAGAAAATTCTTCAAGATAATCCTGGTGGAGAACTCTTTCCCAAGCCCCCTCTGCTCATGGGTATTTCTGAAGGGGCTAGAGGGAAGGGGGTAAAGTGAACTCCAGTCCCCCTAAGTTCAGGCAAAGGAGTTCATCACTCAACACTACTCGATGTAAGGGGAGGGTTTTGCCCTCCTGATTTTTTAGTCCTTTGCTTTTAGTTCTTCATTGAACTATAATTTAATTCTGGCTATACTAAGCACATTGAGCTAGGATAAAGGAATGCATATTTTCCAGACATACCTAGCACATTATTACCAAGGAAGAAATCAAGCTGAAGATATGCCTGATTTTTGAAGTGTTTTGTAAAGCTCAGAAATAACATTACACAGAGTCATCTCACTAAGCTGCTGGGAAAAGTACTATGAATATCATCCCTGGCTGATTTCTAAAATTAATATATTCCAATGAAAATTATATTATGATCTAATTCTCTAGTCTTCACTTAGGCCATGATCTCCAGTGCCATCACTGGGCACTTTGTCTGAGTAAGGACTGCAGGGTAAGTCCAGTGAGTGGAAACCTGCTATGTTTTATTTTGACAGCTTGCAATGCAAAGCTTCTTTGCTCTCTCTCATGTTGAGCTGGCAAAACTGCTCACTTACATGAGTGCATCCCTCCTCAGTAAAACATGCTGCTAACAAACAAACAAAACAGTGGGTAGAACAGGAGTGATAAAATACACTGCAAGTCTAAATGTCTGTTCAGATTTCTTTGCAATATTATTACTACTCCCTGAAGGTGACTGCAGTCATGTCTCTGGAACAAGTAGAGTGATGTTAATAGAAATATAGTTTAGTTCTTAATTAGGCAGTAGGACTAAGTCATTTCTTAAAGTTAGCAAGAATTCCAATATTTAGCTATATAAAGAAGTGGAACCAAGTCCACTACTGTGAGGTGGCCCCTCGTGGCGAGGCATACATCACAACTGCCACTGGATTAACAGCCCCTGCCGATGGTCACTCCAGTGCTATCGTAGTTTCTTTGCTGTAACTCAGGCCTTCAGCCAGGTCATCATATTTAATCTATCCCTAAGAGTCCACAATTGTCTAATAGAAATAAGAGCCTTCCATGCTCTCTGGGCTCTTTTGTGGCCAGGCTTCATTCCAGCCTACTAAAATATTGCTAGGGTCTGTCACCATTGTGAAGGGCTTGTGCATAACCACCCTGTCAGAGTCAGTAGAAGAACCCAGCCCCACTCTTTACTCTTGGCTCCTGTCCAGAGCCTGTATTGCACAGCTGTCTGCTCTTTCACCCATGTTGCTGTTTTCCCAGGACTACTTCCTCTCTCACCTCTTTACTTCTCCACTGGGTTTCAGGGCCTCTCCCAGGCCACAGTGGCTGGAGAACTTTTCAATTCCTATTTAAGCCGGATCTCTCCTAGGATTCTCTGCCTGAAGAGCTTGCCTTATTCAGTCTTCCTTATAGTTTCCTTTCCTGCTCTGAACTTTTCCTGATAGACTCAGGACTTTGAAAAAGCCTTCTTACTATTTGACAACTCCCCCTCCCCCCCAGCTCTTTCACTATCAATACTTAACCCTGGATCCTTTTATGCCGGAGTCGTAAGACTTCTTACACGCCTGTAGTCAAGGCTGGCTTTAGCTCTGGTCTATACAACCCAAGGGCAGGCCACACTGTTAAAAAAATCATAATGTTTATCTTAGTTATGGGTAAAAGATTTTTTTTAATGAGAATTGAGATCTATACCTGCATACACTACAGTAAATTCAGTTCATAGCACAGAATATTGAACGTCCAATTTTCTAGCAGTCCATATGAAAGGAATTTTTTAGTTCAATTGGACTAAAAGCTATCTACAAACAGAGGAGGAACTGATCCAAAACCTACTAAAGTCAATGAAAAGATTCCTTTTAACTTCAATGGGCTTTGGATAAGACCCAAAGAGAATTATGTTCTAACTGTGAAACATGGTCTCTTTTCTCTTTTTCTTTCAATATGTGGAAAACCATTGGGGGGGAGGGGAGGTTCAGAAGATCCTTGATATCTAAGAGTGGAGCTTCTCGTTTTTGTTTTTTAAGTATAATTTCTTACTTACTGTGTAATAAATATTTTTATATTAAGGAAGGTGAATTGGCCAAAGCTTCATGTCTGACTTCAAAATTCAGTTCCCATGGAATGAACTTCCACTAATGTTACTTTGGGGAAAATCAGCCCTCTCATGCTCTGACTCAATGAGCTCACACTGGCTGCTCTTGAGTGTATTACCATTAAACAAGAAATATGAGAAAAGAGAAATGAAGAGCTGTTACTTAGAGAATGTGCTGGGAGTGGCTGCTAGCTAGTTGACTGGCCAGTAAAATGGAAGCGTTATGTAAATATCCTCATGAGAGGTACTGCATTTCTATAGCACTTTCCATCTGAGGCTGTCCCAGCACTTTACAAACATTAATGAATCAAGGCTTGCTAACCCTTGTTAGATAACTATTACCAGACTTGAACTGGCAAGACATCTGTATACAAAAATTTCCATGGCCTACATGAGATTTCCTCAGATGGCATTTACAGCACTGTAGCCATATTCTCACTTTTACAGAGAGGGGAACTGAGGCACAAAGAGTTAAATACTGGTCGCATTTTGATCAAAAGAAAAATTCACATTGACTCCAGGGTGACCTGAATCCAGCCCAGAGAGATGAAGGCCAACATTTTCAAATGGTACAGTTAATTTTGGGTGGCTCTGTTTTTTGGTGCCCAACTTGAAGCATCTAGACTAGAGCCTAACTCCCAAAGGTGCTTAGTGCACACAATTTGCATTTTCTTTATTTGGGGATAAGGGTACTAAGAGCTGCTGAAAATCAGGCCCAAGTATCTCAATTTGGATACTCAAATGGCCATTTTTGCCTAAGCACTTTGCGTAAAATCACACTCAGCAGAGAAAAGAATTCAGCTCTGACTCTCAGGCTTCTGATTTTAATTACTGACCGTTCTGGGTCCTATTTTTGTAGAGTAACTACAATGATTGGAGGCAAGAAGGGAGGGGACAGATTTCCATGCAAGATGAAATGTGAAGGCGTGTAAGTCATTTATTACAGAGCACAGTTACAGCTAGTATGAAGAAGGTCAGATTGGCATGCCTATTTGCACTGTCCCAATACAGAATAGCAAGTGCAATTAATCAATGGAATTAAAGGGGATTTAAAATAGAACAAAGGAAATGCCTGTTATGCAACATGCAATTAACTTCTGGAACCCACGGCCACAAATATTGAATGGAGCATGCTTCCAAGTGCAGTTCTAAAAATAATAGGTACACACTGTCTTAATAAGAGGGATACTCAATCTGTAACAATGACATCAACAACAATAGTTAATAATAAATTGTTATAATTATTGCCAGAAGACACTGAAATCAATGTGGATAGGGAAAGAACTGTATCTCAAGGCCATTACCAGTTTATATAGCACATGCAAACACTATACATGCATTTGTACTTTTGACCGCGGGGACTCACCTAGAAACCTTCTTTCTGGTTCTAGTTGCAGAAAGGTTTAGAAAGTGACTTCTTCATAGATAATCAGGGAAGCCAGAACAGGAATGTCCAAATGCCACCTTTAGCCACTGCTGCTGGGCAAGCAGTTTTCTAGTGAGCACCTACATACAGTGCTTCCTAGAATTTGACCTATTTGCTCAAATAATGAATAGATTAGTCTAATATTGGTTCTTTCATGGGAAGCAAACCAGAGTAATCTCTGTTGGAACTGGAGCTGTTCTGTAATCATGTATGAATGTGTTGATCTGTTTTTTGGGATGTTTATAGTACGAGTTATTTGCTTTAGTAGGGGCTGTAAGGGAAGACAACCAGAAAGGGAAGAAAAATGACTCAAGATAAGTCACTTTTCTGCAGCCACTTTAATGTTGTGAAGAAACAATGCCAAGACAGGAAAAAATCCAGGAAAACTCAAGATCAAAAGAACTATAGTGGTTTAGAGAGGGATTCTTTCTTGAGAGAGGGGTGTTGTTCAGGGGAATTGATCAAAGGAAGACACTGAAAGGCAAGCACCTGTTGGAATATTTGGAGAAGTTAGGCCAATCTAATAATCAGAAGTTGGTTTGCCTTTAGATACAATAGACATGCATGTAGGCTGTTTGGGAGACAAGACAGGTGAGGTGTATTTTTTTTGGGACCAAATTCTGATAGCTTTATCATCCAGGAACCCACACAGCTCCAATAACACTGCAAACAATAATTAAAGCTGTTTATTATTTTAAAATCCTTTTTTCCTCTTATGCTTTGCTCCTACTGCAAAATAAACAGTACTTAGGTTTAATAAAGCTGTCTGGACAGACAGAAATTGGTCAGAAACTCCTAAAAGGGAAGAACTGCAGACACAGAACCTAGGTGGACTTGCTGGGTAAGCATGATTGATACACTGGGTTCTAGAGCCCAGAGTCTAGTCTAAGAATGGGAGAATCATGGAATTCCATCTCAAGAGAGGTAGAGCCATGAACTTAACATAACAGGAAGTGTACTGAAAGAGCTCAGGGACAGAGGTACAACTAGCCCTGTATTTGTGATGGTCTCATAGCCAAGGGCTCACACCTTGTATTATTTCACGAATTCCTTTTGTGCTTTTATGCAACAATATTACCTACTGTTGAAGTTCACCTAAAATATCTTGAGAGGAAACAAATTATTTTTGGTACCTTACAGAATACCTTACAGGTTTAGGCTAGAGGGATGACACTGTCTGGACTTCCCCTTCTTTGCTGCACTCTGTTGGCTGGAGCGGGTACCTATAGATATCTAAATTTGAAATTCAAAGATTGGGATGAAAGACTATTGGATAGAAATTCACCCATGGAAAGTGTGCGTGTGGGGGGTAATGAATCCTATGATTTGGTTTGAGGAAGCCAAAGATAATTTCTGAGTGAGTCTCTGAAAGATGCTAAAAATAAAACTTGCTGAACACTTCCAGCTTGGTAAGGACCTGGAGACAAGTGGTTAAGAAGAAAAGGAAAGGGTCAGAAAGGTTCTTGTCTACACATGGTGCTGAAGTGTTCAATGGCCCAACTGTTCAAATGCTCCCTTCATTGCCAGAGTTTCTCCAGCTCTGGTCTGCTTCCCAATTGGTTTGGCAATTGGTATTCTTAAATGAAGAGTTGTAGTTAGAAGCAACACTTTCATGCTAGAACTCATTCTCTTGTGCTAAACTAGCTGAAGAAAGAAAGTTGGACCAATGGCTCATGTGATGTTGGCCTGATGGCTTACCTACAGTTATCTGCCAGTTGACAAAGACAGTGGTTTTTTAGTAATCTACAGCAGTGGTTCTCAACCTTTTGTGGGTCATGACATGCTTGGCAGTGTGTGTGACCCTACAGGACATACCAGATCACCGCCCCCCAGCTTCCCCCCCTTTCCACTAGGTGTCCGTGACATACTTACCACTGTGTGGTAACACAGTAACATGTCTTGACACAGTGGTTGAGAACAGCTAACCTACAGTATGAAGATGTCTAGAGGGTTTGAACAGGAGAGATGTTTGGTATTGCCTTTGAAACTATTGAAAAATTCTTCTATGCTCCATCCTGGAACTGGTTGTGGGAAATGTTTATCATATACTAAAGCATAGTGTTCAGAGAAACTACAGATTTCTTCAGAAATCTAAAAGGTCGGGTGTTTTTTACAAGTTCATAGGGGACCTTGAGGTCCAGTGGTTGTGATGGTGGGGCTGTAGAGAGGATTTCATCTTCTACTCCTTGCTTTGCCGTTCCTAACTATGAACGGTACATCTGTTCCCCTGCAAAAAAAACCAAACAAACAAAAAAACCCCCAACAAAAACAAAAAAACAAACAAAAAACACCTGGGGAAAATGAAGCAGAGGCACAGTCTATGGCAGTACACTGTCAGGGGCTACAATTTCCCTATAACCATGGAATAGGAACATAAGGAGCATCTCTAATTCCTTCCTGCACTGAAGCCTGCCCAATCACAGGGAGGAATCTGGCTCAGAGAACTTGATTCTCCACTGCCTTGCACCTTATGTACACCTGTAGGAAGTGAAATGTTACCATTCTGTTATGGTAATGTTTGTCTTCCACTTTTCACTTGCTTTGCACAGGTATAAATGACTAAATTAGAGTGCCGAGGAGTGAGGGACTAGTCCCAAAACACTGAGGCTATGTCTACACTTACTAAAATTAGTTTGAATTAGTTAGTTCAAACTAACTAATTTGAACTAATTTTAGTTAGTTCAAATTAACTTAATTCGAACTAGCAAAAATTAGTTTGAACTCAGCAAGTGCCATTCATGGCACTTGCTTAGTTCGAATTAGCAATCTCCATTGATTTCAATGGGCCGGTTAGTTCGAACTAAGAAATTAGTTCTAATTAACATGGCCACATTGGTTAATTTGAAATAACTAGGTCGAATTAACCCTTACTTCTAATGCCCTATTCGAAGTTATTAGTTCGAATTAAGGAAGCCCTTAATTCGAACTAATGAAAGCCTAGTGTAGCCACGGCTTTAGTTAGTTCGAATTAAGCTTCCTTAATTCCAACTAACTTGCCAGTGTAGACATAGCCATAGATTCATGTTAGGCCAGGATTTGAAATGTAGGTTTCGTAGGTGCCACTTGCCAGCACTGTCTGACACAATTATTATGTATTGCTTTTTCACAGCCTAGACAAAAGACCCTTTTTCTTTCTTAAAATATGACTTCAGTCAAAAGTGGAATCAGTCACCAGATTCACTCATCAGACAAACCAGGTACAGCTGATCAGGTTCAGAACTAACAAGGAGTCTTGTGGCACTTTTAAAGACTAACAAATTTGTTTATCACATGAGCTTTCGTAAGAATATCCCATTTCATCAGATGCTTGAAGATGGAGAACTTACAGAATGGGAGGAAAATAATTGCAGGGAAGTGTAAGTCATAGGATCAGAACAGTGTGGAACAGCATATTAGAAGGAGGAGAGGTAGAGAGAGGGCAAAATCACCTTTTGTTCAGAACTGTTTCTTTGCTTTCATAGATCAAATTTACTCTTAAAAATATCTTCAGGTATAAATGGCATAAAAAGATATTTGAGGAAATAAATATGCTTGAAGAGGCAGGAGGTTTCATATTTTATTATTAATTATTATTCTTAAAAATGTGTCTTAGCATACGTGTTACAAACATTGATGGGAATCAAGAATAAATGAAAGAAAATAAGAAAGGGGAGGAAGATAATACTGACAGTTATTTACCATGCCTTTTCAGCATGCTAAATGGATATTTTCCTGGTGTGTTGCATGTTCTCTTTGCTGTTTGAAAAAAAGCACCAAATACGGTAAAGCTGCAAAGACAAAGAACACAAATTCTCAAGGGGAAAATACTGAGAGAACAGCTCTCCTGTAAGGTTTCCCAGCAGATATTACAAATGTATTACACTGGACATTGTACTTTCAAAATATGACAACATGTGGTGCCCGAATGCTGTGATCAGCCAAAAGAAACTCTCAGATGTTTCATCACTGGATGTGATGTCTGGCTTTTCATAAAGCAATGATCTCTCTGGCCTTTCATGTAGGGAAAATTAAAAAAGACAGCCAGATGACATATCACTCTGCACACAACCACTCCATTCATGAAGAACTTGGCTGGGCCATGAAAGCTTTTAACCATAGACACAAGTCAGACTGTAGCACAGTGGTTCTCAACCTTTTTTCAATCGTGTCACACCTGCCAGATGATGTTCCCCTGCATGACACACTACAATCTGCTGGTGATGATGGTGCTTGGGGTGGAAGCGCTTGGGAGGCTGCAGCGCTCTGGAGGATGCTGTACTCTGGGACTTGGGTGGGGGCAGAGTCAAGCCAGTGCAGGCTGGTGCCCTGGTGGTCTGGCTCGATGGGGTCGGGTTTATTTTTGTGGGGGAGGTAGTGCCCCTCCCACACAGCCCAGGATCTTTGGGTTGCAGCCCCTGAGTCCCTTTATTCATCTGGCCCTGCCTGCTGCCTGTATTGTGCAGCAGGAATGGTCTGTTGAGGGAAGCAAAGAGCGGCGGGCGGCAGGAGCTCCAAGCTGGCTCCAAGATGAGCTGACAATTTTCTGTGACACGCCTCCCGGCTCTTTATGACACACTTTTGTGTCCCCGCACAACGGTTGAGAACCACTGCTGTAGAAAGTGGCACAGTAGTGAAAGTTTCATGGAAATGAATTTCTCACCATCAGCCACCATTCATGTGGCCATCCCTCTTCCTGGTTCATTAAGGCAAAACATAATGTTCTCTAACATGGCCCAAGAAAGCATTATTTTTAATGAAAAGTGAAGGTGCTCCCTTGCTGGATTAACTGTTCCAAGAGAAGAGGGACCATTGTCACGCTTGGAAGGCCGCTCATGGAAAACTGAGCTTTTCTCTGTAAATATACGGGTCCCATGCCAGCCCAAGTCAGGAGACTGAAAAAATGCTACCATTCTATGGAAGCAAATGAATCTCTCACCTTGCTGAGGAGCCTTTGTGCAGTTCCCATTGAATAGGTGTCCACATAACAAAAACTACCAACACATTTGGCACTAATTGGCTCTCATTTGGGTATGATCAGCAGAGAGTAAAACTGAACTACTCTCTTTCCCAGCAGTGTCTCACTTCCAGGCCTGGGCTGGGCTACATTGGTAGGGAAGTACAACCTGTTGTTTGACTGTATTTATTCCATGGATAAACAGAGGAGTTCAAGTTCCAGGATTATCAATTTGTCACTTCACATTACCACTTAATTATTGTGGTTGAACTGGTTCAGAGGGCACAGATCTCTATTCTGGTCCCCGTATTCAGCCAAAATTATCCTCTCTCTGCTTATGGGACATCTTGCCACTACCTCAGAGTTGCCTTCAACCATTCCTTCAGACTGCATTTCCCTTTTTTCAGTAGATAGATATTCAATCTACTTTTTTAATGCTTAAAAAGCACTTTAAGATCTTCGGATGAAAGATACTATACAAATGCAACAAGTATTGTTAAACCCAACCCCGAGTTCCTTGGAGTTCAATAGATCTGAATCACAACTAGGCTTTATAGACAGTGCTTTTTTTGTTAAAAAAAAAAATGCTGGTGGCCAGGGACCAGAGCTGGGGCTGCATTGCTGTGAAAAAAAGGTGCCGGTAGTCAGTACCTCTGAGTACCATCACCAAAAAAGCGCTGTTTATAGATATGTATTGCCATCTAAGATGCAAAGCCCTTATGTAATTGGCTTTATAGGCTGAATCAGTCTTTTTTGGATGTTGCCAAAAACAGAAGGAAATTGCAAGAATAGCTCATTTTTTTTAATTCTCACCATTTCACCCCAGAGCTTGTCAGCAACTTCAAACCTGACCCTTAGCCTGGATTTGGCTTCAGATTTGACTTCTGAAAACTCAAGATGCTAACCCTAATCCAGATTCAGATCACACCTGGCTTGATCACCCCTTCTCTGTTTAAACTGACATTGTGCAGCCACTACATTCTGGATGTTAAAAAGGGAGGGATCCCATGCTGTAATAGTCTATAATTAAACTAGATGCCATTTAATTTCCGCAGAAATGCCTGACTGTGGGAAAGAATATTTGCCCCTTAAATGGATGATTTTGGATTAATAACATCAAGCTGTACGTGCTAACACAACATGCCTGAGCTCTTTTTTGGAAGTCATCATTGCTTTTATATGGCCAATATGAGACATAAAAAATGGACAGGCCTTGCTGTGACTGTAGAGACTATCTGAGCAACACAGCAAAACATGTGCTGAAACACGAACACATCGTTTTTCATAAAACAGCACCATTATTAATTACGACAACTAGCAAACTCTGGGTGGGAACTGGTTTTTGTTGGCAGTTCTCTGTGTAAAAAAGAAAATAAACACCACCCAAAACCAAGCAAACAAAAAGATATGTGTGGGGGTCTGATGAAAAATAGAAAAGGGTTGGTCTGACACACACTTTGTAGCCTTGAAAATGAAAACCCAAGTGGTCTGTAGGTAGAAGCATTTCAGTTGTGTGAAATATCAACTATCAAGATTCTCTTCTTGTCCTGCTTGAAGCAGAGTTGTACAATTTCTCATATTCACTGGTTTCAAGGCATGCTGCTGTCTTTTCAGACACAGATCAATTGGTATGTGCTGCTAAATCCAAGTACATGCTGTTTGAATGCTAGCCAAATTCACTTCCAAGAGACTGGCTTTTCAATCTTGAACAAATTATGACTCAGTGAACTTTCATGCCGTAGCAAATCTAAGTTTTCTGGTATAGGATACTGGAAGGGTAGTTTACACACAGCGGCAACACCAGCCAATCTTCTCACTCCCCACCCCCTATAGCATCCTAACACTCTGCAGGGTGAGTTTTGCTCTGGGTGTAGACTGAGCTATTACATTCACTGAGATTGCTTTCCTAGTGGTCCCTTGTAATGCACAGAGAGCAGCAGCTGTAGGCGTTAGCTCATCTATTTAGTCTACTTGATTCCCTGACTGATGACCATATTGGTTGTTTAATTAATACTAAACTCAGGAAATGAAACAGGAACAAGCAAGGAAGAGAATGTAATAAATGTTTCTGCCAAACATAAAGAGAAGTAATAAATGGAGATGAAGAAACAGCTGAGATATATAGGAAACTTGGATGGAGCATCTGTTAGGCAGAGTCTCTCTTCCATATTTTGTACACAGCTTTATCATAGGGAGATAGATTCAGGCCTAGTCTACACTGCGGGGCTAAGTCGATGGGAGATACACAATCTGCATGTTGCAGAATACATATCTCTCATCAATTCAGTTACTCTTACTTACCGTGCTGTCTTCACTCAGCTGCATCGACTTGAAGGGCTTTCCCGTTGCCTCAGCATTACTCCACTTGGAGGGGTGGAGATACCGAGTTGACTGGAGAGCGCTTCTGGGATTGATTGAGCGGATCTACACTGCGTCTACAGTTTTTTCAGTATAGACAAGGCCTCAGACTTTAGCAGGCTTGCTGGATACAAAGATGAGCACATCAAGGAAAGGCTTCTGGATGAGTAGTGGAAGAACAATTTATGGTGTAACTGATGGTAACTGAAAGCTGAAACTGAAGCTTGAACACATTAGCTTAGTTGACCAGGTATATGGACAACCACTGCTGGGCCCTTTGAAAAGTATTGTACAAAACTCTTGGGGAAAAGAAAAGAAAGGAGTGTTATTTTTCAAAGAGCAATCAAGCCCCAGAAAATGGCACCTCATGAAGTAAGGGGATCAGTTCATGAGAGATCAAGGAGTGGTTTGAATAGGAAAGGAAGATTAGTTCTTCTTCAGAGATATTTCTGAGGGCATTGGATAAGGAATGACACGGGGGCTGAGGAGCGCGCTGGTTCTGAGAATACTGGTAAAGTGAACAGTTTTTCAAACCCCAAATGCATATGCATCCCGATCCATATCTCCACAACCTCTTGCTTTGTATGTTGGCCTAACAGTTTCCTTTTTAATCCTATTCGATTATCTAAGATTAATTCTATTCTTACCCATCTCGTGTTTTCCCTTTTCTTCTCTTTCATTCTATTTTTCTCCTTGTAGTCTTCAAGAATCATTTAAATTCTATGCTTATCTGTTAATATACAAGAATAAATTAGTCATTTGAGGCATTTCGTGGATGTAGAAACATCAGCATTCATTGTCCTTATTCTTGAAGCACTTTACAAACATTAATTAATCCTCACAACACTCCTGTGAGCTAATTAAATATTATCCTTATTTTACAAATTGAGAAATGGAGGTGTAGAGGTTAACCGACTTACCCAAAGCTTTGTTTGTTTCTGTTCCATTTCCTGAGGGAACTGGGTTCTTGGCTCCCAGTCCGGCACTCAGCCTTGTTCTCATTTGAAAGTTAACAACCCTATCTGCCAAGAGTCAGATGAAGGAAAAACAGACAAAATAATCACTGCAGGCACTTACAATGAAATGGGATTAGTTTCTTCAGCACACATACGGTTTCTGTAACTTCTGTTTCAAAGCATTTTGCATGTCCGATATAAATAATTTGCAAGAAATTAAGTGAGATAGCACCAGGTCTTTATGAGTTATATTTCTTCTCTTTATTACTCATCAGAAGAAAAGTTCCATGTAATTTACAAGTGAAAGCAAAAATTGTGAAGGGAAATATTTTTGCAATTAGGGCAGATAGACGGGGCATTTCCAGCCCCAATATCTATGATTAAATCTCTGCTCATTCCTGAATTTTCTCTGCTTTATTTTTACTTTATGCAAATAAGCGATAAGAAAGCTCTCATTATTTGGCAGCAGAAAAGAACATAAAAACAGGTGGTCATCTAAAAATTAAGCAATGTGGGCTGATGGAAATAGCAAAAATAATAAAAACAGGGAATACTGGCCAAAAGCAAACGAGCTATACAATAAGTGACTGGTCCACAGCCCATTGAAGTCAGATCATCCCCAGAAATGGGAATAGTGAGTGGAATGAAGCAAGTAATATACCAGAACTTTACACAAAACTCAGCTCAATATGATTGTTTCTCAGTGTCTTAAAATGCTCAGGAATCCTTTCATTTTTGTTTATTTACCATTTAGAAAGAAATTTTGATTTTTTAGGTTTCAGGTGAGACAAGAAACAGAAGTGTCTAAATGCCACAAGGCAGCTTGTTCCTGAAATGTTTATGACCCATCAGCAAGTAGCAAATGCCAGAACTCACTCAAAGAGAACCTAGTTCCATGAGATTTCCTTCTCAATTTTACATATCAACCGTCAAACCTCAGAGGAGCACCCTAACTCGGGTATTTTTGCAACTTGTGAATTTTGAGTGTCACCATTCATTGCTAACACAGTTTTGAAAGTGGTCAAGAAGATATAAAAGGAAATGGAGCAGGGTAGAAGATTTAGGAAATCATCTGATGTGCCCAGGTGGACTGTCTGCTCCCATTTCCCTTTTCGGTTTCCTCTGCATCTTATGTTTGTTGGGGGCTTTCGAGTATACTGTACTTGTGAACCTTCTACATATCATATTTTTTAAAAATTTCTTTCTTTGTTACTAATTTTGAGGAAAAAAGCAGAACTGGGCTCTGCTGTTCCGAAACTGAAGGCCTAAATCATAAACCAATCATGTAAAGAAGTCATTTCTGGACAGATTCTTTCTGAGTATTCTATTGAAAATACCAGGCTCTATTGCATTATCTAAAGCAGGGGTGTCAAACTCATTTGCTATGGCAGGCCAGATTTGATTTTAATGTACTTCAAGTAGGCCATACATACCATAAATTGAAATACTGCGGCACTCTTGCGGCATCGTGGGGTGCTGTGTATGCAGAACTGTGTTCCGCGATACCACTCTCTCTCTAGGTTAGAGAGAGAGTGTGGTCCCATGGAGCAAAGTCACGGGCCACATGGAAGAGGTTTGCAAGCCACATTTGGCCTGTGGGACACATGTTTGATTTCTAAAGTGAAAGTAGCTACCCAGTTTAAAAAGAACTGTGTTGTACACATTGGCCAAATTGGACTGTATCTGTGCAAAAGAATAAATCAGACATCAAGAATCAAAGGCTATGTCTACACTAGAAAAAGTTAGGTCGACTTTATTAAGTTGACTTAATAGGGTCGTCTTTAAGTCGACTTAAAGTTGACCTTATTAAGTAGACTTAACAAAGGGGTTAACCTGAATGGGAGTTTAGTAAGTCGACCTAACTGCCTTTAAGTCGACTTAATAAAATCAATTTAAGGGTCAATCCATGTCCACACTGTGCTTAAGTCAACCTAAGGAGTCGACTTAAGGGTTAGGTCGACCTAACCGGCGTTCTTACTAAGTCGACTTAAGCTTTCATTAAGTTGACTTAAGGAATTTCTTAAGTTAACTTAATGAAAGCCCAGTGTGGACGGAGAGTAATTTAGGTCGATTTAAGGCAACTTAAGTGGACCTAAATTGCCAGTGTAGACATACCCAAAGTGTCTGACAAAGTAGGATTTTCTCCCACAAATGTGTTAGTCTTTATAAGTGCCACAGGATTCCTTGTTTATATTCAAAAACCAGTAGGTGAACATTTTAATCTGCCTGGACATTCTATAAAAAAACATGCTAGTTATAGTACTTCAGCAAAAAATAAAAACAAAACAAAAACCAAACAAACAAACACTCCCCTGCCCCAAACAAACAAACAAACAAACAAACAAACAAACAAACAAACAAACAAACAAACAAACAAACAAACAAACAAAAAATGTTTAAAAACAGATTGGAACATGAAACTGCAGAAGTGGAATTCATATGCAAACTAGATGTCTTCACACTGGGTTTGAATAGAGATCTTGAATGATTAAGTCATTGCAGAAGATGATTTCCCTTAAATCACACTATTCAGCTCTTCCTTTCAGCTTCTGTCTCCCTATTCCACAATTTGAATCCTAACAGTTTATTTACTTTAAAGAGATAGGCTAGCAGTCTGTCCCTCTAGATCTGTTTGAATTAACCTTGTGACCTATCCTGTTCTGCATCTATATATTTACCGTTAACATGCTATATTTTCCATTTCATGCATCTGATGAAGTGGGGTTGTGCCCACGAAAGCTCATGCGATAAGTAAATTTGTTAGTCTTTGAAAGTGCTATAGAACCCCTTATTTGTTCTTCCAGGCTAAGGTCATTTAACGTCACATCACTCAGATTAGCTCCTTATATCATTCAGCCCATCTGGCTGGTCTGGTGACAAGATGCCAGATTCCATAACTACAGCTGTCCAGGACAGAGGAGTCCAGACATCCTTTGGAGGTGACACATAGGCTAACAGATGGCAGTCAAAAGAAACAATAACTGTTTTAATTCACAATTTCTAGTCCCATTTGTCATCATCTCATCAGTCAGCCAGCCAGCCAGCCACAGGCTATCTCTGTAACTCATCATGTTGGGTTACATACCATATTCTCTATCACACATATTCTAATGAGATCACATATATTCATGACCCAATATAATGCTGCAGAAGAGAAATCAGACTTTTAAAATAATGTCTTCATTGACATTTTTCTGTAGAATACTTAAAGGAAGTGTAATAGTATCACAATTGCATATAAAATATTGAGTATTTGATATTTGTACAAACATGCTCTCTTTTTCCATAATAAGGAATCATTTTAAATCACAAGTATAACTTCTGATTTCCTGTTTGGGGGAATTTCTTTTACCATGAAAATTTAACTCAACTTTTCTCCTTGTCACTAAGTACAATAGCCAAATAAGCTATTTGATCACTTGGACCACAATCTGCGGGACCATTTCCAAGAATCATTGTGACATCCACTAAACCAACAAAATATAATTATACTTTTTGATCTTGTCTTCCAGTTCCTCTAATAAAAGATGAATGACATTAAGAAAGAAGATCCCATCTAAACAATTTTAACATACATAATATTTTTATGAAACTCCTTGTCTTTGAGTGGATATATTCAGTGATGTTTTACTTAAGTTCCATCTCTTTAGAAATTTTTCTTGAGTGTCATAATTCAGAACTACTGAATTACATCTCATGGATTTCTTGAAATTTTCAAAAGTACCGATAAAGATTGTAGATACTGTTATAATCTTAAATACATATCTTACTTTAGAATCAATCCATTCTGCAGTATTGTCTCATAAAATGCAATACAAGTTGTTTTTACATTAAATTGGACCTGAACTATATAGTAAACTTGAGCTGGTTAACATCTTTTGAATTTTTAAGTTGCATAGAAAATTTTTCATTTTTTGACCAGCCCTATATTTTATGTAATCTGGTGATTTTCAGTAGAAATCCAACTTTTGAAATGCCCAGAATATGTTTAAGTAGTTTTTTATCTGACCACCTCATCTATAACAAAGATTCAAACAATTAAGCATCTTCTCTTTAGAATTATAAAGGTATAGAAAAAATAGATTATCATTTCCCCTTTGAAATAGCTCCCTGGAAGAAGAGTATGTTGTAGTCATATGTACTTAGGATATTATATTTAACTCAATCTCACTTTCAATATTCTCCTCAATTTTGATTTTTTAATTTCTTTCAAAATAGCTTTTTTAAAAATATTGATTTCTACTGCTGTAACATTCTGGCTACTGAAACATTCTACCCATAGGCAGCTGATAAATTGCATGAATGACTAGGAGAGGCATTATGAATTAATGAAATTTGCCAATTATAAAGAAAGCAAAAGAGCACTGTAGAAAGCTAAGAAAATGCATGACAAAATATATGTAGTTAATTTATTTTGATAACTGCAGTTTATTTTCAGTTAATTATCTTAATAATTCATAATGTACGACAGCCTATTTAATAAACGTAATGAATCCTAGTAATACTGCATGAGGTCTCACTGTTAATAGCATTACAAAAGAGTCTTGTGGCACTTTTAAAGACTAACAGATTTATTAATCGCATGAGCTTTCGTGGGAGAAAATCCCACTTCGTCAGACGCTTTGAAGATAGGAAAGTTACAGAGTGGGAGGAAATTAAATGCAGGGGAGTGTATGACATAGCATCAGGTCAGGCTGTAACAGCAAATCAAAGTAGGTGTTAGGATTCAAAACACTGGGGAACAGCACATAGAGGAGGGGGGAGGTCAATTCACTTGATGTAATGCGAGAAAAATCCATAGTCCCTGTTTAACCCCAAGGCAGAATACAACCATTGTATCCTTAATGGCTCATCAGTCTACTCCCTGGGACCATTCTACCTGGAAAATTCCTAAACATTAAGGAGACAATGGTTGTTCACACCCTCCCATCTAAGACATTTCTCCAGAAGGACACAAGTTAAAGTATGGATATGACATCAAATTCTTAACTTCTAATCAAAATAGAATTCCTAGACATAAACAATATAATCATTCCCAGCAAATTACTACCTTTCTATTGATACCAAACATGACATAGTTCCTATGGATTATAGCATTTATGAGATATCCATAGAAAATAATATCTTTAAATGCTTCCCTAAATCCAGACAGTGTCACACTGTGCCCACATGCCCTGCCCTTTGGGGGGCATGCCAGGCTCCCTCTGTGCCCCCCCAGCAGGGAGGGCATTGGTGTAGTCCTGGGGTAGCCCTAAGTCGACTTAGGGCTACCCCAGGGCTACACTGGCTTAATTCAACTTTAAAAAGTCGAATTAAGCCTTAGGTCGAGTAGAAAGGTGGTTTAATAAAGTCGACTTAATTTTCATGAAGTCGACTTAAGCAAGCTGCTTAAGTTGACTTAAGCAAAGTGTAGTGTAGACGCAGGGCACATTAAGTCAACTTAAGCCAAGCTTAAATCGACTTAATTTACCAGTGTAGACGCAGCCATAGAGTCCTGTGGCACTTTTAAAGACTAACTGATTTATTTATTGCATGAGCTTTCGTGGGAGAAAATCCCACTTCATCAGAGGCTTTGAAGATGGGAAATGTACGGAATGGGAGGAAATTAAATACAAGAGGCTCTTTATGCCAACATCCCCACAGAAAGACGGATTACAAGCCATTAGAAGAACTATCCAAGATGATGCCACAGCAAAACTTGTGGCTGAATTTTGTGACTTTATACTCACCTACAACTATTTCAGATTTGAAGATAATTTATACCTTCAAGTTAGCAGCACTGCTATGGGTACATGCATGGCCCTACAATATGCCAACATCTTTATGGCCGATTTAGAACAACACTTCCTCACGTCTCATCCCAAAGCACCTCTACTTTACTTACGCGATATTGATGACATCTTCATCATCTGGACCCACGGTAAGGTTGCCCTTGAAGATTTCCAAACAGATTTCAACACAATCCACTCCACAATCAAACTTAGCCTGGAACACTCCACACAGGAGATCCACTTTCTGGACACTATAGTGCAGATTAGTGATGGGCACATAAAGACCTCCTTATACTGCAAATCTACTGCTCGCTATAGTTACCTACATCCCTCAAGCTTTCATCCAAGATACACCACATGATCCACTGTCTACAGTCAAACTCGAATTTATATGCAAATTTGACTTAGTTGCCTTGGGGTTAAACAGGGACTATGGATTTTTCTCTCATTACAACTGGTGATTTGACCTCACCTTCCTCTATGTGCTGTTCCCTAGTGTTTGAATCCTAACATCTGTTTTGATTTGCTGTTACAGCCTGACCTGATCCTATGTCATACACTCCCCTGCATTTAACTTCTGTTAGTCTTTAAAAGTGCCACAGGACTCTGTTTTACCACAGTATGGTATGTCAGTGTGTGTCTCCTTCTAGTTCCTGCTGCCAGAACTGGGCAGTGCTGAGTGTGGCAAACATGAAATATAATGGGGATCAAGCGTTACCCAAACTTTTCCAATCTTTAGGGTGTTGGTTGGAGTTTTCGGTCAGCAGTTATTTTCTTCAGAGTGGTTGTTCCATCCCAAAGGTTTATGTTTCAGTTGTACCATAAAGGCACAGCTATGAGTATGAGCAGCATGGAAAACCTCCTGTCCACCCAGGGGGAGATCTAAGAAGGATGCAGAATTCCTCCTAGAACTCCCAGGCATGCAGTTGAAGTGTATAAACCAAATCATTCTATGACTGGGTCTATTAGGCTGTGAATTAGACATGTACCCACTTCTTCCCTGTCCCCTTAGACAGTGTCTGGTGCCCCAGGGGTGCTTTGAGAGACCAGTTCCTAAGCTTCCCCAAGCATAGAGAGTGACTGTCCCTGGCTCTTGTGTAGACTTCCATTGCAAGCACACATGCAAGGATCAGTCATAATCTGTCACTCAATGTATATATACCCTTATTGATGCATGTTTAACAAATGATTGCTTTCTAACTAGAGAAGCTTTGATCCAAATATTTCCTGAAATATATTATTTCTGTTTACTCTGACTGCATTCGCACCCAGACATCTCAACTAGCTCCTTTTTTTTTTTTTATGATGGACTGAATCCAAAATTGGTAATTTGAGTATTCCTGAATTTTGGGAAAATTCTAATTCAGATCCAGACTTTGCAGGTCAGGGTGTTCTCTAGTTTTCACACAGTGCAGAGGTGTGAGCAAATAAACCCTGCACTTCTGATTTTTAGTTAGTTTCTTCCTAACAAATTCATTTCCAATTAAACCTCCTTCAATTCCTGTTCCTTGCAACATTTATTTTTTCTGGTGTGTTAATCAAGATCTGGAAATAAATATTAATTTTCATTCTGTTCCCATTTCTGAATATTTCTTGAACTTTTGTCAGAATATGTGGTAATATAGAATGTCTTCATAACTAAGGCCATATTGCATAATTTGTATTTACTTCATCTGCATCTGTATAATAGAAACTAATTCTTGAGGAAAATGAATGTTAAATATATGTTATTCATTTCTTGCATAGTATGTGTGTGACTAAGTGCTATTAGAATGGTTATATTACATCTGTTTTAACACATTAATTGGCATTCATAGATGGAAATAGGTGACATGTACAATTTTCTAACCTCCTGTCTCTTAGGCAAAACAATTACAATCCAAAAAAGAGATAAGATTAGAAAAGTTTGAACTGATTTGACTTCTATGGGTAAGATTATTCAGTGCTATCATTTATACCATTCCATAATTTTGCTTGGCACTACTCAAACAAATAAGATGACTGCCCCAAGAATCTTATATTTTAATATTCTGATCCTGGATATCCTTTCTCTCCTTAAGTAGTCCTTACTCACAGACACACAAGGGCCTGATCCATAATCAAGGTGAGTCTTTCCATTAGTTTGCAGATTGTGAGTTCTCTGAGGCAAACACCATTCCTTTTTATTTGCACAGTAAACACTTAGCATATTATAGGTTGCCGTAAACATAAGAAAAGAAAGCAATGTAGCATGAAAAACCTGTGCATGCATGCATTCATCATGTAACAATAATGCTAATTCATGATCACTTATAATGTTAACTCTCACCCTTGCATACTCCTCACCCATTGCTTATTGTCAGCCCTTTATGTGTTATATCTCACATAGGGTCTGATTCTATAAACCCATACTTCTGTAAATAGCTTTTATTTACCCAGATTTCCCCCTACTTCTGATTTGAAGACCCTAAGGGAAAACTTTTGACATATCTCATAAGATAAGTCATTTTTAGTACATATTATTAGCATGATGTATTACTATTTTTGCAGCACCCAAAAGTGTGTAGTTGTTTGATAGTAGAAATAAAAGATACATTGTTCTCACTCTGAAGAACTTACAACCTAAGGGCTAGATTCTGCAAATTCATAGACCTGATCCAAAGCCCTTGACAATCTTTCCACTGACTTCAGTGTATTTTGAATTAGGTCTTTATTAATGAAAATGATGCTTCCTAGGACCAGCTGTTTGGAGCACTGGGTCCTAATTTTAGGTATGCTTTAATGTGAGGAGGTAAAAAGGAAGTAGGGAAGGGAAGAGTTAAAGACAAAGGTTACAGTTGTTGTGGTATATGTAAGCACATTAAAAAAAATCTGAGAATTTTCTTTTTTATGGGGAGGGAGTGGGTGTATTTTTAAGCACATACAATACACTTTTATACTACGGGAAGGGATGGGGATGGAATGGATTTTAGATGGACATTTCTTGTCTTGTTGCAGAGTAATGTCTTTCTTGCTTCCACAATATCATGGAACTGTTTCTCATTTGTACTGAAGTTCATATTACTTATTATTAAATTACAGAATTTAAACCCACCTTGAGGCCCTTTTATGTTACCACAATGGTGTAAAGGTGAATCAGAACTTGTATGTTTCGGCAACTGATCCTAAAGTGAATTTCTGTTCATTTTGATGGACTTTTGGGATGTACAGCACCAGGCACGATGGGCTGTTCTATGGATATAGATTTTCTGCACCCTGCTCAGGACTGAAGACTTAAAAATATATTTCTAGCTAGTATTTATTTATTATATTAATTTCAATGTATAATCTCTATTATTCTTGTTCAATAGGCTCCCAACCCTTATGTGGTCCTTTTACACCAATTAAAACTTACAAACTCAGATCAATATCCTATCATAAATAATAACCTGCTTATTGTGCCATAAATACATACCTCAGTGCTCTAGACAACCAATAAAGAGGGTCTTTCTTCAGGCAATCCCCACCCCAAATGCCTAGAAGGAAGAATTGATTTTACAGCTTAGATTTGGTAGTTTAATATTACTAACCCTGAAATTTAATATGGGGTCCAACACACATCAAGGAAGATTTACGTTGACTTTGGTGGTGTTCTGAGGTGTGGTATCATGAATAAAGGGTATACCCAGAGATCCCAGTGATCTGACAATTGTCTCATATTAGACAGTCCACCAAAGAAGTAAACATTATTCTAGTATGAGAAGTCTTGTGGACTGCTCTTCACTGTCTGTTGTCTGATATTAACATGTTGAACAAATTATTCTCCTTAGCCACCGATAATAGGACAAGAAGCAATGGACTTAAATTATAGCAAGGGAGGTTTAGGTTGGACATTAGGAAAAATTCCTAACTGTCAGGGTGATTAACCACTGGAATAAGTTGCCTAGAGAGGTTGTAGAATCTCCATCATTGGATATTTTTAAGAACATGTTAGACAAACCATTGTCAGGGATGGTTTAAGTTGGTACTTGGTCCTGCCATGAGTGTGGGGGACTGGACTTGATGACCTCTCATGGACCGTTCCAGTTTCTATGGTTCTATGATTCTATGATTGTAGTAGAAAGTAAGAGCCAGAAACAGAAATCCTAACATAACAGGCAAGGTCTGAGGCCTGACCTAATGGTCAAATCTGTTATAAAGCAAAGTTAGTAGAAGTCATGCTGTGAAAGCTGATAGGCTCATAGTAACAGGCAAGAATGGAGTTGGTATAACAAACACACACTCCAAAGAAGTAGTAGGCACAAGCATATTCCAGAATATCAATATATTCAATATCAATATCATATTCCAGGTATCAAGACATCCTATACCCCAGAGATAACGAGGGCTCACTGACCTCTCAAATGTCACTATCATGGATACATGTTAATATGTAATATTATTGTTAATATGATGAATAGAGATGTTTGACTGAACCGTCCAGTTCAAGGTAATGGATGGCATCTTACCACGTCAAAGGATAGTACCTTACCACATCAGGAATTGGCAACTACACAGGTCAGAGAGGTAATACAAAACTTCTTTGTATCAATGTATAATAGGGGGTCTTAAAGGAAACATCTTTGTTTGGCTGAGTGGGGACTAGGAAATCCCACCATTCACTGAGGTGGTCCATTGTCAGGGGCACACACTGTTAAGGGTAGTTATAGCATGTGTAGAACACTTTCGGCTGTGCTCATCTGGCAATAAACTTGGCTGGGTGGCTCTGTTGCTCAGTGGATCTATGGTCATGTCAATTTATTAGATTGTGTCATGATGTCACTGTTATCTGGGCAGAGCTGGGACAGCATACATACGGGGAACATATCCATGTAGCCAGCAACTGACAACCATGTTGAGCTGTAGCTCTCTTAACAATCTTTATTGGCTAGTAAAGTATTTGGTTACACTTGCCCTTAACAGAAGGAACTGGGATTCAGTAGTTCATTCAACAGATTTACAGAGCTGGATGCTTGGAAGCAAAGCCATCTTTTAAAACAGAAGTATTAAAGCTGATACAGCTGGTTAATGGCTGAAATGTGCAGTGGAAATCATGAGGAAATGAACTAGTGAAATGCAGAGCTTGTGACTAATCTGTTGAGATTTTAATATAATGAAAGTGAGTTGGAGCCAACTGTGTAGCTTGGTGCTTTTGATCTGTCATCTGGGAAACCCAAATTTGGATTTATTGTCAAGGTTACAATTGCCAGTAGCAACTGAGTGCAGGGATGAAATGCTCGATCTCCAGGGAGTGAAGGGAACTGGCATATGGTTCTTGAATGATCTGTACCAGCCTAACTCAAATGTACTGTAGCACTAATAATATAATCAGACTGCCCTATAGCTGCCCTGTGAACAGAAGGTGCCAGTTTGAGCCTGACTCTGTGAGCAGCTGAGTGTCTCTCACAAGAAGTTGAGCATCCTCAGCTTCCACTGACCCTGCTAAGAGTTCAGAGCACTCAGCACCGTATAGGAGGTGCTCAGCTTGGGGGGAGGGGAAGGGCTTTAAAGAAACAAGTTGAAAATTTCTTAAATTTAATACTAACTTTCCATTAACTCCTTCATGTGCATTCACCATACATATTTCTCAGCTCATTATTCAGGTCCGATCAGTGCTTTATAGTATAGCTTTCTGTTTCAGCCACGTAAATTTAATAAAGCTGGTCAGCTAAAGAGAAGAGAGTATTAGTTATGTAAAAAAACAAAACATCCCACCCCCAAATCTGCCCAAAACATTAAAAAAATAATCAGTACACAAATCAGGCAGTAAATCTATAGCACTGATATGAGATTGATTAATGCCTCTCTGGAGGGCAGCATATTCATAACTGAAAAACATGTACAACAGGTGAGAGCTTGTGACATTCAGACTGAATTATCTATCTATATCTGTCTATCTTACGTCTCTATATGGCAATCTTTAATGTATCTCACAATGTTTAATGTATTGTCTTCACAACATCCCTGTAGGGTAGGCAGTGCAATTATCTCTGTTTAACAGGTGAGGAACTGAGGCACAGATGGTGTGTCTACACTGGCAACTTAGGTTGACTTAAGGATGCTTAAGGTGACATTCACAAAGCCGCGTCCACACTGGGCTTTTACTAAGTCGACTTAAGTGCTTCCTTAGGTCGACTTAATAACAGCTTGTCGACTTAATGACACCACCTCTGAAGGTCAACTTAAGCCTTAAGTTGACTTCTTAAGTCGACTTCAAGTCAGTGTGGATGGGGAATAGCATTGAGTCGACCTTATTAAGTTGACTTAAAGCCAGTGTGGATGGGGAATAGCACTAAGTTGACCTTCTTAAGTCAACTTAAAGCCAGTGTGGATGGCTATGTCTACAGTTAAGTCAGCTTAACAAGGTCGACATAAATCAACTTAAAGTCGACCTTATTAAGTCAACTTAACAAAGCCGACTTAACTTTACGGTTATGTCTACACTTACTAAAATTAGTGTAGCTATGGCTTTAGTTAGTTCGCATTAAGCCTCCTTAATTCGAACTAACTTGCCAGTGTGGACATAGTCTCTCTGGCATGTCTACACTTGTAGGCTATGTCCACACTGGCAAGTTAGTTCGAATTAAGGAGGCTTAATGCGAACTAACTGAAGCCATGGCTACACTAGGCTTTAATTAGTTCGAATTAAGGGCTTCCTTAATTCGAACTAATGCATTTGAATATGCTATTCAAATTAAGGGTTAATTTGAACTAGTTAGTTCGAATTAACCAGTGTGGCCATGTTAGTTCGAACTAACCGGCCCATTGAACTCAATGCAATTCACTAATTCGAACTAAGAAAATGCCATGAATGGCACTTGCTTAATTTGAACTAAGTTTTTCTAGTTCGAATTGTTAATTTGAACTAACTAAAATTAGTTCAAATTAGTTAGTTCGAATTAACCAATTCAAACTAACTTTAGTAAGTGTAGACATAGCCTCTGAGACTCTGGGCCTAAGTGACTTGCACAGGAGCACACAGAAAGACTGTGGCAGAGTGGAAAAACCAACACAGCTCTCCAGCATCCCAGACTAATAGCTCAAGCATTAGACCATGCTTTCCTGTGGGCTGATAAGGGTGGCTGGGTGGGTGGGGGAGAATGAAGGGGAACAATGGTACTAGCCCTTGCCCCCCCAGTCTGTAATATCTGTGTAAATAAAATGAAATGAGAGGTGGTGGAACATCAGTGAACATGACTACTGGGGCTCAAAATGTCTCTCAATAAGCTGTGTTGCTATTATGCAGCATGTTTATGAAGGACCTCAAACTCCATGTTGAATATAAAGAAATGCCCTGGGAACAGAATATTTATGATTTGTTTAAAGGAATCCTATCAAAATTGCCTTGACAAGCCCTCCTTTCCCCCATCCCCCAGTGGAGGAACATGAGCCGAGAGAGAACTTTGAAAGCTCCCAGTTAATTGTTCCATCCCTGTGCGTGAAAGGTGAGACTGCAAACAATTTAACTTTATCCATTACAGTTGCATTTAGCAGGCTGCAGCTCAAAATTCTCCATGAGGTGGGGACAAAGATAAGAAATGGTAAGGATTTCAAACATTACCTCCTACGATAAAATGAATATGGATTAGAAAGGAAAAAATTATGACTGACTCACTTCTTAGTCATTACTTAGCCACTTCTGTAGTGTGGTATTATTTATAAAGAGCTCTTTGAGCTCCCTTTTCTCATTCTCTTTAATATTGGCACAGGCTTCTGTTGCTTAAAAATGAGAATTAATTATTTTTTCCAATATCTGCAACACTTCAGCTTTGAACACCACAAACATCTCCTTCACTGAGACGCACATTTGTTCTATAGCTCCTCTATTTCAGTGAAGTCCTTTTATACATCCAAAGCAGCTCAGCAATGATGTAGCCTCCCTCTCTCACCCAAGTACAGTGTGCAAATAAGGCTTCACTGCTGGGTTATCTCACAGTTTACAATAACAAACCATTCTTTTTGATTAAGAAATGATGTCTTCATTCTGTCTGGAATGTGCATATGTGCAGTGATATAGGCTTGGTTGCTTAGTGTCATGGGTTGACAGGCAGAAACATGTCTTCTCAGTAAACTGGAGGGAAGATGCTTGTTTTACTTAGGAAAGCAGTGCTAGAAAATAGGTTTTGTTCAATAAATATTTAAAATGTAACTTATAACTTGCCGACGTTTAATTTATAACTCAGTTGCTACTCAAACTCACTCTTATCTTTTAATGTGCTCCTGAATCTCCTGCCTGCTATCTTGAATGCTTAAACTACTGAAGCCTAAATGAGCCTTGGCTGACTGACTGGGTAGCTGACCAAAGATCTTGGCTTCCTTTATTTAGCTGCTTTGTGGACATTTTGTGTCAAGACTGTATGTGACACCATTCTCTTCTGCTCATAAGAATCAGCTGACACAGGCTGCAGGCCAAAAATATGAATGGACCAGAAGAGCAGGTAAAGCAAACTAAAACGAAGGAGAAGCCAAGTGAGAAATAAAAAGGTGTATTAAGGCTGCTCTACTGTCCTATAAAAGATCAGACTATGAAAAATGTCTTCTTTCATTTCCATGACTTCAGCTGTCACTGATCCTGGAACAAACTGGAAACCATGGGAGCTAGTCGGTTAGTATTCATTAGGATTTAAAAGCTTACTATAATCAGTGGCTGATGACTACTGAGTGGTAGAAATCTGTAGGGTAGCAAACACAAATTCCTGCTGGTCTGTGTGTGGTGTTCATGCGTATGAAGAAGGTGTACAGTTCTATTCTTTCTGCTGTTGGCCTGCAAACTTTTCTCCTTCCTTTCGTTGAGATCTGGGGTATCCCTGATTCATGAAGATGATGCCATTAGATTGGCAAAAGGGGGTGACTGTGTAACTCATTCTCAGGACACAAATCTCAGGATTTGCAGAACAAAGTGCATTTGATATTGTTCTCCTTGGAGGGATACAGAAATAAAGGGGTGGGGGGGGGGGAAGAGAATGGGGAGAAAGGAAGATGAGGCTGTAAAAATAATTTCTAAACTTGTTTTTGGATGTCCTTGCAATGGGCACAATGTATAAAGTAGATAGATTAGTCAGATAGAAGAATAATGGAATGCTTCTGAAAGCTGCCAGCGTAACATCACTAGAGACTGAAATCTACAACGGCTACACCAAAGCATATAGCAGTAAGTGTAGTGTACATTTTCCAACACCACCCTGCTAATGCACCTTACTCCTGCTTTGGTGTGACCTCCTGAGAAAAAGAGTAAACCGCTCTCTGCTGAGATTGCAGGAGGGCTAATATAGCTTGCATAGGTGGGCTGGGGAGGAGGGAGCTATATAAACTGGGAAATCTGTTCACCAGCAACTGAATTGAGCTCGCTGTGTTATTTCGCATGGGATATTTCTCCTCCAGTAGTTTAAAAACACCTTTCAAAAATCCGCAATGTGCAGGACAAACAGTCCCAAAGAACAGTTTACTGGAAAAATCATGATTGGTGAGCAGTTTCTTTGGAAGTCCAGGGCCACATTGCCCCAGTAATCCCACAGCAGACAAAGACATCGAGTTATTGGTATAACTGGTTCAGTTTTGCTAGAACAAGATGTGTTTGTCTAACTTAGGACCCCTGTTTCTCTAGACCCTGCTCAGCATAAGATTCCTCTGTGCTGTTAGGGATCTCTGGTTCAGAAGGCACATGGCTCATCTGAACAGGCCAGCTGCTCACCACAGCATTAACTGTTCTGTGGGAATGTTACAGAGCAAGATAATGCAGTCCTTGGTCAGCCGTGTTACAGAGTCACTACCATTCAGTAGTCTGGGAAGAAGAAAATTTTGCAAAATATTGTATTTTATTTGCCCAGAGGAGAGGCTGACATTGATTTCCTAGCATCCCAAGAGGGTGGTTCCTACAGCAATCCTACAGCACTTGACTTGGATTAAGCCCACTGTAGAATGGCCATCTTATAATATTCTGTGCTTTACATACAGATTGCAACAGCTAGCATGATACTGTTATCTATTATCATTATAGAGGCAGACCAACCCTCCCTTCATTACAGAGTGCAGGCCTATGACATCCTACAAGAACTGCATGGCTAGGAATACTGCCATGCTCTGTGATTTACATTCAATTCATGATCAAATGCTCCTGTGTGTTCTCAGGCAAGGCTTGAAATGGACGAGTTTATCCTCCTTGTAATATTTCAACAGGCTTCTCCTTTTTTTTTCCCTTTTTCCTTGTAATGCTAAATCACAATGGCTATGTCTACACTTACAAAAGCTAGTTCGAATTAGTTAATTCAAAATAACTAATTCGAACTAATTTTAGTTAGTTCGAATTAATTTAATTCAAACTAGCATGGCCCCACTAGAATGCTAGTTCAAACTAGCCATGTCCATGAAGGGCACTTACTTAGTTCGAATTAGTCAGCTGCATGAAGGTCAATCTGACGATTAGTTCGAACTAAGCAGTTAGTTCGAACTAACATGGCCACGTTGACTTAATTTGAACTAACTATTTCGAACTAAGGGTTAGTTCGAACTAAGCAATCAAATTTATTAGTTTGAATTAAGGAAGCCCTTAATTCGAACTAATGAAAGCCTAGTGTGGTCAAGGTTTAAGTTAGTTTGAATTAAGCTTCTTTTATTCAAACTAACTTGCAAGTTAGATATAGCCAATGTGCAAAACACCGTGGCCTGTTGGGAAGTCAATACATATTGTAGCAAGGATTCTAAGGGATTGGAGTCTCACTAGTTAGAAAACATTGTTTCCAAATTCCTTCACTCAGCAGTAGAGTTGGGCAGAGGATGAAAGTTCCATTTCACAAAGGTCTTTGAGATTTTGACATTTGGTTTGGTATCGAACTGGAATGAAACCTGAAAATTCCCAAATTCTCCACAAAGCAAAATCTTCTAAAAAATTTTGTTCTGGGTCATTTGCCACATTTTGTTACAACAAAAACCAAAATGTTGTCTTTGAATTTTGACTCTTTCATTTTGTATTATATTATGATATATGCTATTAAAATAAAATAAGAATTCAAAACAAAACGTTGTTTCAAAATAACGAATTGAAACGTTTCATTCCAAACATGTCAAATTGGGACAATTCAACACCATCTGAACTGTTTTTTCTTCAACAAAATTCCAACAAAATTAATCTGGTCTCATAAAGCATTTCAATTTTGAGCAAACCACATATTCCTACCAAATATGGTTTCAGTCAAGTTTCTCCAGCCAGCTCTACTTCGCTGCCGTTTACTGCATATAAACTCACATTTCCATTACGACTGGATTTCTCAAAATACATCCCAAACTGCAGCTCATGTTAACACTAATACTCTTTTTGGCAAAAGGTTAATATGGTCATCCACATGGAAATACCCCAACTTCATAAAGCAGATGCTAATATAATTCACCAAATTCTTTCTAGCAATGTACATGTGTACACTCCCAGAACCTACAGGCAGCAGCCACAGCCCTGTTTATAGCAGAAGTGGTCACTCCAATTCTGCTTCCCATTGGTGAGAAAAATACTAGTTTTTCCATGAATAAAGCTAGGTCTATGCTACACACTTCAGTAAAACTTCATTGCTCAGGGCGTGAAAAATCCACACCCCTGAGTGGCGTAGTAATACTAAATTAGCTCCTGATATAGATAGTGCTAGGTCAAAGAGAGGCTTTTTCTGTTGACATAGCTACCCCCTTTCACTGACATGGATTAACTATGCCAACTCTCCTGTCCGTGAGCTTCTTCACTAAACCACTGCACCAGTGCAGCTTTTTAAATGTACACCTGTCGTAAGTTTGTTGAGGAAAGTAATGGATGTGGCCACACGGATGTGGGTGAGGGGAGTATATAGATATGTGTGCACACTTGAGCCAGCCTGCACTGAGCAATAAATTCTATGCAGCCAATTGCACTAATTATTACTGTTCTTAGCACTAATAGAATGCCTGGGGAAGTTGGGCTTAGGGCTGTTCTCCAGCAAAATATAGGACCCATTAACTCTCTTTAATAGCAAGTATATGCTAAGACTGCAGTAGGAGAAGAGCAAAGATGAAAGGCAGCAGTGAAAGCTCTATGTTCCATAGGGTATGAGAGGTGTAAGAGAAGAGAGCAGAGAATAACACGCATACATGCCTGGGCTGTCTGAGCGCATGTACTGTCCTTTCTCTGCACAAACCAGATTTTGACCCTATACATGTAGGAAAACTTGTAATTTATAGAGGGCAATTTTCAAGGCACTGGAACTTGTGCTCCTATACAATTTGGCAAGAGTTGGAAATATCCACCATGATTAAGATATTAGGGGCCTCCTTTTGATCTCATTTACACTAGAGTAAATGAAGAGGATCTCTTGAAATCCACGAAGTAAAAGAGATACAAAATGAGTGTATGAGATGAGAATCAGGCCAAGTATAGCGAAGTGTACTATAATGTACTGGAAATGATGCAACAGATGATTGCATTGGAAAATATGTAATGACCAATTTAACATTTTGGATATTTTGTATGAAATATATATAATTAATAAATTACACACATCAGCCACAATTTTTAGCAAACAAAAACCAAACCAGAATATGTTAGCAAAGTGTAACCATTTTGTAAAAAACAAAATTAGCTATGGAGACAATCTAAAGAGACCGGGGCAATCACTGGGAGCTCTGAGTGAGCAAGAACTGCAAGAAACTAAGGGCCAGATTGTGGCTGACCCGTACAGAAGCTGTCCCTGCCTTGTCCATCTGCTGCAAACTTCAATCTCACTCCTAGTCTTTGTGCAAACAGATTAGGGGGAAGAGCACACCACTTCCAGCTTCCCTAAAAGGAAGAGGATGCGGCCATGACGCCACATCCCTTCTGCACAAGATGTCAGACTGAAGCCAGCCTGGAAGAAAAGTACACACTACCCTTTCAAGGGATGTACCATTTACTGCTCTGACATTGCTTCCCTGTGGTTCTTGAGAGCATCCTGGATGCCTTCAAATTGATGCAGTAACCTGCTGGTGGTGCTGACTCCCTTCTAGTATCTACCCACATAGCACTCTGTGGGTAAGCAGAAAATCTCAGCTGAAAGTGTTCACTGACAGGGTAGTGAATACGTAGATTTGGCTGCTAAGCAATGCCACTGAATTGAGCACATATGAATGAAGTCAGTGGACATAGCAGATAGAAAGCCAGTTAAATGGGGAGAGCAGGTACTGAAGGATACAATGAAAAAGCAGGAGGAAAGATAACCTAAAGAGATCAGCCAAAAAACCACCAGGAGTCCTGTGGCACTTTTAAAGACTAACAAATTTATTTATCGCACGAGCTGTCGGAGGAAAAAATCCCACTTCATCAGATGAAGTGGGATTTTCTCCCACGAAAGCTCATGCAATAAATAAATTTGTTAGTCTTTAAAAGTGCCACAGGACTCCTGGTGGTTTTTTGGCTGACCTAGACTAACACAGCTATGCGTTTGGAACAAAAGAGATCAGTCATGCCAGAGAAAGCAGCTTTCCTCTGTGCTGTTCTTACTGTCTTACCAGTTCCATTTCTGTGAATAAATATTACTGAAAGTTAATACCCTGGCAAAGATAGTGGATTATGGCTGTATTCCTGCACTAAATTCATGTGCTCTTTAGACTTAGAATATTCGGTTTAATTTGGATATCATCTGGGGGATTCCTCTTGTGTGTTTGCCTCTCCCCCTGCTGGATCTCCGGTCTTTGCTAAGCATTGGTATTTTCTAAGAAAGCCTGTTTTGATGTTAATGATGGGGAAATTCAAATGGTTCCAATTAGAGAAGCATCTAAAAGTTCAGGTGCATGGACAACTTTGAAGCGAATTGTCACCTGGGCCCTGCATCTCATGTTATCCTGGCAACTCATAAGCAGGCCTTGTCTCTCTCACTAACAGCCAAACTGGAGGATGACAAAATAACTCATTCTCTCTCCAGCAATGGCACCAAATCCAAGGCAGCTAATAACCTGATTTCCTTCTTTCCTTGGTTCCCAGCAGCTTGAGGCTGTACAGATTGTAAGGACAGCCTTGCTGAGATGTCACTGGGGCTTCAACACTTGTCTTCTTGTGAGATTCCTAAAACTGTCTATTTTTGGTCTAGGTCAGAAACATTGTGCAAAGAATCCCTTTCTCAGGTTTCTGTAAGTTCCTCTTCCAGTCCCAGTTGAAACCCAGAAATGCAGAGATATAGGAACATTTAAAAAGCCCTAATCTTGAGCCGAGTCTTACAGATGGTTTGAGTTTTAGGCAGAGGCTTGGCCATTCTCTGTACATGCCGTAGGGATGTTTCACTGCTTCTGACTGATGGTGTCCAGGGCTAGTTCAGGAAGCTAAGCTAGCTGTCAATTCTACAGCAGTAGGGAAGGCCCCCCAATCACTGGAACAGCTAGGCCAATGTTTACTGCTTTATGTTCCTGTGCCATGAGGTGTGGAGAGTGAGCTATTATTTGTATGAATGACTTAGATCTCTGCCGGGATAATAATTCAAGGACGCACCTGCGGACTACAGCTTTCTCTCCCTTGATCAGTGTTCAGGACAGGCACGGTGCTGTTTAACAGGAAACCTGCACCATCATCCCCCCAGCACTCAACATGACAGTCCTGTGGGGAGAGGTGAGGGAATAGGTTATGTGCCTGGAACTAAGTTCGGCTTCTCTCCTGGTCTGGCAGCGCAGATTGTGACAGAAGTGGGGACAGGAGAAGGCTGCACGCTGAGTCTTGAGCCTTTCAGATGGTGGGAGTAGGGGAAACAAAAACAGCTTTAGAAAGGGACCCAGATCTGACTGAACCTCACCCAGACTGCACATACATTTTATTTACTGGAATTTACAGCCTTAGTTTTTTGCCAGCATTAGCTGCCTGGTCTCTCATGAATCCTGGAAATTTTCCCCTCCAATTCTGCCAGACATCTGTGGCTCTGTTACTAATCTGGACTCCTATAAGTCCCTGCAAATTCTGGAGGTCACTTTACCTTGTCTCAGAGTAGGTGTGCTGTGTATCTGGGAATGAGATTGGCAGTGGGTCTGTGTTTTATTTACACCATTATCCTACTAATCTATTTCATTCTATGATTAAACATGCAGGTAGTGCGTTCGTTCTCTTTATTATCCTATTACTCTCTAAAAGGATGTTGTAGGCATTTCTGTGTAATACTAAAATGACACAGTCAAAGGCTATGTCTACACTTACCAAAGTTAGTTCGAATTAGTTAATTCGAACTAACTAATTTGAACTAATCTTAGTTAACTTAACTTAATTCGAACTAGCATGGCCCCACTAGAATGCTAGTTCGAACTAAGCAAGTGCCATGTATAGCACTTGCTTAGTTTGAATTAGTCAGTTGCATGAAGCTCAATGTGCCGGTTAGTTCGAACTAAGCAGTTAGTTCGAACTAACATGGCCACATTGACTTAATTCGAACTAACTAGTTCGAACTCAGGGTTAGTTCGAAAGGTATAATTGAATTTCTTAGTTCGAATTAAAGAAGTCCTTAATTCGAACTAATGAAAGCCTAGTATGGTCAAGGCTTAAGTTAGTTTGAATTAAGCTTCCTTAATTCGAACTAACTTGCCAGTATAGCCAAGGATTTTAAAACAGTTCCTTCCTGTTGTTTATATGAATCTATAGAAAGACAGAAGCCAAAATTTTCTTCCTTGCCAAGGGTTTTATAAGTAACTGTTTCTGCTGTAGGTTGTGAAGGGGAGCAACTGTGTCAATCACATGAAAACAGGCCACAAGGGCTGGCAGAAGAAAAGGCAGTAATTAGCAGGTTCCCCTTAACTCCTGAGCAGAAGGGACTCCTCCCATTACTGATGCTCACTAGTATTTGGGTACAGTGCCAAGCAACAGAAGGGAAGCAGCCTGTTTTTATGGAATGATGCTTTCCTACCAAATCTACCCAAATTCTACTTCCTTTCCTTTTGGAAGTGAGTTCTGCTGTGACTGAGTGCACCCTGTATTCACATCTTTCACACTGCTGTAATAATCTTTGTAGAAAATCATGCCTTGTGAGGTATCATTTGAAAGCTGATAACTCACTAGTCAATAACATCAAGGTGAAAGTATCTAGCAATATTATATGGAAAGTTATGAACAGAAGCTGAAGTTTGGATTGATATGTGTTTGCCAGACAAGTCTGGGGAGCTTCTGAACGACAAAGGACAAGCTGGAGTCACCTTGCAACCAGTAATGAAGGCTGGTGAGAGCCAGAATATGACTGATGTGTTGCTGGCAGTCTGCAACTAGACACAGAAGCTCAGAGTGTGGCTTGCATGCTAGAAAGTTGTTTGTGAGCAGTCCAAGGGGAGCTACCACTACAGCAGAGCATGGGGAGCCACCCAAGGTAGCAGGCCATGTGTTGACACAACCCCTCTCTGGTCTGAATTGCACCTTGGAATGTGGCAGCTACTTCTTGAATTTTGATGCTTCCCAGAAGAGAATCAATGAGGGCACAGATCTAGCTATATTGTTGGGTGGGTGTGGGAGCCTTCTACATTGCACGGAGCGGAACACACATTGGCTATGTCTACACTTGTGTATTTAAGTCGACTT
>ML685876.1:5642982-5814138 GCA_007922175.1 Pelusios castaneus
TGTCCAATATATAAGGCAGAGGGGCATTTCCGGCACATGATGGCATAAATCACATTGGTGGATGAGCAGGTGAACGAGCCCTTGATGGAGTAGGTGGCATGATTAGGCCCTGTGATGGTGTCATCAGTGTAGATATGAGGGCAAAGTTGGCAGCGTGGTCTGCTGCAGGGCTGCGTTCCTGCTTTAGTGTTTCTGTTCTGTGATCTGTAGTTGCTGGTAAGTATCCTTTTAACGTTAGGGGGCTGTCTGAAAGCAAGGAGAGGTCTGTCTCCTAAGGCTTGAGAGAGTGAGGGGTCATCCTGTAAAATAGGCTGTAGATCTTTGATGACGTGTTGAAGAGGTCTGGCTTGGGGGTTGTAGGTGGTGACCAGTGGCGTTCTGTTGTTGTTTTTCATGGGCTTCTCCTGCAGTAGTTGACTTCTGGGTACCCGTCTGGGTCTGTCAATTTGTTTCTTCACTTCTGCGGGTGGGTACTGTAGTTTTAAGAATGCCTGGTAGAGATCCTGAAGGTGTCTGTCTCTGTCTAAAGGGTCAGAGCAAATGCGGTTATATCTTAGGACTTGACTGTACACAATGGATCGTGTGGTGTGTCGAGGATGGAAGCTCGAGGGATGTAGGTAACTATACCGATCAGTAGGTTTGCGGTATAGGGAGGTCTTTATGTGCCCATCGCTAATTTGCACTGTAGTGTCCAGAAAGTGGATCTCTTGTGTGGAGAGTTCCAGGCTAAGTTTGATTGTGTTGTGGAAATTGTTGAAATCTCTATGGAAATCTTCAAGGGCTGGGGACTCAGTGAGTCACAATTTCCTTCTTTCTTAATCTAGGAGCTGCTGTTAGTAATAATTTGGCCTACAACAGCATTAAATTAGGCTACCCCTTGTTCATGGCTCAGTTGTGCTGGCCAGAGCAGAGCTATTCCCAGCCCATTCCCAGCCCCACTTGGTTCACTCTGTTATTCCTGCATGCTGAGACCAAAGTGCAGGTTGCCCATGCAGGAAGATAGGGGTGGGACGGGACAGCAATTTAGTTCAAGATCCAGTGTAGTCTTAGGAGGGAATTTGCTTCTCTGGAGATGTAGGGTTGCCAGCTGTCTGTAAATGTATGGACAGTCAGTAAAAAATGTACCATTTTACTGCTGTCCATAAATCCATGAAAAAAATAAAAATGTCAGTAAAAATAGCCTGTCTGCAGGGACCTCTGCCACAGATGTGGAAAGCACCCCTCAAAGTCTCTTGTGGCATCTTCTCTTGCCTCCTGCGAGTCCCAGGCAGCCTGCAAGCCTGCAGGCTCTTTGCATCACTGGCTGCTGCACCGTCTCATCTGTCTGTGGCTGAGCCTCCTGCCACTTAGCAGCACTGTGCAGCCCACTAACCTGCCTCACTGCTGGCCTGGACTAATCTTGTTTCACTGCAGTCTTTCACTATTTCAAGCAGCCCGGACCCACTTAAGATCTCCTGGCCCCACTCACCTACTGGCTGACCCCAGCTGCCAGCTCGCCAGCTCTCTGTGCCACCTGTTGCTGCGGCTGCCGCCGCCTCCAGCCGCCACTCAGCACTGATGGAACAACTAGGGAGTGTGAGGAGAGGGGGGGCCATGAAAGTATCAGCATTTGTCACAATTAGTGGTAGGTGTGGGGGAGGTGTTCTGCCCTCTTCAGAAAGAAGAAAGGGTAAATTTCACCCCATTTTCTAGTAAGATTTAACTGCTTCCCCCTCAACTAGTAAAAAATAGAGGGAGACTTACAATGTGGATTGCAACTGGGTGGGGCAGGGTGGTCTTGGCCAATTCCCTTCAAAGTTCTCAATCAGCATCACCCTTAGCACCATTTTACAGGTGGGAAAACTGAGACAAAGACACTTGGAGAGATTCAGCCAAAGTCATAGATCAAGTCAGTGGAAGGGCTAGGAGCAGACCTTGGGAATCCTGGCTCTGTGCTGTACCCATTGGGAAAGACTGTCTCCCTTTTACCATTTTAAAGCTCAGTATTGTTCTTAATGCAGGCCTTGGAGGCAGTGAAGTCACCCCAATGAAAAATTGTGTCTCCTGTACATGCCTAAAGAACCTGATTGATCAATTAACTACAGCGAAAACAATTGCGTCGTTCCAAATTCCTGTGTATAGAATAGGCCCAGTTCACACTTTTGTGACATTATTCTTATTATGCTTATGGTACTTTTAGTGATGCCAGTAAAAAGTTTACTGTATCAGTAAAAAAAATTAACTTCCGATCTTCATGCCAGTAAACTCGATAGATTGTCAACCCTGCATGGAACTCTGATAAATAGGGAACTAAAGAAGTAGATTTTTTAATTAGTAAAATATGTTATCTGCATATAGGTTAATGTGTATTCTTTCTTTCTGAGCATTACACATTTAATATTGGGTCATGTTTTGCTGCTAAGGGCAGCAGGGAAAGATCAGAGGAAGAAGTGTAATTATCCTGTTGATTCTTGATCCTTTAGTCTTTGCCCCTGACAACCTGGAAGTAAACACAGAAGTTATTTTAATTTCAGATCATGGCCCTGTCCACCTAATAACTGATCAGGGACTTGCTTCATAGCCATTCAGGATACTGCCCTAATAACTCACTGCTGAAAAGTTCACTGGTTTCACTGTTACACTGAGAACCTTCCTTCACTCTCTCCAGATACTGCACACTGGGAAACCCTGAAAGCAACTGCTGGCAGCAGGTGTCGGCACAAAAGCGAAGCTACGATGGCAGGAAAGCTGCTGTGTGGACGCAAATGAGTTGAATAACCTATATTAAATAGTTAAGCTGACTGTGACTCTAACAGGTTACAAAATCATGGCTCTAACTGTAGTGTGGTCCAGATCTTAAGCTGGTGGGGGGAAAGAAGGGAAAAAAGATAACAAAACCCCATAGAATCATTGTTTTTCACTGATTCAACCAAAGCATGATTTTTTTATAATAGCCACAAACCTGCTAAGACTTAGGAACCACAGGCACTATCTGTATTTCCAAAGATTTATTATTGTTTTGCCTGTCTGAGGCTTGAAAAAATATTATTTTACAGCTTAAGGTAAATATGTTTTATTTCCCATTTGCAGTTTTTTTTTCTCCTGGGGGCTGGACCAATCAGGAAAGGTTTGTGTAAAACAAACAGCCTACTTACACTATAAGTTTGTTGGGGAATGGCCTTTAGCCTACTTAGACTGTAAGTTTGTTGGGGCATGACCTGTCCTTTTGTTCTGTGCTTGTACAATGGGTCCCCGATGCAGGACTAGGCACAACGGTAATAAAAATAGTCCACAATAACTATAATAATATTCTTAGGGTGAAATCCTGACTCCATTAACTTCACTGCAGCCAAGATCTCCTCTTCAGTCTTTTACCACATTAATGGGCTTAGGACTCCAAATTTGCCTTGAATTAGGAAAAAATCCCCTACATTTGAAAATGATCTGAGAAGAGGAATGGATTCCATGGAAACCATGAGATTCTTTGTCCTGGAACAATCCACCAGTCCCAGAGCAACAGATCCTGGAATCTTAAGTTCCCCAGACACCCAATTGGTGGGCTGCAGAGTAGCTGCTCAGCTGAGCGAATGGGAAGCCAGGGAGGATTCCATCAGAACTTTGGTGAAATCGACTTATCTCTGCATAACGTTTCGATTTCACTGAATTGGCATTTCTAGTAGGTCATTCAAGTTCAGTCAACAGCAAAGACATGCCCTAAAAAGTTAGCTGTGGGGCTGGGTTTCCTTTGCACTGCACTACAGTCTCACCAGGCACATTAACAGTATAGCTGAACCCCCTAACTTAATCCAAAGGAAAGGAGAAAAGTTAGTCATGTAGGCCCCTGGACCACAGACTTCATTTTGACACAGCATCACTACAGTATTGATTGCAAATCTTCAGAACAGGGAATCAAGAGACAGTGTTTGGGGACTTTTCTATGTATAAAATTACAGGAAAACACTGATTTTTAAAGAACTGGCATCCACTTCAAATACCAAGGCAGATTCCAAATAAGTCAGCAACTATAACCTGTGAAGCAGGGTTAAATGGACCTTTCAGGTATGTCCATACAGTAAAGAAAAACCTGTGGCTGGCCCTTGCTACTTATCTTGAGCCCAGGCTGTGGGGCTGTTTCACTGCTGTGTAGACTTCCGAGTTCAGGCTGGAATCTGAGCTCTGGGACCCTCCTACCCTGCAGTGTCCTATATCCTGGAGTCCAGCCTGAGCCTGGGCATCTACACAGTAATGAAACAGTCCCCCCAGTCTGAGGCCTGTGAACTTGAGTTGGTTGGCACGGGCCAGCTCCTGGTCTCTAGTTGCTGTCTACCCATTCTTTTAGTTAAGCACTGAAACAGTGACTCAGGAGTGGGAAAGTTAGCCATCTGTGGTGCATTATCTATATTTTCAGTTAATTATTACTTGGGCTAATTGCTGACATTGAGAACCACAACAGCTTGGTTGGAGAGACAAGGGCGTGAAGTAATAGCATTGACTAGACCAGTTTCTGCTGGAGAGAGAGGCCGGCTTTTGAGCTTAAGCAGAACTCTTCTTCAGTATGATTGTCACCAACGGAAACTGGTCCAATAAAAGATATTCCTTTGTCCACCTTGTTTCTTTAGTATCCTGCGAGCAACACGACTGCAACAACAATGCAAACAAATATCTTGGTCATTTCTTAAACATTAGAATTTGTTTTCCAGAGGGGAAAAAGTGGAGATCTTGGACAGATGTACAGTCTCGTGCTTCCTCAGAGTCTGCTCTGTGTTATCTCAAAAAGAGCTAGGGCATGCTGCAAAGTGGAGATTCTTCTACCATGGAATAGCGTAAGTGCTCTCTGTTTGCAAACAACATACGCTGATTACACAAACAGTTTTGTGGGAACATGCAGTGTTTTCAGGCTTTGTTTACAAAGGACTCCTCAAAGCTGGGCAGGCTTAAGCCCTTTAATAAGAGCCAAAGGAACAGATGTTCCTTCTCCATCCTCAAGGCAGAAGCCTGTGGAAGAGCTATGGATCCTTCATTGGCTAGCAACGCTTTGTTTGCTCCAGTCAAGGTAAAATGTTTAATTGTTTAAAATAACTTTGGAGAAGCATAAACATGTAAAATCCCAATGAGGAAAATGCCATTTCCCTGTCTGGTGCTTTGTTTCTTACTGTGACATAAAATAAAGAATATAGCAGCTTTTGCTATATACTTGCATGCTTCCCATAGGTCATATGGCTCTCTGGTCTCTTGATTATGCTCGGTTGCATTTTGATTGCCAGCCTTGCAGTTCCACACATCGGATTCAGGAAGTGTTGTTGGTGGGGAATGGACACATTATGCTGACTCCTGTATACATTTCAGCAGGATTTATATTCATCTGGGTAGTAAACCAATCCAAGCTTTTATGTTAAGAAAACAAGACCCCCAAAATGAAAGAATGAGGATTAAATGTATGGGCCAGATCTTCAGAGGATGTAAATCAGGGGAGCTCCATTAAAGCCAAGATGCGGCTCTGTAATTGTTTTTTCCTGCTCCTAATATTATCAAAACTTTGTGATTAATCAAATGCACAAGTTCAGAACACTTCACATTTTCTCGTTCCCTGCTCTTTGGAGGGTTCAATACTAGAGAGAGTCAGATCTCCGCCCTTGTATTGTTTCTGGTATTCTGCTAGCATTTTAGATTATTTGGACTAAAAAAATGGATTTTCCCCACTTTTTAAAAAGA
The DNA here is from genome assembly GCA_007922175.1 of Pelusios castaneus. NCBI lineage: Eukaryota > Metazoa > Chordata > Testudines > Pelomedusidae > Pelusios > Pelusios castaneus. The sequence goes on from ML685876.1 coordinate 5,648,674, forward strand.
AATTAAGTTTTCCATAAGAAAAATAAAGAAATACTTCACGCATTTATGGCGCCTTTCATCCAACAATCTCAAAACATCCCAATCGGTCAGGACTTCAGTGTCCGCTGTAATTAGTGTTATATTAATTTTGCAGGTGGACAACCTGAAATGTTAATACTCTGATCCGGCAAAGGAATCTACCAGCACTGTCCTGTATGTAAGGCTCAGCAGAAGGCAAGAGTGTCCCACTGTGCATTCCTGCTGCCCAACCCTCATCACTGAAACACGTCCTTCAGTCTAGATGAGCTCTAGATCAATTTGGAAAAACAAAACAAAAATCACTTGGATGTTTAATTGGTCTAATAGTTTGCACTAGAAACACTCAGATGGATCTGTCAAGTGGCAGGGTTTCCAGCTACAGCATGAAGCTCCACACAGGAGAAACCATTAGCATTCCTGTTTATTTTAGCTAACCTAAGAAAACACTGAGCCTGTAAGGCCAGAAGGGAACTGCAGCTGCCTAACGAAATATGTGCAGTTCGAGGAGAGTTTGTTTAACATGAACTTGTCTTTGATTATTAGACAGTGCTGGTGTCCTAATTCTGGTTTGGGAATGTGCATTTCCCCCTCTTCCACTGATGATTCTGACTGTTCTTTGGCCTGTTGGCCTTTTAGAATAAAGATACGGCTTAGAAAATATGAGTAAAGATGGTCAAGGGTTTTATTAATTTCCGATACAGAAAGAAACTTTTCAAGGAGATATGCAGTTATTATGCTTAAGGGCCACTGACTGCCATAGGTGCTGGATCATGCACTTTGTAAGGAATAACAAAATGGGATATATTCCCGCATTATTTGTCATCATCCCCCAGAAAGCAGTTGAAGGATTCTTGCAACTTCACTGCTGTTCCTCCCTCTTCCAAATTCTTATCAGTCAGAATATTTTTGATGGAATGTTTATTCGCTAGAAAATGCCAGTTTCTCAAAATCAAAATGTTCTACAAAACCAGGCAGGTTTCCAGTGGGTTTCCTGCCAGCCACCCATTCACCCACCTCTCTGGTTGCTTTGGGGGTGGGGTGGAGAGATTAGGAGTCAGGGCTTTTACAAACTCAGCGTCTGGTTCTTTGGCAGTCTACCTAAATGAAATAGAGAGGAGTTGGGCAGTTTGCTCCCTTGTTGCCTGGAGTGGATCCCTGTGTTGGCCAGCTCCCTAGCTGCCTTGCTGGCTGGGTATCCAGGAATTAGCTGGAATGTTTGAAAAATTCCATTTTGGGACTTCTGAAATGGACTCCTTCAATCATTTTCATTCTGCAGGAAATTTTGCATTTCTGACTTTTTGTTCTGATCTAAAATGATTGGGGGCGGGGAGTGGGAGGAAGGGGTTATAGGAAATTTTTTGCAGGACAAATTCCAATTCCTGCAAAACAGCAGTATTATCTATCGCACTTCTCCTTGCCCCATTTTTTCATGCCTCACTTACTTTAGCAAGGGATTTGAGAGTGCAGAAAAACAGAATGGCAAGGAGGGTATGTATTTTTTGGGGAATATGTGACCAAAATGCTAACCAGACTGTTTTAATGTGTGGCTGGCAATAAAGACACTGCAGTACACACAGTTCACCAAATACTAGGGCATGAAGGATGAATCAGAAAGACCCCTTGATGTAATCTAGCCCTTAACTGTAAAGTTCAGTCCATAAATGGAGTCTCTCTTTTTGAATAATCCAAATAATTAACAAGAGATTTTTAAACTGAGGAAAGTATTTCTCATCTATCTTGCTTTTCATATGCCAGATCTTCAACTGGTGTAATCAGCGAATCTCCATTGATTTCAATGGAGTTACACTGATTTACACCAGCTAGGGGTATGGTTCATATGTTTTTAATCATCTCTCCTGCTATTTTTGCTAGCTAGCAAATAACTTTGTTTATACAAAGGTTTCCCTCACAGCCTATCTCAACCTCTGTTTTGATCCTGCTATGAAGCTCGGTTCAATCTTGTTCCAGTTCAATCAATGTTCCAGTTACAGCCATTTTTATGATAACAAGCTCTTTTGTGGTAGACCCAGAAGTGTGATTTCCTATCAAGATCTAGCAAGTGAAGAAGATAGAGAAAGCTCTCATTCAAACTAGAAGTGCAGCAAGCAGGAGAAACAGACAAAACTGGAGGTTTTTTGCAGCAGGAGGAGAAACAGACAAAGGAACTGGAATTGGAATTAATTGCTTTTTGATTAATGTTCTCTTTCTGAGTTAATCCCAGTGTGAAAAAAACCCCTCCTTTTCAAACAATCTGTTCTGAACTTTGCCTCTTTTCTCTGTCTCTCTTAGTCGTGCCAAATGTTGCCAGTTCTTCCTCCAAAACATTTCTCAGATCAGTCTTTAATTTCTGTCCAGATATTCTAACTCTCATCCAGGCTCTCATCATATACCAACTTGATTATTGTAACCTTTTCCTGGCTGGACCCCCTAACATTCTGCCCACCTCCATATGCCGCTGCTGAGATCAATTTCCTTGCTTACTCTTCTGACCATGTCACCTCTCCTTGTCGAAAACCTCCACTGGATTATAATGGGAATTTGGTCATAACCCTAAATGCAGATTAGTAACTGGTGATTTCCTAAGAAAATGCTGAAAATCCATTTTTCAGAAGTGTGTGAGCACCAAGTTCCAAAATGAACTCAGCCCATGAATGGGAGCAGGAAGAAGCAGTGTCATTTAGAACACAATGTATTGTCGCAGTAGCTGCATTGGGTGCAGCATCTGAAAAAAGTTTACATTATTACCAGGCACTTGAAGCTACATCCTAATATTTTCTTATATAGAAAGCGAAAGCTCTCTTGGAAATATAGGACACCTGTTTTATTATCTTCAGGGAAAGATTTAAGTACCCTAGGAAATTAAATACAAAAATAAGAATTCATAAAATAATAACCATCATAACCTGGGCATGTCATATCTTAGGCTAGTATTCTATGCTGAACTCAGTACTTTTCATCTATAGATCTCCATCACTTGACCAAGGAAAGTAAGTACTATTATCTTCATCTCTTCATCCTACTGATGGCGAGACTACAGAGATATTTAGTGCCAGTTTGGGTTGTATATATTCCTGGATGTTTCATAATGACATAATCTTTAATTAAAGATTAAACTTTAATTTCTGGAGACTCTAGGACGATCTTGGAGGGTTGGCAATCCTAGAGTGACTAGACTAAGTAGGTGGAGCCTCAGAAGATGTTAGGAAGCTTCAATAGAGGAGGGGAGGAATTTTGGAGGTGGGATGGGTTGTAAACATGGGAACGTCAATAAAAAAAATGAGACCTTTGGATGGGTTACGAGGCTACTGGGGCTCCCCTGCATGATTCTCATACAACCGTCTAAATTTTATGTAAGTCTGGTATCTTTGAGGCATTCCTTCCTGATTCCTCTCTGGGACATTTGAAACAATGCATCCTGGGTCTTACATTGCATCCAGAACGTAATAGAACAGAACTACAGGAGTTCATGACGTGATGGGCAAAGATTAATTCAGTGTAGACATAACCAATACATGTGAAAGTCATGTAACTTGCCATTAAGTCTCAGTGACTTATTTAAGGTACTCACAGTAGCTAAGGATACAGCAGCTACTTCTTGGCCTGCACAGTAATGTCAAATAAATTAAAAATAATATATTATATTTTGTACTTTCCTTTGCCCTCTTTCCTGAAGAGTAATAATGATTGTTAATGAAACTGACATGCAGTACCTTTCCATATAAGTAACAATGCAGTTTGGAGAAACTATTGCATCCCATTCTCATGATTAGCCTCCTTTTCTCTTTCATTCCTTTAATTACAGAGGGACCTGAACCAAGAGCCCAGATTTGAACTCTGGGCTGTTCAAAATCTCAGCCTGGATTTGAGTTGTTCTTCGTAAGCCCATACTTAATGCTCATAGGAACTGACTGAGCTGCTCTCTTTGTTCTCCATCAGCAGATACTGCAAAGATTATTGCCACCAATTTCAAAGAGTATGGTGCAGAAATGTTGTTATAATTTAAAACTTCCATTTTCCTCTTATGAGCCATAAATCAATGCAATTCTGTTTAAAAAAAAGTCAATTTATATTTGGACCTGGGCTGCTGATTTTAATTGACAAGAAATGGTTCTTTATCTTGGTTTCTGCTTACCCAGATCTATTTAAATCAAGCCACATCTCTCACTGAAATGGCCTTTCTAGCCAAGATGGTTTAATTTCATGCCCCAATACACAGCCACAACTTCACTGTACACACACCTTTGTTCACAAATCTAACTCTTCTGTGAAATGTACAAAGTATATCAGCTTCTGTGACTGTATTAAATAATGCAACAAAAAAAAAAACCCCCCAATGGAGCATTCTTGCCTAGAATTTCACAGAGACCCTTTCAAACTTAACATGGAGACCTCTAATTGATGGCCAGATTGCACTTCATTAAGGGTGGGTGTGCAATAACTCTCCACCTCCTGCTTGTGCAACTTTACCCATTAATTATGTTCATCTGGGTTTATCAAAAGAATAGAATTAGACCCCAAACTGAGGATGTTTTCTCTCCAGACACTGTGTTAATGTTCTAGTTGCTGTTAGGGGTACTGTGGCATAAAGGCCTTCATTAGATGAGATGTAAGATCCAAGTGCAAGCTGCTTCTGGTCATTAAAGGACACATGAAATTTTCACTTGAGGAGGAATGATAACCTTTGTGTCCTGCTTAAATATGAACCTGGGTTACTACCATACTTTATAAACACTCAATTCCCCGAAGGCTGAATTAGAAATGTTCTCCCCTAACTGTCCTGAACTGTTGTGTTGATGTGAACTGTTGCTGTGTTTTCAACTGAAGAGACTGTATTTCAGCAATGGTATCATAGGCAATGTCTACATTGGCAAGTTAGTTCGAATTAAGGAAGCTTAATTCGAACTAACTAAAGCCAGGGCTACACTAGGCTTTAATTAGTTTGAATTAAAGGCTTCCTTAATTCGAACTAATAAATTCGAATAGGCTATTCGAAGTAAGGGTTAATTCGAACTAGTTAGTTCGAATTAACCAATGTGGCTATGTTAATTGCTTAGTTCGAACTAACCGGTCCATTGAATTCAATGCAAATTGCTAATTCGAACTAAGCAAGTGCCATGAATGGCACTTGTTTAGTTCGAACTAAATTTTTCTAGTTCAAATTAAGTTAATCCGAACTAACTAAAATTAGTTCGAATTAGTTAGTTTGAATTAACTAATTCGAACTAATTTTAGTAAGTGTAGACATATCCATAGGGTCTGCTGACTGCCAACACACCATCTCCTGGTCACTCGGATTCTAAGTCAGAAGCCCCCTTTCCAGCGCTTGCTTCATTCCCTGTCTTCTCTTCCTGGCTCTCAGTCAGGCAAGATGCCCTATGTTGATGGCTTAACCTCTGACCATGTCCTCATCTTTTGGGGTATCAAAATCTTTTCTTACAAACAGCTCAGGAACTCTTCCCATTCACCACCCAACTCATGCCACTTCCCTACTGGCTCATAGGAAAACCCAAGCCCACCCTCTGTGTCAGATTCCAGTTCAGAACCCTGTAATCAGAAGCCAAAGTCTGTTCCATTCTAGATCTTACTGCCTTTTCCCTGAGTTTTTCCTAATCTTCAGGCTCCCCACCTTCTATAGATTTGCCAGCTCAAAAGCACCCTCCTCCCAGGCAGTAACCAAAGCCTACTTTTGTGCCAGGACCCTGCAGCCTATCCATATGCCCCCAACTTCCTGTGTTTATAAACCCACGTCAGCTCATTATGTTCCTGCATTATTCAGCCAGGGGATTACTTAAACCAGCTGATTCCCTCTACATTAGCCCTTTCAGGGCAAGTGTGGGTGAACACCCTGTCACAGTTGGCCAAATGGCTCCTGTGTATATACTGCATAGGAAAGCATTTCAGGATGAAGGGTGCTATGTACGACTAAAATAACAGTGAAGAAGTCCAGGGATTTAGTACTTGAATTCACAAGTAACTGCTGTTGTGTCTCAGGACAAAGAGTCCTGGAGGAAGAAAATCTCTCTGGAGGAGACCAGAGATAGGACTTCTAAAGTAGACAGTGCTGACCAAAAAGGCACTTGGGTGTTTTCTTCATTAGTCATCTCAATAGCAGTAAGATCAACCAGATCATTCAGGAAGAGGGTGTGGGAGGGGCAGAGGCAGCTTACTTTTTAAATACCTATGGTTAACGAAGCCCTCAGCATCTGTTCCTACAGGGGCCAAATTCTCAAGGGCCCCTCATTTCAAGCAGAGTTTGAAGGTGTTTGGGTTTGTTTTCCCCCAACTTTTGGGAGGTGCAAGGCCCTGATCTTGGGTCCTGTCTGCATATTAAGCGTATGCTCTTTGGGTTTCACTGAGTGGAATGAGTTTGTGGCATTATGCCAGGGTACACCTTAGAGTGAGGAAAACATATTGCTCAGTTACTGCCTCCTAATCGGCAAAGTAACTCTCTAACTGTGTCTGATAATAATAAACAGAGGAGAAGAGATGCCCATCACAGACAGAGAGAGCAGTGAAATAAACACATGGAGTGGACTGAATGAGCATTAGGCTGTGCAATTGGTGAAATCTGCTGGAATGCATGTTGTAGTTGAGACACTTTCCTAATTTGTTGGCACATGTGGAAAAAATGAGAACTGCCTCGGTTTCCATTCTTTTAATAGAGAGATATTTCAGGATAATGAGGAGCCTGAACTTTCACATTCTTCTCCAACCCTAATAGACTCTGCAGTAATATATTATGGCAGCAGCCATTTGGCTAATGCCGTTAGATTATGCCTTACTAACTGTAGTCATGACAAACTGCAGTAGGAAAAATGTTAGTACAATCAACTCATTCCATTTCAACTCTGCTTCCCACGCCCCTCCATCCCTAGTAAAACGACAGCAGGCAATAGATGCTGGGCCACGGAGCAAACTATTAAACCAACCTGCAAAGCTAGGGCTAAGTTCTGCAGACCCTTGGCTCCCAGCCCATCATCCTTCCCCCCTGCCACAATTAACAGTCCTGCCAAATGAAGTACTGTCTTAATCTGCAAAATAACCCCGCTGCACTTCGTGCTTCTCCTCATTGTCTTGCTAATGGGTCTCAGCCATTTCTAGGGGATAGACAGAGGTAGTTCAGTCTTCCTGCTTAGGAATCTCTTGTCCTTCTGCTCTCTGTGGTGGCTCTTCTGGTGATGTGTCTGTATGGTGCCTAGCAAATGGGGCCTGACCTATCTGAATAGGTACAGCTATATTGTTATTATAACAATTCTGGACTAGATGTCTGCTGGCGTAAATCAATACAGTTCCACTGAATTCAATGATGCTGAGTCAGTTTAAACCAGGTGAGGTTCTGGCAAGCGGCGTCTTTACTAAGGTCAAATGGAGTTCTCCATGATGGGCCTGATTCTACATTTTTATTCAGGTAAAATTCGGATTGACAGCAGACATGACTAAACATCATTAATTCACAGGCCAACAAGGGCTTTGTTTTATGTAGGCCTGCTTCAGATAATGATCTCTTAGACTCCGAATGAGATCAGTAGCATTCCTTGTTTGCCTCTTTCTACAGTTCACGCACACATTGTTCAGAATCCAGCTTTTCCCACCCTCCTTGATGCTGGAATGTTTACAACATTAGAGAATTGCTCTGTTCATTGGGAGGCAGTAACTGTTACTTTCCTGGAGTCCCCAGTGAGATTAAGGAGTAATGCAGCATAGCAATAGGAGCAGAATCAGGGCCTGACTGATTTCTTTGTTTCCCATGTCTCTTCTATAAACAATACACTTTGTGCTAACATCATTTCTCCCCAGAGAAATGGATTGACTAGCTGCAATTTAATTACAGCTCTCACAACAAAGTGTTGGGGAGGGAAGATCAAGCTGTTTGGATCTCATTCTATGCTCAAAAACATCATGGAGAGAGGGTCTCAATAAACACTGCTATGCACCCAGGCTTTGAACGGAGACAGTCCTTGGATCACGGTGAATGGAAAGGTCCCAATGAATGAGAAAGCAGGAGCCACTGAGTGAACATTCTCAGCAGCTAGCATGTGCATGTAGTGTTTATGCAGACAATACAAAGCAAAGAGCAGTTGGCAGGCTGTTACATTATTTTCTGTGACACAGGAATGATTGGGGAAGAGTGGGGGCAGAAAACTCCAGGAAAGAACTCTATTCTCAGCTGCTTACCCTGAAAAGCACACTGTAGACATGACTCGTAAAATTACTGTGCAAGTCTCATGCGCTTTTCAGTTTAGAGTGCTGATAGGCTCCAAGTGGTGAAAGAAGTGGCAAAAACATCTCTGAGGGTATGACATCACAAGTGAGATACTTGTTATCAGAGTTTGTCTCCCTTTGATGTGTTCTCTGAGGTGGTTTGGGTTTCTTGGTGTGCTGTGGTATGCATTCTGTGCAAAGCTCTGTGAACTTAAAAGTCCATACTTACCAGCACCTAGACAGTATGTTATTGAAGAATACAGGAACATATACTTTATGATTACACCACAGACAACTACATTGCTGGTGGGGATGTCTGCTTGCTTTTCTCATGGCTTCCCATCAGATACAATACTTCCCCCACTAACTCCTCTTTCCATTAAGCTCCAAAGGGGTGCCACAGGATTCCTTGTTTGTTTTTCCATTAAGCACATCTCTTGAGTTAAAGCAATGTTGATCACCAGCCGGAGTCCTCTTTGGAGATCCCTTTTGATAAAACTACAGCCTGTAAAGATGTAAACCTGCTGGGATAGGTAATGCCACTGAATACATCTTTAATTCACAGTCAGTAAATGAGACAGCACAGAATTCCTCTGGCATATTCTGAAGTCCCATTGTGTTTCTGTGAATCCAGTTTCCCTGACTTTATCTGACAAACACTTGAGACCAGTTTCTAATTTCCAGTTGGATGCATAAGTGGTTTCCAGAATGTTCAAACATAATCTTACTCATAGCCAGCCCTCTGTGAAATTATCAGCTTTTTTAAAATGAGAAATATTAGGATTTTTTAAAAAGGAAATCATGAATCTTGTCAATCACTTCTGTAAAAGTCAAGATTTTTCAGCAGTAATAACAATGTTTCCACATAGCATTATTTGCAGACATGTTTTTCTGGGGTATCTTTATTTCAGGGGTTGTTTCTGGGGTAAAACATCTTCACTTTCTACTTATTATTGTTTGTATTTATGGTGGTTCTTAAGATATTCTCAATCCAGATCAGGGCCCCATTACACTATGCACTGTACATACATATTATAAGAGAGCAAGTCTTATCCGAAATAAGTGCCAAGCTAAGCAAACAAGACAGACAGAGAGTGGGAGAAAGGAAGTATTAATATTCCCACTTCGCAGATAGGAAACTCAAGGCCAGAGAAATTAATGGATTTGTTCAAGGTTGCACAAGAAATCAGTGGCAAAATTGGGAGCTGAGGCCAGGTTTCCTGAGTCATAGTCTAGGACTTTACCCACAAAACCAAATTCCCAGGTAGTGTTGTAGTTTGCCCGTTATTTTCACGACTTATTTCTCAGATATGCCCAATTACTTCTCATAAGAAAGTAATGAGAAAGCCCTTCTTAATACAACTGATTTTTTAAGTTATTACACAAATTTGTGTATTGTGTCTGCAGGAACCAGACTCCAGACATTGAGACTATAAGGAATCCTTTGGTCAAGTTTTTGCAGAAAAGAATAACAGACTCTATTTTAATGAAGTAATCCCTTTTATTGGTAACCGAGAGTGCAGCTCAAACAACAAAGGGAGGAGGAAAAAGCCATTGCAGAAATGGAGAGCGTGAGATCTATTGCTACTGGGTGGAAGTTTCAAGGAACGGATGGACAAGAAATGTGAGTTTCTTGACTAGACTAAGGTACATAGTTCAAGTTTATTTTGTTTCTTAAACTGTTTAGAATATAGAACAGTTGAAGTGGATAAACATTTGTTTCCCCCCAAAGTCCATTGCCCTCTTTAGAAATGAGTGGGAAAAGTTTAGGAAAAAGCAGTGGCGGTGAAAATTTCAACTGGTTTTCAAACTGCGGGTCGGGACCAGTAGTACTTGGTTACAGACCCTCAGGTACTGGGTCTCAGCACCTCTTAACTGCTGCTGCTGCTGCAAGACTGGAATGCATTGCTGAAAGATGAGGTTGTTGGGCCACAGGCATAAATGATGTTTTTCAACTGGGTTCTGAGAAAAAAAGTTTGAAAACCTCTGTTTTATTTCACAAACTTTGTCATCCCTCCCTCCCCTGTTTTCCAACTAGCTCAAGCCAGTTAAGTCCAGCAATTACTGGGAGAGGATAGGATATTGAAACACAATCAGGGGCCACATTTTTTAAAAGTAGCTACTGATATTAGATACCCAACTTAAGTGCATTATAAGGGCCTCATTTTCAGTAGTTGAAAGCTCTGAACTTTCTCAAAGTTAGGCCCCAGAAAAAGAGGCATCTAGAATCAGCAGTCATTTCTGAAAAATGAGGCATAGCTTTTTATAACTGTGTGTGCATAATTAGGTATGCAAATACATATGCATATATTTGCGTGAGCAGTTGGCATGTTTGTGCAATTGCAATAACTAGCCAAGGAAATAATCAGTGGGTACATATAGGCCTGCAGTGGAGTGGTGGAAGCTGGAGTCCCTCCAGGCCCTCTCTCCCCCAAGCGGCCTGTGCTGGGGAGTAGTAAGCCAGGCTGACCTCACAGGTGCTGAGCTAATTAGGGCCACAGAGAATGCTGCTTAATTAGGCAATGGGGAGCAGCTGGTGCCTGAAGTTGCCTGATATATAAGAGGGCTGAAGAAAGGAAGCAGGGGATGTGGAGGGAGAGATGTGTGTGGGTAGGAATGCTGCAAGTAAGCTGTCTGATGGTCAGGAAGGCAGGCTGCTTTGTGCCCCATGGCTAGGAAGGGCTGGACTTGTGACTGGGAAATTGGGACTATATAGCTGTAAATAAAGGAGCATAGGTGCTGCATTAGGAAAAGGTGTGTCAGCCTTCTGTTTGAAGGAGGAGTTATGAAGTGCAGGACACTAAAGCCTCAGCTTAGAACAGCACTTAGATACACACTTAAGTTCACTCATTTAGCATAGAACTTAAACATGGGATAAGCAGGTGCTTAAATGTGATCTAGAAAAGGTACTCTCCTGAACAGAAGCCATAATTACTGCAACAGGACACACATGACATAATTGTACATACACTTGCATACAGTATTTGATATTCTAAAACTCTGGTCCATTCATTCTTTAATTACTGATTTGTTTGGTCCAAGTTGGTAGAAAAAGATATTGCCATCTGAAAATTGTTTAAGGGGTTATATGAAATGAGTATTTCCAATCTAGAGCTGTGTTTGGAGGGTGCTGTCACAATGGCCAGCTTTTTGGCAGTATCACCAGAGATACCTGAGGTTGAATGGAAGTGGAAACTGAACTAAAACCTTATAGTTAGGAGCAGGCTTGAGCTATGTTGACATGGTAAATGGAATTAGATTACTAATGCCCATTTTGTACTTACTCTGCTGATACAAAACAAAGAGCCTGGTGGCACTTTTAAAGACTAACTATTTATTGCATGTGCTTTTGTGGAAGAAAATTCCACTTTGTCAGACACTTGAAGATGCTTGACGAATGAGATTTTCTCCCACGTAGGCTCATGCGATAATTAAATTTGTTAGTCTTTAAAAGTGCCGCAGGACTCCTTGTTTGTTTTGCTGAATTAGTTTAACACAGCTACCCCTTTGGAACTTATCTGCTGATACAGTACTTCAGTTTCTAGGGCTGTCAGTCATTTTCACTAAATCCATTCTGTAACAAGAGTACTTCATTGTAAAATAAAATCTATAAGCGAAACGATAAGCAACCTAAAGTCAGAAAAGCAAATGTAACTTGCCTTATCAAATTGGCCTTTGCTATTTCCCATTTAAGGTTCATCTACGCTGCAAATAAAGGGTTGGGACTAATGCAGGCATGACTACCCTAGCTGGCTCTGGTAACAAGTATAGTCAACATATATCCATGTGGGCTAGCTGGCCTAGTACAAACCCACAAGAAGCCTTGAGTATATACTTGGGTTGCTTGCCTGTGCGGAAGTGTGTGCTGCCCTGTCTTCAATCCTATTGTTATCTGTTCTAGCTAGCTTAAAGCTGGGATCAGTATGCTTACCTACTATGCTACAGTCCCACCTTAATTTGCACTGTTGAGTAGAAAAAGCTGCAAAACTCTCCTGAATGCATTGCAGTTGTACAAAGACCATGCCTCCCTGCAATGGAAGATAATGTATATTTACTCATTGCTCTTTTTTAGGAAAAAAAAAAACAAAACCACAAACAAAGATGTTATTTTTAGCCAGCACAACCTATTGACAAAGTGTGAGAACAGAGAACTGCCACAAAGACCTACTGACTTCTGTGTTTTGGGAAGAGAAACTATTTTACTCTTGACCCTTCCATAATGGTGTCATTTTACAGTGGGAATCAATTATCAACCCACCAACTGCAAGATAAGAAAGTCACTGCTCTTCCTCATGTCTGTTACTCTGAACTACTTGAAGCATGACTCACGGCACATACACACCAACAAGTGGACTCCCCAGGTTCTCAATGAGGAAAAACGTGGAGAGGAGGCAAGTTTTCCCACCAGCAGGCATTTATGTGGTGCCCTGGTGTCAGAACCTTCACATGCAGTAACTCCAGTGGTCTGCTGCTTCCTTAGTTGCTCTTCATTTCAAAGCTGTATTTACAATGAGAAAAAAAGCTTATAGGGACAGCCTGGAGGGGTGGAGTTTGAGGATCAACATCTTTCATCCCGATTTGTCATACTGTAGATCATAAAGTCTTTGCTGTCGGGCAACCACCCACATCCTGCATATTTCATAAAAAGGTTTCTCTTAAGTGGAAAAAACCATACAGCTGTGTATAAAGACATACACAAAAGGTTCAAGTGCTTTCCACATACAGACAGATGTAGTGGGTCACAGCTCATGTTGTATATTGTAAATTTTCAAAGGACTATGGGGAAAGTCAGTGATGAAGCTAATTAGGATGTTTACAAGGCAAAAATGTTAGACCTATATAGATTCTGACTTAGCAGAACATTATGTATGTGCTTAACTTTAAGCATTCTATTTCAGTGTGCTTAACTGCTTCACTGAATAGAGATGTGATCATTCATGTGTTTGAAGTTACTCATTTCTGAATCAGTGCCATAATGACTATGGTGCAAAAAGCTATTTGTGATGTTAATTTGTTCATTATGGGGAAGTTTGTGATGCCCTTATTCATGCTGGTGAAGTCAATGAGACTGCCCTGTGAACAGCTGCTGACTGAGCTGAGTCCCTGGTCCTCAGTAATTTACGATATTACCCAAAGAGAGAGAGAGATGGCTATCCAATAACAAAGCTTAACTTTCAGAGCAGTCTCTGCTCCCATACACTTAAACTGAAGCTAGTGCTCATCAGCATATTTAAAAGTGAAGTCCAAAACACTTTACATTTTAAAGGCACTTTTTACATCCGGACAACATCTTGCGAGGAAGTAACATAATATGGTCAAAGTTGGAAGATGGAGAGGAAAGACCAAGTGAGGAGTTTCTGCAAGTTCCCCAACTTCAAAGCATCTCCCACGAAAGCTCAAACAATAAATAAATTTGTTAGTCTATCAAAGTGCCACAGGACTCCTTGTTTGTTTTACGGACCTAGACAAAAACGGCTACCCCTTTGGAACAAGGGACATCAGCACTGTGATGAATACTGAGCAATTTTATTCCATGAAAGAAAGAATGATCTGACCAAGTGCTTTATAAAGAGATAAAAATTAACAGTTCACTTCCATACACAAGTCCTGTGGCAGAAGTTGTGCGGAAACTGCAGTCAAACTGGAAATTGCATAGGTGAAAGTACACAGTGGTGTAGCTGTGTCAGTCTCAGGATATTAGAGAGACAAGGTGGGTGAGATAATGTCTTTTCTTGGACTACCTTCCATTGAAAGCTTGTCTCTCTCTCCAACAAAAGTTAGTTCAGCAAAAGATATTTTCTCGCCCACCTTGTCTCTCTAGTAGCTGCAAGTAGCAACGAAATTAGTGAGGCATCCACTAAAACAGTTCATTGGAGAATTCCCATCAGCAAAGTTCAGTATATTTTTTCTTACTTCATTAAAGTCATTGAAAAATCACTCTTCCCCCCCCCCCCCCAATAATATCTGGCTCCCATAAAGATACATAAAATAGCAGAGCATTCTGTTCTAAAATATTGGAATTGTATCTCATGATCCAAGAAAATACACTATTTTTGCATTCTCTTCCCTCTAAATATATGTTGCTCAATTCACAAAAGCATGAGAGAATCTTGCCGCTCCCTATCAAATAGCTTGCAGTCACCCAGATAGGAACACAGTATTTGCTATACTGGGCCAGATCACTGGTCCAATCCCATCCTTCAACTGATATGGCCCCTGTGTAGGACAGAATAGCAAAGTCAGAGATTGTTGTTCACATGGAACCTGATCTAATGCCCATTGACATCAGTGGAAGCATTCCATTAATTCCAGACCTTTGGACCAGCAGAAGCTAGTAATAGAAGCAATGTAAACTTCTTATTATGCTGAAGCCTCTAGCCATTGACTCATGAGCTGAAATCTTGAAAAACAGCAAAAATAAATATGACTGTACAATACACTGACTCCTTACTTTGCTATGTTTTATGGGCCCTCAGCTCTGGTTTCATGGACTATGTCTACACTTGCAAGTTCTTGTTTCCAGTGGAGGGGTACTTTCTAACAGCCTCTCGCACTGGTGGTGAGTCATCTGGAGCAGAAATTGATCTTCTGCTGTTATATAGGTATTTAAGTTATATAGGTATTTATTTAAATGTTATTTTTAATAGCTGGTTTGAGGAGAATCGGAGCCACTTTGAAGGCTAGGAAGGAACAGTTTATGGGGTCAAGAATTATAGCTGGGTGTCCAGAGACTTCCATGATGCAACTGTTTACTCTCGAAATGAAGAGAGTCTACAGTGCATCATAGCAGATGTAGTCCAACCAGAGGCCCAGCCTGTAGAGGAGAATTGGAGTATAACACACAAAAATGACAACTCTCATGAGCACAGTGGGGAGATTTATGAATAGGAGAATTTCAGTTTTTGAGCAAAATAATTCTATTTTAAATACTTTTGCTGAAAAAGTAAATTATTGTGTGAAAATACTTTATTTTAACCATTTTTAATTTAAAAATATTAGTCTCATTCAGGTTTTTTTTAGTTATTTTGAACCAATAACCAGATTTCTTTTTCATTTTGAAAATGTCAAAAGGGGAGACCTTTTCACAATTTTGAATTTAAAAAAAAAATATTTGAGTTGAGAAATTAATGTAAACCAACCCCTTCCTCAAAAAATACCCACTGTCCTTCCCAAGCATGATCCTACTTTGCTTCTAAACATAGTCTATTTTCATAGTGAGCTGAGCAATCACAGCCCCTTTTGGTGCTATTGGCCACCCGTTTCTATTCAATTGCAGTAAGATCTGTGACAATGTTAACAGAATCTTTCTGCTCAGAGCCAATTCCCTGGGGTCACAGACCCTTTTATTTATAGCAGTGCTCTGCCTAAAACTATATTTATAAATTATTTAAAATAATTTGTACATAATCCCAGTCAGTCAAAAGAGAGAGAGAGAAATGTCTTGGTGCTGGGTGAGCCTGGGAAAATTGCAGCGCAATCTTGCTTTTTTAGGGGAAGTCAACTCTCCAATTTGCCCAACTAAGGATTCTGAGTCTGGAGTTGATGAAGGGAAAAAAGAAGCACGTGAAAGTGCTAGCCTGAGATGCACCAAGTAGAAAGAACTTCAAATGTGAAGTATTTCATGATTTTAGCTTGAGATGCCAGAGATTCCAGTCGACCTTAGGAAAGAATCTTTCCTGTAGACATCACAAGCAACACGTGGGAAGGAACAACGGTAAATAAATCAGATTGTTGGGCCAAAATAACTTCTGCCACACAAAGTTCGCAGCCATGTGTTAGCTGATCATAAGAGGAGATGGTGCTTGGTGAACAAAGAAAGCAACAGACACACCTAGCAAACATGACAGCTCAAGACCTGACTGGTGAAAAGATCTGCCAGTCTAAACATGTGATATCTCTCACCATCTGCTAGACCACAAAAGCTCTTACTATATATATTATCTTTGAAACAAAAAATCTGTACTCCTTCTTCTGTTCCTCTTCACCTTTCTCCACCTCCCATAAACTTTAAGATCAGGAGGGACCTCAGGATCATCTCTCTAATGCTGTTAGGAAGGAAAGAGTCCCCAAAAAGGGGAGTGCTCAATTTCCTTTGCTTAATGGATGTTTCACCATTCACCTCCTTTCCTCTGGTCACTGACGCTTAGCACCCAGAGACCAAGCTCACTTTGCATGCACAGTGCATACAGCTGCTACCACACCAAAGCTACTCACCGTCAGAGGTGAATTACCAAGCTGTGAGCTTAGTCTAAGCCTTTTTGTGACTCGTCAGTCACCCTGTTAACTCCAGCTCTTTTAAGAGGTGCTGGATGGCATGAGTTTGGGCTTTTTAAAATTCTCTTCTTTTAAGACTTGTGATTTGATGCAGTTTCCATTTCCCTTCTCTGGTGATGGAGCTGGATATTTGATAATAATCAAGGAGTCATTGTTTGGGAAACTAAAATGAGACAGGAGGAGTGGCTACAGATCTCCTTTGAGACTGCTGAGAAAGAAATGAAAGGAAGTGAATCTTCACTCCAGCATGGACCATTTCACTAGGGTTTTTGGGTCTCTCATGGAAGGGGCTTTTGCTAGGAAAAGTCACAGAGGTCAAAAGAATCCCAGTTACCACCTAAAACTTTTAGCAAAGTTCTCAGTTATTTGCTGTGGTTTGTGCTTGATGGGTTGAAAGTCTTGCTCCTTCTATTCATTGTGCCCCAAGTCCTGGGAAATTTTACAATTACTGCAAATACAAGTAACAAGGAAACCCTATCACTAACAACCTTAACCCTTGGAATGGATGTTTTCGGTCACTAACTCATTATAGTAAATAAGCTTTAAAGGACAGAGCCTCAGATGGTGTAGATCAGCAAAGCATCACTGGAATTGATCATACCTATTGAGGATCTGGCTCTTAGTGAAGCACGTATGCACATCCAGAGGACATCATCAGTCTCCACTGAAATGGAGACATTTTTCAGGCCACCACGTAAAAAGAAATAAATGATTAAAATAGGGGAGCATAAGGAAGGGAAGAGACAAAAAGCCAGCAACCACTCAGAGGTATGACTACAGAAAAGCGATGGAGAATGAAAGTAACTTTCTTTTTTAAAGTCCAAAATATTAAGAAGAGTCAGAAATCAAGGAAGAAAAACTAAGTACGACCCTGTGAAAAAGGAAAATGATATCAGGAAGAGTATCATATCATGTAGCATTCATCCCCAAAATCAGAAATGGGGCAACATGATAGATGGGTACATGGATGAAACCCTAGGACACTGTAGAGCTATGTACTGGTAGCTGCTTTATGTAATGTATCCACCTATGGGGGGTGCGGGGGGAGATCGCAAAAAGAACCATTCAGCATGGAATCTGATTTTTCACATTTTTGCCCTAAAGCAAAATGCATGGGGGGAAGAGATGAAAGAAACAACACAAAAATGCTTTTCACAGAGAAAAGGCAACTTTTGTGTCTCAGTGAAGTTCCAAGTTCCCATGTGACACCAGAGTTCATCTTTGCATTTCGTGCTCTCTCTTTTCAACCACTTTCAGTTTTGCTAAACTGCATGAGTGAAAAGTAATTTTCCTCCTTGGCACAAATCCTCTGAGCATGCTGACAGTTCTGTCCTTTGAGGAGAGAAGTCACAGTATTTTTTTAATGGTGCTGAGTTTATTCATCTTGTCAAGAAAAGGGAAGCTCCGCGTGACTGTTTCCTCTGTTGTATGTCCCACTCTGCTCTCACAGGAACAGCTACTGTGAATTAGTTTTCTCCTGGCTTTGGTACTTTCAGTGAAAAAATTCTTCAGAAGAGAGAGCACTTGACTAATGGAAAACACAAAACTACATCAAGCTGAGAAGGAACCTCTCTCTAGGGCTAGAAGTGCTTCCTAAGAAATGGGACCATCGTTTATTTTTGAGAGAGAAATCAGCACAAAGTAGCATTATTAATCAAACAAACATCCTTTCTTTAAAGCCGTCTACATTTATTTATCAAAGATAAACCAGGAAGTAATGTATTAGTTTTACAAACCCTGGGTCTGATCTACTGATACATCCAGGCCCCTTGACACCACTCCAACATCATAAATAGGCCATAAACCAGATGGAAATTGCCCTCAGGGCTTACTCTAGCAAAAGAGGACTTTCTGGCCATCACAGAGCTACCAGAATGGATTGATTATAACCCCCTTCAACCCGTGACATACAGGGAATTTGGGGGACACGGCTGGACTGCACCATGCTCTGGCTTTCCTTGGCTAACAAGACCATTACTCACTCATTGCTACCAGAATAGAAATTGAGGCAGATGTAAAGCTGTTCTGCCTAATGTTGGGAGCTAGACTATGGGAGGTACAAAGGTGACCAAACCCTTTCTTTCCCTTTCCTGCCTCAAGCACAGAAATAGATGAACAGGAGCCTATTTTTTTAGGGGGGAAAATTCAGAAATGTTTGGACACTTTTAGTTTAAAGATGCCAGCTTTCTTGGGTTTGTTGGAATTCTGGTGATTGTAACCTCTGTAATCTTTGGGTTCTAGTATTTGCTGTTATTCAGGAAGTTAATTGCTGGGATGCGAAAATGAAGTAGCATGTCTGATTCTTGCTCTCCTCTGAGATTACTGAGGGACAGCTGAGAGGAAGAAAGTCTTAATAGCAATCCAACATGAACCATTTCCCTAGACATTCAATTTCTTTCTGAAATTGTTATTATTAATATTACTAAATGAAAACCATCCTAGGGGTCAGGAGTTTCCTGACTGACACCCACATGCAGAGTTATGCATTCAGCAGCAGTCCCAGCTATCTTCTGCACTAGATGCTTTCTTGAGCAAAACTTCTTTGGGGGAAAACGGACGAGGAGTCTTGTGGCACTTTAAGGACTAACACATTTATCTGGGCATAAGCTTTTGTGGGCTAGAAGCCACTTCATCAGACACTTGAAGTGGAAACTTCCGTCTCTTAGGTGTATGTACACATGCAAAGAAGGGTGAGTCACATTGTTATGTGGAGGAGCAGTGTTAAAGAGGTCAATTCATGGCAAAGGAATGACAATGTTTTAAGGCCTGGTTCAGTAAATGGAAGTAACAACCCTAAAACAGCCCTTTTAATGAAGGTACTCCATGAATTACAGTCTAGTTGTGCCTCTCAGGGAAGAGGATTAAAAGGAACGAAGACATACCCCAGGAACGAAGACATACCCCAGCCATGCCCTCTTTCATCTTTATCCCATATGCCTGCTGAATAAAGGAGGTTAGTGGGATGTGAGCCATTACACCATCTTTATACTAGTCAAGGGTCCTCTTCTGCAGAAGAGAAGCTGCAGGGCTGATTAAGCCAGCTTGAATATTGTGTGCCTCTCTCTATTTTTCTCTGTCCTCTGAAATGATTAATGGTTCTTGAAATAAATTACCCATTTTTGAGCACTGAGTTTGCCCAGACTACTATGCTAAAGGCTAAGACAGCTTTTGCTTAATTAAACAAACAGACTTTGTCTTCCAGAAAACTAGAATAGTAGGCGACTCTGAAATGCAGAAATACAGCACAGAGCATCTGCAGGCAGTGGGTGAAATTTTACTAAGTGTGAAAATCTGTAGGGAATTCACATCTTAGCAGTTGTCTTACTGAAGTCCTAAAACATATAGGGTATGATGTGGTAGAGATCTGTAGATCTGAAACTACACTTATATGTGAACACTCCCAACTTATTGTTTTGGAGGTAGAAGTCTGGGAAAATATTGACCTTATGCTGCTTACTACAGTGTAGAAAGTACTCTAAAGGAACAGTTCCCTTTTTGACCTTTGTTATGGATTATGTTCCCATTCTGGAGAAAACCCGGGAGCCAGTGCTCCTTAAAAAGATATAAAAGGAATATGTGATAGAGGTGTTGAAATGTGCAAGCCGCAATATAGGAATGATTCAATGGAAGAAGACCATTTTAATGGTAATTAACAAAAGAAAAAAATCATATTTAGTTCGTGGCTGCATCTTCAGGCACCGATCTGGCCTCTGCTGCACAAAAGTGCAAAAAGACATAGATAACCAAGGCTAAAACCATGGAGAATGGAAACCCACCAAGACACCAGGCAGATAACTACTGGGCCTGATCCAAAGTCCACTGAGATCATGGGAGTCTTCCCGTTGATGTGGTGGGTTTTGGATCAGGCCCATTGTAGGCAGCAATCCAAGTCAAGTTCAAGACATCAGTGATAGTAGCAAGTGAGTTGAGTTGAGTCTGAAATAAGCTGCCATAGCAAACACTGCTAAGAGCTCTCAGCCAATCTGACATATCAACCCATCCTGGAAAGGCAAGATTATTCTTAATGCAATGCAACCATCTGAGAGCATATTCTGTCAGTGCTCTGCTGGCTTTGGGATGCTGCTTTGCTGTTTAGTCCTCTGGCTCATGATATGATCCAGAAACTAGTCTGCTTTTCCCAGTGGGATGATGCCCATGGTGGAGGAGATTGGGAGAGGGAACAGAGAAGGGCCTGAAGGTTGAAATGGCACTGGAGATCAGAGAAGATATATACCAAAAGAGGTTCCCAAGTGTAATTTAATATAATGCTGTAACTTAAAGGCCTTCCCCTACCTTTGTGGGATACCAGAATCAGTTGCTTGGGCACCTGTGAGAACAAAACTGCTTATTCAGGTATCTCCAAGTATCAACAGTTATTTTTTTCATTAACTGCACCTAGCTTTTCAGTATGCTTTCAAAGTGGCAGACAGCCTTGGAGAGGAGTTTTCATAATGTAAATGAGTTTGAACCTAAACATCATTCTGAACATTCCTTGGTGGGGGGAGGGTGAACTCATAATCAGATTGAGAGCTGAATTCTTGGCAGAGAACTGTAGGGTTGAAACTACAACGCTGGGACTCAAGCTCCTGGAATTGGAGTTCTTGGTCTTGAGCCCTTGTCTATTTTATCCTGCCCATGACCCCAGAAGTGTGTTACCTGAGGTTGGAACCAATCAGGTCATCTTAAAAAGATCATTGTGCAATATATGGAAACATATTTTTAAAGCAAAAAATAGAGGCATGTTCCCAAGCTTCTGCTTCCATACAGGGAAACCAATCTTTATAATTCTATTGGTTCCAACTAAGCAATCAAGTACTGTGCTGTGGAGGAATGGTATTTGGGGGAAATTTTGCTGTGGGTTTGTAGGAAACTGCAGAGAAAAGGCAGGTTCGGGGCTAAATAACTGCAAGATGGGTGGATGTCTCCCTGTATCAGGAGGCCAGGGAAGATGGTGAGGGTGTATGTAAAAGCAAGGAGACAAAAGAGGTAGCCATATCAGAAAATACATCTTTGTCAGATTTTGCTCCCAGCTGCAAATTTTGACATGATGCATAGCAATTTATGTTCATTCTGTATTGCAAGAACAGGGAGCAATTTCTGTGCTTTTCTCTCTCTTTTATTCATTGGAAACTATATCCCTGTACCAGGGATGAAAAGAGGAAGGGGTGCCCTTCTGAAGAATGACAGGCAGAAGCACTTCAGAAATTGCTTGCTTTCTTCTGTGAGATCACTAATCCAGGATAATAAAGATGTGAAAATTACCCACCCCACCCCATCACTAAAAATTGGTTATTAATTTGTAAACATTTCATATATTCACTATTACTTCCCCGTTCCGTATGTAAAATACTTAGCTAGTAATTTATGGTAACTGCTTTCGCCCTTGTTCAAATGTGCAGTGAATTAGGAATTCCTACAGTCCCTCTTTTTTCATTTAAATACCTACCACTTCCCATTCAGTGTTTTCCAAAGGACCAAATCCCAGACTATTTGACCTGGCCATAAAACCTTGCTTGCACAAACTGGAGTGTGTCATGCAATGGGGTTATTTGTTTCATTAACTGAAATGATTAGTGATGTGGTATGGCTGCAAGATCAGACATTACCTCCTGGTATGTAAGGCACAATATCTTTCCTGTAACTTCAAGTCTCAGGATTTATCTTTAGGATAGAAATAAATGGGCCACTTACAATCAGATCTTATCAGTATTTCATCAGCCATAAGCAAGTTGTGGATAGGAAGCTTTCCACTCATAATACATTCAAAATATTTTTAGAACTGTTGTCTGCTAGAAAAATCTAATGAAGGGAGCTGACATGAAATCTGTTGACCGGACTCAAAGGGTAGGTTTACGTCAGCCCACAGCAGCAAGCCTCCCAACCCAGGCTGATAGCTTTGTGCTTGTAGAGCTTGCAGTAGCACTCTTAAAAATAGCTGTGAACACTTAGTACTTTGAAGTTGCAACTTGGGCTCTGAACCCCTCTCCCCTCCTTAGGCGTCAGAGCCCGAGGTGCAGCTGAGGCTCAATGTCTACACAGTTTTTTTTATTGCAGTAGCATGGACCCAGCAAGCCCAAATCTGTTTACTCAGGCTTACAGACTCATTGCCACTGGCTGTATAGACGTACTCAACATGGAATATCTCAGGAGACCTCTCTAGCCACTGAGCACTTTATCAGAAGTCCATGGAATCTGCTAGCTTCCGTTGCAATGTTCACTGAGCACTGTACATAGAGGCCATGATTGAGCCAAACACATAAACATATACTTAACTTAAAGCATATTTTAAGTTCCTCCCTATTCAGCAAAGCACATAAGCATATGTTTAACTTAAATTCTTGCTGCTGTGGTAAAATGTCCATGGTTTGTATAGTTGCTCATTATTTATAAAACATTTTCACAATATAAACATTCCAAACCAAGTTAGCTGATTTTAACCATTTCATCTTGTTTGTTTTATGTGAAAAAAAGAGCAGCAGCAATATGATCGAATGCTCTGAAAATGCTTTATGAGGTGATGGAAGGAGATCAGAGAAAAGAGAGTTGAAGGAGAGATGCTGCAAATGATGAAGGTAAGAAAAGGTCACCTTCTTTTCCCAAATCCAGTCCTCAACTCGTACAAATAACACTCCTCCACAAGCTTCCAGCTGCAGAACAACTCCCCACAAGTATCATAGAATCATAGAATCATAGAATAATAGGGTTGGAAGGGACCTCACGAGGTCATCTAGTCCAACCCCCTGCTAAAAAGCAGGACCACTCCCCCTAAATTATCCCAGCCAGAGTTTTGTCTAACCGAGCCTTAAAAATCTCCAAAGATGAAGATTCTACCACCTCCCTAGATAGCCCATTCCAATGCTTCACCACCCTCCTCGTGAGAAAGTTTTTCCTAATATCCAACCTTGACCTCCCCAGCTGTAATTTGAAACCATTGCTCCTTGTTCTGTCCTCTGTTACCCTCGAGAACAGCCTAGCTCCCTCCTCTTTGGAGCAACCCTTCAAGTAGTTGAAGGTTGCTATCAAATCTCCCCTCAGTCTTCTCTTCTCTAGACTAAATAAGCCTAGTTCCTTCAGTCTCTCCTCATAAGTCAATTACTGACCAGGTCCTTGGTTCCCACTAAGGTCCCTTGTGCTCCAAGTGATCTTAACTGATCCTAGAGCGGCAAGTGGAATTCCTCCATATTTGCTTTACACCATTCGGTCCCTTGCATTCATTATACAGGGTGACCAGAAGGGGCAGGATGGGATGGAGGCAAAGCATAATACACTTTGGTGATTCTGGTACAATGGAACAGTGCCTATGGACCACTGCAGCCACTGTAAGTGATAACATCTCCATGGTTGCTCCGACTTGTGCCAGAAGATGAATTGGCCCTCACCCAGCTCCAGTGTCAGGTGGAGGTGGAAATGTGGCTCCAAGCCAGCTTAGCCTCCCCCCAACCAGTTGCACCAAACTTTGAGCTTGGCATAGCTGAGGAGTCAGCCTTGAATAAATATAATAAGTTTCTTTTGTGATTTTAAAAAGAATTTGTGTAATCTTTCAACACAAAGGGAAGAATCACAGTTTCATGCTCCTTAAAATTTGAGAAAAAGCAAGAAAGACAGAGACTTTAGTCAATCAGATACTGCAGTGGTGAGCACCATAGAAAAGACCACAAGGAAATAAATAATTCTGTGTTCAGTACAAGGTTTGAATAGTGTGTGGGAAATAAGGGCATTAAACCACACATTAGACAATAAGGATATAACAAAATATTGAATAGCTGCTCATTTATACATATAGAACATAGAAAAAAATCCCTTTTTGGTTTCATATATTATTGCATCTCATTTTTGAATAGCAGACAAAAGCACATTCCATTTTCTATCTATTTTCTTACATATCCATTTAAAGTAGACACTGTAATGCCCTCTCAAAACCCCACAGCTAGTGAGAGGGTTATAGGTGTCTGGTAAGAGGATCATGGCTTCAGATGAAGTAATCCTCATCGAGGGATCCCCAACATCTCTTCTCATTGAACATTGGATCCAGTGATGCAGTTTCAGCCTATGAAATGCTAGCATTGAGGACTTAGATTGTGGGGAGGGTCCACTAAGGTGTCCAGATGTGGTGTGTTTGAGACAAAAATTAAAGCGATAGTGGTTAGAGACTCTGTGAGAAATAGGAGGAGATGGGAACCTGTGATGTGCCCCCCCTAAAGCTGTGGTTAAAGGGACGAATTTCCTGAGTCTTTAGGATGCTCAAGCTGTTATCACCAAAAGATTCAGTCAACATGAAGCCTTTCCTGTTTTTTCTTTCCCAGAGCACATGCGTAGTGAGCATCACGCTAGTCTCAGCCCTCGGGACTTGAAGCTGTTCTGCAGTGGCAGGTCGGGCAATGTTGGCCCTGCTGAGTGCAGAAATTTGGCACAGTTCTTGTGGTTACTTCACACAACCACCCACTGCTTCATTCCCACCAATATGTCAGCGACCATGGGACGGTAGAGTTCAGGATCCTGATCAATGGAAGGAAGGAAAGAAGCAGAACACACACCCTGGACTTCAGAAAAGCAGATTTTGGCTCCCTTAGGGAGCTGATGGGCAGGGTCCCATGGGAAGCTGATCTGAAGGGGAAAGGTGTCCAAGACAGCTGGCTGTATTTTAAAGAAACCCTGTTAAAGGCACAGGAAGATAACATTCCGATGTGCAGAAAGAACAGCAAATGTGGACGGCGACCAGCGTGGCTTAGCAGGGAACTCTGCGGGGAGCTGAAACATAAAAGGGAAGCTTACAAGAAGTGGAAGCTTGGACAGATGAGAAGGGAGGCGTATAAAGATATTGCTCAGGACTGCAGGGATCAAATCAGAAAGGCCAAAGGACAATTGGAGTTGCAGCTAGCAAGAGATGTGAAGGATAACAGAAAGGGATTCTATAAGTATATCAGCAACAAGAAAAGGATCAGAGGTGGTGTAGGTCCCTTACTGAATGGGGCAGGCATCCTCGTGGAGGATGATGCGGAAAAGGCTGAAGTACTCAATGCTTTTTTTACTTCAGTCTTCACAGGGCGGGCCAGCTCCCAGGCTACTACACAGGGTAATGCGGACTGGAGAGAAGAGTGGCCCTCGGTGATGGAAAGTCAGGTTAGGGAACACTTAATGAAATTGGAAGTGCACAAGTCCATGGGGCCGGATGAACTGCATCCGAGGGTGCTGAGGGAGTTGGGGGAAGTGATTGCAGAGCCGCTGGCCATTATCTTTGAGAACTCGTGGTGAACGGGGGTGGTCCCGGAGGATTGGAAAAAGGCAAATATAGTACCTATCTTTAAGAAAGGGAAAAAGGAGGATCCGGGGAACTACAGACCGGTCAGCCTCACCTCAATCCCTGGGAAAATCATGGAGCAGGTCCTCAAGGAATCCATCCTGAAACACTTGGAGGAAAATAGAGTGATCAGGAACAGTCAACATGGATTCACCAAGGGCAAATCGTGCCTGACCAACCTGATTTCCTTCTATGATGAGATGACTGGATTTGTGGATGCGGGAAGAGCCGTTGACGTGATATACCTTGACTTTAGCAAGGCTTTTGATACGGTTTCCCACAACATTCTCGTTGGCAAGTTAAGGAAGTATGGGTTGGATGAGTGGACCGTAAGGTGGATCGAAAACTGGTTAGATCAACGGGCTCAGCGGGTAGGAATCAATGGCTCGATGTCTGGTTGGCAACCGGTAACGAGTGGAGTGCCCCAGGGGTCGGTCCTGGGGCCGGTTCTATTCAACATCTTCATTAATGATCTTGATGATGGAATAGACTGCGTGCTTAGTAAGTTTGCGGATGACACCAAGTTGGGGGGAATGGTAGATACTCTGGAGGGCAGGGACAGGATCCAGAGAGACTTGGACAAATTGGAACAGTGGGCCGAAAGAAACCTCATGAGGTTCAACAAAGACAAGTGCAAAGTCCTGCACTTAGGACGGAAAAATCCCATGCATTGCTACAGGCTGGGGACCGATCAGCTAAGTAGCAGCGCTGTAGAAAAGGACCTGGGAGTTATGGTGGACGGGAAGATGAATATGAGCCAACAGTGTGCCCTTGTTGCCAAAAAGGCCAATGGCATATTAGGCTGCATCAGTAGGAGTATTGCCAGCAGATCGAGGGATGTGATAATTCCCCTCTATTCGACACTGGTCAGGCCGCATCTGGAGTACTGTGTCCAGTTTTGGGCTCCCCACTACAGAAAGGATGTGGACAAATTAGAAAGAGTCCAGCGGAGGGCAACAAAAATGATTAGGGGGCTGGGGCACATGACTTATGAGGAGAGACTGAAGGAACTAGGCTTATTTAGTCTAGAGAAGAGAAGACTGAGGGGAGATTTGATAGCAACCTTCAACTACTTGAAGGGTTGCTCCAAAGAGGAGGGAGTTAGGCTGTTCTCGAGGGTAACAGAGGACAGAACAAGGAGCAATGGTTTCAAATTACAGCTGGGGAGGTCAAGGTTGGATATTAGGAAAAACTTTCTCACGAGGAGGGTGGTGAAGCATTGGAATGGGCTATCTAGGGAGGTGGTAGAATCTTCATCTTTGGAGATTTTTAAGGCTCGGTTAGACAAAACTCTGGCTGGGATAATTTAGGGGGAGTGGTCCTGCTTTTTAGCAGGGGGTTGGACTAGATGACCTCGTGAGGTCCCTTCCAACCCTATTATTCTATGATTCTATGATTCTATGTCCACCGCACTGTTGAATCTGGTGGGAAATAGCCGGGCTTTCACCAAATACAGTGAGTTTGTCTTGTCAGTTTTTCTATGGGAGTCTGTAAACTCTTTTATTTCCCTTATATTTTAGTTTCATGAATTCGGAAAGGTGCTATATTTTAGTTCCATGTGAGGGCGGATCTAAGTTTAATTTTCTTATCTAACAGTTGCCCCATAAGCACTGCTACCATCGCAACAGGTCTGTGCTACAGCTGTGCAATTAAAAGAGGAAGGGGTGCCCTTCTGAAGAATGACAGGCAGAAGCACTTCAGAAATTGCTTGCTTTCTTCTGTGAGATCACTAATCCAGGATAATAAAGATGTGAAAGAAGGCGAAAACAATCTCTCAGATACAAAGACAGTATCATAACAAAGATGAGACAGACCGTGATAGAGCAGTTCAAAGCTTTAAAAAGGGAGGGAAAGGAAAGCTGTAGGGAGCCATCTAGTACAATATAACACATTTAAGCCATTTCTCTTTTCTTTTTTGTTTGTTTAAAGAGGAGAAAAAAAAACTCTTTTATGCAGACAAACCCCAAATTCTGGTAAGATCTAAAAGACCTGCAGAGAGACAGATGATTATAATAGTGATGAAAGCAAAACCTTTTAAAGAGCTAACAAATTAACTTCTTTGAAAGAATTAGGAAACTAACAATACCAGGAGAAGGGACCCAATGAATTTTCATGAGCCCCCCCCCCGGCCCCCGCCAAAAAAAGCAGAAGAGCGTTATTTTTAAATAAGTTAATTCTATATAGAAAAATGTGTCTGATATTCTTTTTGGATGCAAGATATCAACAAAAGAAAAAGAGTTATTAATTGCCTAGGCCTTGATTGGACAAGATACTTAAGCACATATATAACTTTAGGCACTTGAGTAGCCCCATTGACTTCAGTGAGATTATATATACACTTAAAAAGAGGTCTGTACGTAAGTACATTGTTGAATTTGGTCCCTGTTAACCAGCGCAGCAGATAGCTGTTATTCATTAATATGGTGATTGTCAACTTTTTGCAGGTCGTGACATGCTTGGTGGTGTATTGCAACCCTATAGGACACACCACGCCACCCCCTCTAGGCTGAATCCAGCCATCTCTCCATGACAGACTTCTTGCTGTGTGGTGAGCCAGTAATGTGTCCCGACACAGTGGTTGAAAACCGCTGCATTAGAAGTAACAGCAGCAAAATTGTGGAAGAGCTAATAGTGTTACTTTGCTTCTTGTTTGCACCTTTGCCAGGAACTAGGCCAGGAAAAATGGTTCCTATTTATTGTGCTTGGTAATCATGAATAGCCAAGACTGATTTTACAGCAAATTCTTTCAAGATGAACGCTTCCCTAAGAAAGCTATCCCTGGTTCAATCCCATTGGCTTTGATGGAGTTACTCAAGCAATAAATTTGACCTAATGTGTATAACACAGAGTAGAAGCAGGAGAAATAGTAAAATAGAGGCTCTATAATTAAGTGCCTCTCTGCAAGATGCGGCTAGAATGAAGACTGCAGAAATCTCACCCTTTGTGTAGACACTTGACAGGCAGTGAGGTCTCAGTTTCATTTTCTGTTTGGAAAATTGATTATACAAAAGTTTTTAAAGTCTTATCTTCATGCCATTTTTAATTTGCAATTTCTTGAGTTCTGAAACATGTTGAAAATGTACCGCTTTAGGTAACATGACAGTGTTAAGACAATGATGTAAAAGTCTTTATTGAAAGGCTGAATTTTTGATTTTGCTTTCATGGTTTCCATAAGAACAAGATTGTTTTCAACCTAATTCTCCTTACTCAGAGAGGACTTCCATTTAGTGGAAAGGATATTTGCCCAAGAAATGCTGGCAGGATTCGTCCCTCAGGGTCCCCAAAATAATTCACATCAAAACCAGTGGACAGACTCCCATTGATTTTAATGGAAGTTGGAGCAGGCCTTCCATGATTTGTTTGCTTGACTCTGGTTATCATGGTGGTATGGGACAGAGAAACTCACTCTTGGCTGGCAAGATGTAGCTCAAACAGTGATGTATTTTGTTTGTTGGGTTTTTCGGTTTAGAAATGCCTATTCCTTTTTTGGAGTTTCGGCACGTGTGTGTAGGCTAATACTGATTAAAATCAATCTTTACAACCCCTTGATACAATTCTTTCTTTCTTTCTTTCTTTCTTTCTTTCTTTCTTTCTTTCTTTCACACACACACACAAAAGCTGCAACTCATTGGCATGCAGCTGCACCACATTTCCAGATCATATAGCCCTGGCCATACCATGGCTTTTTACAGCATGATTTTAAAACATTTTGCTCCCCAGGATGGTCATATAAAGAGCATGAAGAGTCTCTCATATGTGTTGTACAGAGTGTTCCAGCTTGGAAGGAGCCAACAGATATGGTGAGCTGTCAGCTGTTAGATAAACTAGTGCTGTTTGTAGGCAGCAGCAAATAGTGGACACCTTTCACATACCAGATCCTCCAGAGGCTCAAACAATGGAATTTTCCCTGGATTTACTGGAGGGAAAACAATTTCTTGAGTTCTGTAACATGTTGAAAATAAACAATCTTTGGTAACATGACAGTGATCAGATAATGACGGGAAAGTATTTATTGACAGGCTGAATTTGATTTTGCTTTCATGGTTTCCATAATAATAAATCGAGGACATCTTTCACATACCAGATCTTCCAGAGGCCCAAGCAGTGGATTTACTGGATGGAAAACTAAATCAATGTGTATGCACCGTGTAAGGTTCAAAAAAGATTACTGGAAATTGACTAATGCTTTCCAAGAATGAATTTGAAATTAGAGAGCATTGCGTGCCTCTCAGAGGCTGTGAAAATACCAAATCATTCCAATTTTTTTTAAAGAAAGCGGTTACTTCTTGTTACTGCAAATAAGCAATGAATTTTTGAGATCTGCATGAGCTAGAGCAGTTAGTCCTATAGACCAAACTCTGCATCCTTGGCTTGTAACGTGGGTCATTATTATCAAATCACATACCAAAGAGGATAGATGGAAGATGGACGGTAAGAAAGAGCAGGCCTTTGGAAATTTATGGGCCAGATGCTTTCCATACTTCTGCTTGTGCAAAGCAACTCTAGAGCAATGTTAGCTGGCTACAGTTGGATCACCACTGTGCACAGGAATCTTCCAATAATGTAGAGTTAATTGACTGTCCTGTGCCAATGCAGAGGGAATATCTGGGGCTTCCCCTTATCCCTAGTTACTGTACAACATGTCTGATTATTAGCAGCCAATGTATCTTAGAGCAGCCTTAGATCAGTTAGCCCTCACTCCTGAGCTGCACAATGAGCTCCTTACCATTAGATAAGAATCTGTGCCTCCATCTGGAGTTGACACTAAAACACCACATGTTTTTCTTGAGGTACACTCTTTCAGAAAAAGGCTATAAGGTGCTACAAGAAGAAAGATCCTCAGTGCATCTTAACAACCTCTAATTGCAAGTATAGATTATCTTTTTCCTCTTGACTTATATTATCTCCATATAGCATGGAACGTTGTGGTTTTGTGACTGTGTGACCCCAAGAGAGGTTGGCCCATTACAGTACTTACATGCACTCCTGGTTGGCTCCTATCACTGAATGCTGCTCTTGGCCTACTGATAGATGAACCCTCTGTAAATAAATTTACATGGACTAGGATAATTTAACAACAGAGTCCTGTGGCACTTTTAAAGACCAACAGATTTATTTATCGCATGAACTTTCGTGGGAGAAAATTCCACTTCTGACGAAGTGGGATTTTCTCGCATGAAAGCTCATGCGATAAATAAATCTGTTAGTCTTTAAAAGTGCCAGAGGACTCTGTTGTCTTTCTACAATAGACTAACACGGCTCCCCCTTTGGAATAGGATAATTTACTGAGACTTCCCACTACAACCAACCTATAGGGTGCCAGTAATGTACCCTGAGCTTGGTGATACAAACCATTTGGTCATTCAAAGACCACCCGTACGGAGGCAAGCACTGCAGGTGCTTCAGCTGGTAGGCCTTGTGGGTGGTAGGCTTGTGTTTCCCAGTAACTGTTCAGACACATGGCTAAGTGAAAGGGAATTTAATTAGCACTGGCAGAAAAGGGGAAGGTTGCAGATACTGTAGGTACACTGGCTTAAAAGCAGTTCCAGTTCAAACTGAGTGATACTGGTTCTTATTTGGGCCCTTGGAGGGCAGAGTTAGAGATTTTCAAGGCTAGTTTCAGGGTACTCTTTCCAGTTCAGTTTCTGTTCCAGTTTAGAGATCAAACTCAGTTAGTGTCTCTCCATGGGGCCTTTCAGTGCAGGATCTCTGCCTAGTTACTGCTTTTCCCCACATGTCTGTTCCCGACTGTATGACTCAGCAGTGACAGCCTGCTGCACGTGTGGCTCTGTCCACAGTTCCTGGGGCTTCTCTGCAATTCCCTACTTCCATGCAGCTCCCGCAAGCAAACAGAGCATGGGCACTTCCTGGTTCAGGACCTTTTTGCTTGCATGGCCAGGGGAAAAGGAAGGTTGCTGATGGAAATCTTGCTTTGCAGATCTGTCGGACTAGGTGCACATCAATGCACAGCAAATATTCCCAGGTCTACAGTATAATACAATGATTACTTAGTAATGGTTTGTATAATTTGTGTACTGTTCCTGAGAAGAGAACATTTGCATTTCATTCAAAAATTATTTCCTGTATATGAGTCAGTGAGACAATATTGATCCCAAGGGAAGTCATGGAAATTCCATTGGTTGAGTCATTTGAAAAAGGACTGTACAAAGTACTCGAGTCTGTAAATCAACAGTCCTGCTGTGGTATTGGGGCTGGGTAGAAAGATTAAAGTACATGTTGAAATCAATGGAAAGCGTCCTACTAGCATGGATGAACATTTGATTAGGCCCAAACGGGTGTTCTCTTCCATCTCTCACTCATATGACTTTTATTAAAACCTCTCTTTATACACACACAGGGCCAAATTTTACCCTGAAAAATGGATGCACAACTCCCATGGTCTTGAGTGGGATTTTTTGTATGTATGACTTGGGCCCACTAAAAGTAAATTACAAGAAATTGTCTATAGGTGTTGTTCAGCTTGCAGGACTATTAGAAACTTTGTGAAACATTAGCTTTTAAAAAGTGTCTGTTTAACGAATGTGTCGACATAAAAGATTATATTTTTTGTTATGTTTGTACAGTGCCTAACAATAGACACTTTGATTTGATTGGAGTCCTTGATTTATGGTTGGAGTCCCATGGTGTTATCTCACTACAAGTAATAATAATTATGATAACATGCACCTAACATTGTGATGGGGAAGTGTTAGAAAATATTCACTCTTTTCATTTATACTTGAATATACGTAAGACACAAGAGACTCCCTATTCTTTTCAATTCCAAGCTCCAAGATCACAGATTTTCTTTAAAGGTCATTTAGTTCAAGCAGTGCCTGATGCTTTTAATTAAAGAACAGTCAAGCAATATGTCAAGTGCCAGTTTAAAGAATAAAATAGCTTAAGGTGGTTTGGGAATTTGTTATGCAGTTAGCATTAGAACCCGTGGGAAACTGGAACACACAACTGCAGTGTAAGATGCGACTGCCTTTGCCCTGTTTAAATAAACATTGGCACTAAAAATCTGAGATTTTTCTCATGTCATGGGAAGAGGCAGAAACTGCTGAGTCTGTAGGGCCAGAAGAATTTCTTCCTTTCCTTGTCTCATATCTCCCTCTAGTGGCTATGTTACCTTGCTGAGACATCACACTGTAAAGCAACAAATTGATTGAAGGTTTGCATATGTCATCTTTTAACTGCATCAAATAAAGTGGTAAGACATCAGCTCTTGGTCTCCAGACTTCCAGCATGTGCTGGATCTTGTTCTTTATAACTTTCTTTAAAACAACATTCCTGGCTAAAGTTCTTTAGTAGAAAGGTCAAATTGTACATCCTTGAAGGAAGTAAATTTGAGACACAGGGCTATCTTGGCAGAATCAGGGAACAAATAATAATTCTCAGTGTTACTGACCATAGGCATAAAGAGACAATAAGATATGTAGGAAAATCATTTTATAAGAATAATATAATGCAGCCTTTTTCCTATCCTGATATCTTTTAGGATTAGGTTATGAACAAGAGAAGCAGGAAGACAGTGATCTTAAACATGAACTTGAAAGACGAACAACATATCAGAACTTCTCTCATTAAACGGATGGAATGGCAGGGGTGACTTAGAACTATATCCAAGATTCCCAAGGGTTAAAGCTATTTTAACATTCAATCTGCTATTTTTTTCCTCCATTATATTGAAAGATTGGGGGTCAGCCACAATGGACCAATCAATGTGATCTCAAAAAAAAGTTGCACAGTAATGAATTTAGGTGGTGAATAATTAATCTCTCTTACTCTTTTACAAGAATCTCAATCATATGTCCAGCAGCATTAACTACATAACCATTTCCCATCCTTTCATGTAACTATATTTCAGCTAAAGCCAAGCAAATAATTCAACAAGAATAATTTATCTGCCAAATTTCACTTTTTATTCTTTTCAAGTCTATTTGTTATACAAAACAATTCATTAATTTATTCATGAACTACTGCTCAATCACTCGATAGTTCATAAATTTTGAATTATGAATGCTCAACATTGCAATTCCACTGTATTAGTTAATTGAGTGAGTTGTAATATTGTTTCTTTGGATGACTTATTGCACTAATTTATAATTGTAACTGTCAAACCTGAATGTGCAATTCAAACTTCATAATATTTTGGTTAGTTACAGAAGCCATGCAATCTTACAGAAACAGCGCTATTAGATTTATATAGCTAACCAATACTGTAAATTTCGTACTGTATATTTGGTAGTGTTATTCTCCTTTCACAAATTATTCTGTATTAGTTATGTAACTAATCAATACAGCAGGAATTCTCTGTGGATATTTTTTACAATTAGATAAACAGTTTGGAATTTACTTTTGGTGTCTATTCGAGCTTACATCTTGAGCACTTGATTATTTTCAGAAGCAAACGAGTTCCAAACATTTTTGAATCAACATTTGCTTTTGAATTTGAACAAATTTCCATATCCCCCCATCATTATTTGCTCAAACTGTGCAAAGCCATCACATTTCCAAGATGTCAGTTTGTTTCTGCATCTTTCAATGAGTGTTATGCTCCCCACACAAGTTTCATTTTAAGGATCCTCTTTGATTTTGAAGTTTCATTGCCGCAGAACAATCTAATGATACTGAAATCTTTCTAAATAAAACTCTGTCATCACTGATGGAGTCCCCAAGATCTTGAGTGCTATACAAACTCAAAGGAAGTCACAAGCCCTTCTTTAACAGGCTTATCACATTCATACATCAGCATACAATTGTACTGAGCATGCTCATTCTTTCCCCCCAACAGACTCAGTGCTGTGGATAACGTAACTTCAGCTGTGGTAATAGACAGGATGTTGTGAACACCAAATGGGACTTTTTCATCCCTTTGTAATTTGACAGACACAACAGGAGGCGGGTATTCCCATTTCTTCCCTGCTGAGACACTGTAGTTACCTCACTTGCTGGTTACAGTTTCTACCAATATGGTAGGAAGCCGATACAGTCACTCTGAGTGACAGTTCATTGTACAGACTGCAGCGTTCTGCAGCCACCGGGGAATTTCCAGTATTCTCTACTGCACTATAGCAGATCTTCTGCTTCCATTGGCAGAAATGTTGTTTGCATTGTCACTTTATGTACCCTTTGTCAACAATGGTCACTCGTGCCAACAGTGGTTTAAATACTAGTGCAGACGAAGGAAGAGTACTCTCAGCACTGTGCCACGAAGCTCTGAGCGAGGGGATGCACCACCACAGCCTCAGTTTGACCCACAATTTATGCTTCTTTTTGGGTTGCTGCCAGAGCCTGAGGAGAGCTCCAACATTAAAGAGACTAGAGAGAGAACCTCCTCAGGTTCGAGAGCTTGCGACCAGGGACTGCAAACTGGGGAGTTTGAGAGGGAGTTGGTGGGAAGTTTGTGTTTTGTGTAGCTACTATGGTGAAGAAGAGCCGTGCCGCTTGTGCCAGCACTGCTTCTGTCTCCTCCACCTGTGCCTGTATCCAGACAGACATACTGACCGTGGATATCTCTACCCAGATCCTGGCGTGGACTTGCAAGGACTGTGGCCTGCATTTCCCACTCTCAGACGGTCAGGCTGGGGAGATCATTCAATGTGACAGGTGTCTTCTGGTGGAATCTCTCAGGAAGCAGGTGGGGAGTTACAGGAGGAGGTGGCCAGGCTCAGGAGTATCCATGCCCTGGAGAAGTTCCTGGATAGCATTCATGAGGAAACATGCAGGCATGAAGAAGCTATCCAGAGGCAAAGGACTGCTGCCACATCCTCGGAGAAGGATGAGATGGCTCAAGCAGAGGGTGGACACTGGCAGCTGGTTACTTCTGGCAGCAGACAGTGCTCCACCCCTGCTCCCATCCCACCCTCCGTTGTGGTAAAGAACCACTATGCAGCACTACAGATGGGAGATGAGGTGGAAGAGGAGAAGCCATGTACCCCCGAGGTTGGGAGGATCACAACCATCACACCCAGGAGGAAACGTCAGGTTGTGGTGGTTGGGGACTCTCTTCTGAGGGGGACGGAGGCACCCATCTGTCGCCCAGACAAGGCCTCTCGGGAGATATGCTGCCTGCCAGGAGCCTGTATCCGAGACGTTATGGAGGGATTGTCGAGAATCATCCGTCCCTCTGACTACTACCCCATGCTACTCATCCATGTGGGAACCAATGATACTGCGAGAGGTAACCCTCTGCAGATCAAAGGTGACTACAGGGCTCTGGGAGCATGGGTGAAGGAGTTTGGTGCACAGGTGGTGTTCTCCTCGATCCTTCCGGTCAAGGGTAGTGGCCCGAGCAGAGATAGATGCATCCTGGAGGTGAATGCCTGGCTGCGGAGATGGTGTTACCAGGAGGGCTTTGACTTCCTTGACCATGGGGTGCTGTTTCAGGAAGAAGGACTGCTAGGCAGAGATGGACTCCACCTATCCAGGAAGGGGAAGAGCGTATTTGGAAGCAGACTGGCTAACCTAGTGAGGAGGGCTTTAAACTAGGCTTGAAGGGGGAAGGTGACCAAAGCCCACAGGTAAGTGAAACTGAGGGAAACCTGGGGGAAGGGATGGAACTTGGGGGGTGCTGGGGCTGTAACAGCAGGAATAAAAGAGAGGGTAGTTGGAACTGGGGGGGGGGGGAATCAAATAATTGTTTTTTATTTCCTAATGAAGTCATAATACCTCAGGCGAGTGGGGAAGGAGGACACTGGGAGAAATTGTAAGGAGGAAGATGCTATAGGAGGGAGAATCAACAGGGCAAAGTAGGGCAATGGGCCCAGTATCTTAGGTGCCTGTACACAAATGCGAGGAGCCTGGGAAACAAGCAGGAAGAATTGGTAGTACTGGCACAAACAAGGAACTATGATATAATTGGAATAACAGAAATGTGGTGGGACAACTTGCATGACTGGAGCACTGCCATGGATGGATATAAATTGTTCAGGAAGGACAGGCAGGGAAGAAGGGGGGGAGGAGTAGCGCTATATGTAAAAGAGCTGTATGACTGCTCGAAGCTCCATTATGAAAGTGGAAACAAGCTGGTTGAAAGTCTGTGGGTTAAGTTTAGGGGAGAATGCAACAAGGGAGATGTCATGGTGGGTGTCTGCTACAGACCTCCAGACCAGAAGGAGGAGGTGGATGAGGCGTTCTATGGACAACCAACAGAACTTTCCAGATCATCGCAGGCCCTGGTTCTTATGGGGGACTTCTGCTGGGAAGATAATACAGCAGTGCACAGGCAATCCAGGAAGTTTTTGGAGAATATTGAGGACAACTTCCTAATACAAATGCTGGAGGAACCAACTAGGGGCCTTGCACCTCTAGACCTATTGCTCACAAACAGAGAAGAACTGATCATGGAAGTAGAAGTAAATGGCAACCTGGGCAGCAGCGACCATGAGATGGTAGAGTTCAGGATCCTGATCAATGGAAGGAAGGAAAGAAGCAGAACACACACCCTAGACTTCAGAAAAGCAGATTTTGGCTCCCTTAGGGAGCTGATGGGCAGGATCCCTTGGGATGCTGATCTGAAGGGGAAAGGTGTCCAAGACAACTGGCTGTATTTTAAAGAAACCCTGTTAAAGGCACAGGAAGATAACATTCCGATGTGCAGAAAGAACAGCAAATGTGGACGGCGGCCAGCGTGGCTTAGCAGGGAACTCTGTGGGGAGCTGAAACATAAAAGGGAAGCTTACAAGAAGTGGAAGCTTGGACAGATGACAAGGGAGGCGTATAAAGATATTGCTCAGGACTGCAGGGATCAAATCAGAAAGGCCAAAGGACAATTGGAGTTGCAGCTAGCAAGAGATGTGAAGGATAACAGAAAGGGGTTCTACAAGTATATCAGCAACAAGAAAAGGATCAGAGGTGGTGTAGGTCCCTTACTGAATGGGGCAGGCATCCTCGTGGTGGATGATGCAGAAAAGGCTGAAGTACTCAATGCTTTTTTTACTTCAGTCTTCACAGGGAGGGCCAGCTCCCAGGCTACTACACGGGGTAACGCGGAATGGAGAGAAGAGCGGCCCTCGGTGATGGAAAGTCAGGTTAGGGAACACTTAATGAAATTGGATGTGCACAAGTCCATGGGGCCGGATGAACTGCATCCAAGGGAGTTGGGGGAAGTGATTGCAGAGCCGCTGGCCATTATCTTTGAGAACTCGTGGCGAACAGGGGAGGTTCCGGAAGATTGGAAAAAGGCAAATATAGTACCTATCTTTAAGAAAGGGAAAAAGGAGGATCCAGGGAACTACAGACCAGTCAGCCTCACCTCAATCCCTGGGAAAATCATGGAGCAGGTCCTCAAAGAATCCATCCTGAAACACTTGGAGGAAAATAGAGTGATCAGGAACAGTCAACATGGATTCACCAAGGGCAAATCGTGACTGACCAACCTGACTTCCTTCTATGATGAGATGACTGGATTTGTGGATGCAGGAAGAGCCTTTGATGTGGTATACCTTGACTTTAGCAAGGCTTTTGATACGGTATCCCACAGCATTCTCGTCAGCAAGTTAAGGAAGTATGGGTTGGATGAGTGAACCATAAGGTGGATCGAAAACTGGCTAGATCAACAGGCTCAGCGGGTAGGAATCAATGGCTCAATGTCTGGTTGGTAACCGGTAACACGTGGAGTGCCCCAGGGGTCAGTCCTGGGGCTGGTTTTATTCAACATCTTCATTAATGATCTTGATGATGGAATAGACAGCGTGCTTAGTAAGTTCGCGGATGACACCAAGTTGGGGAGAATGGTAGATACTCTGGAGGGCAGGGACAGGATCCAGGGAGACTTGGACAGATTGGAACACTGGGCCGAAAGAAACCCCATGAGGTTCAACAAAGACAAGTGCAAAGTCCTGCACTAAGGACGGAAAAATCCCATGCACTGCTACAGGCTGGGGACCAATTGGCTAAGTAGCAGCGCTGTAGAAAAGGACCTGGGGGTTATGGTGGACGGGAAGATGCATATGAGCCAACAGGGTGCCCTTGTTGCCAAAAAGGCCAATGGCATATTAGGCTGCATCAGTAGGAGTATTGCCAGCAGATCGAGGGATGTGATAATTCCCCTCTATTCGACACTGGTCAGGCCGCATCTGGAATACTGTGTCCAGTTTTGGGCTCCCCACTACAGAAAGGATGTGGACAAATTAGAAAGAGTCCAGCGGAGGGCAACAAAAATGATTACGGGGCTGGGGCACATGACTTATGAGGAGAGACTGAAGAAACTAGGCTTATTTAGTCTACAGAAGAGAAGACTGAGGGGAGATTTGATAGCAACCTTCAACTACTTGAAGGGGTGCTCCAAAGAAGAGGGAGGTAGGCTGTTCTCGATGGTAACAGAGGACAAAACAAGGAGCAAAGGTTTCAAATTACAGCTGGGGAGGTCAAGGTTGGATATTAGGAAAATCTTTCTCATTAGGAGGGTGGTGAAGCATTGGAATGGGCTACCTAGGGAGGTGGTAGAATCTCCATCTTTGGAGATTTTTAAGTCTCGGTTAGACAAAACCCTGGCTGGGGTGATTTAGTGGGAGTGGTCCTGCTTTTTAGCAGGGGGTTGGACTAGATGACCTCATGAGGTCCCTTCCATCCCTATTATTCTATGATTCTATGATTCTATATCGGTGAGAAATGGATAGGCTGAGTGGGAAGGACTGTGTCATTCTCAATCTGTGAATAATCAGAGAATGTCTCTCATCAGGATTGTCTGTCTCATACTTTTCCTGAATGCTAGAAGTTCCTCCAGAATAGGAAGGGAGGCTGATTTGCCAAAACCAAAATATGGTGCTTGAACCATAAGTGATGAAGAGAAGATGCCATCCACAAATGCCTGGGACACACTGTCCAGCACTCAATATCAACTCAAGACCTGAGAGTTGCCAACACCCGCATTAAAACCTGAGTTAAACGCAGGTACTCAACTCCTCTTAGCCAGGTAAATTTCACAGACATAATTTTCTTCGCTGCTGTGACTCTGAGAGAAGAAGCTGCTTGGGTCGACTTAAGGAAAATAAAGTTGACTTAATGAAAATTAAGTCGACTTTATTAAACCTAATATAAAGTCAACTTTAGGCTTAAGTCGACTTTCTAAAGTCGACTTAAGCCAGTGTAGACCTGGAGTAGCCCTAAGTCGACTTAGGGCTCTCCAGGACACCCCCACTGCCCTCCCTTCGGGGGGGGGGGTGGCACAGGGAGAGCCTGGCATGCCCCCCCACAGGGCAGGGCAGAGCCCTGCGCACCCTTCCCCTATGCCCTGCCAAGGTCCCTGTCCCCCTTTCCCCCATTGTACCCATGTACCATGGGGCAAAGGCTGAGTCCCCTGGCAATGGGCAAGGGGTGCCCCCCTGCCACCGTGGACCTGCCTAAGGTCCCTCTAGACCCCAGAAGTCAACCTAGGTGTCCAGTGTGGACGCTCTGGGTCGACTTTGTAAGGACTTAAAGTCGACTTAGTTAAGTTTACTTAGCTAAAGACGACCTAAATTTACAAGTGTAGACATAGCCCCAGAGTCTCTAGGAATGTAACCATCTGGGCATGGGGTTCAAGTTACTACTATAATGCCAGTGAACTGCACTGGCCAATGAATTCGCAGAGTGGAGAGAAGCCACAGATGGACTGCTTCATTGTCCCTTGTCATCCAACCCTTGGGCAAAAGAGAGGGAGCTACCATCTCTTTAGAATCTATTTACTCGGCGTTCCTCAAACTAATTTGGCCATGGAACACTTTTGGGCTGGAAATAGATTGACAGAACACATGTATGCTGGTCTCGATGGGGGGTTGGAGGGAGCGGGGAGAGATTGAAACCAAAAATTTGCCGCCCATATTGCTCAAAAGTTGATTTAAAAGAGTTAGAAGGAAAAATATTGCTAGTATCAACATTTTTTCACAGAACACCTATTCACATCATGCAGAACACCAGTGTTACATGGAACACAGTTTGGGAAATGCTGATCTACTCCATCCAGGTTAACAGGTTTGTGATCACAGAATCTACTGTTCCTATGACTCATCTTCATCCTCATCCGTCCAATGAGCTCCACGGCAGAGCTGCTGCTGGGCGCTAATATTTCTGAAACCTCAATTCTTATCAGTACAAAACCCAACCTTCTATACACACAAATCCCACTGACAGCACAGCTCTCCTCTCTAAAGAACACTATGTTTTTCCTTCCAGACAGCAACTCTATTGTACTGTGTGCATAGATCAACCTCTTTTTAAGGTCCTGGGCCTAATGCGGCGCAGCTCCCCATGATTATGTCTCAGATAGAGCACCTTTCTGAACTGACTTCGAAACCTCCCCTCTTGTGTTAGCAAAAACACTTCATTGTTTGTCTCAGCAAGGCCATGTTACTGGGGTGTGGACTGCATTGGGCGTAGGAACCCTTCCATTCCAAGGTTCACCAAAAGAACTATGCACATTATCATTCCAGTGTATCCCATGCAGGATCACCAATGAACAAAAAATACAAGAATGCCCTTAAATCCAAAGTTAAAGTCATCTTCCATCCAGTCAAAGCCATTAGCTTGGTCTCTGTTTATAATCTCTTATAATTTTTGATGGGTGAACCTCAAAATATTTAGAGGTTTGGTTCAAAAAAAGCCAAAGCTACTCTGCACTTATCGAAGCTTCTGTGATGGCTAAATCTGGCTGTAAATCTCTCAAGACCATACCTACTTCTGATGCAGGGAAAGTAACTTATTTATAACTAGTTAAACAAAAATTATTTCAACTTCCGGAAAAGTTTCCTTTTTGTTCAATTCTGATTGAGATGGGGCAGAAGTTCAGGTTGTTCTTATTTTATCTAAACTGGTTTGCCCTTATTTAGTGACCATTTAACAGGCCAGAGGTTGCACTTTTGAGTTATAGTGGATATTATGGCTCTTATCCTCTTTTCACCCTCTTCTGAACTTTAATCTTAAATTAAAATGCTTTTTTGGCACCTCTCTCTCCTATCAATCCAGGGAATGAGCAAACAGGATGGAAATTAAACAAAAGTGTTACACATTACAGTGCATCAGAGCCTAATCATTATGTGATTGGCTGCCCCCAAAATTCCGTTTGATTTATAAATAATTAGATCTGAACACGTGTTGCTCATTAATTTTGTTTTGTTTTTCCCTGGAGATTCCTATTTGACAGGTAACCTCCCCCATCATGTCTCTTTCAGTGCTGAAAACCCACGCCAATTCATTCAGTTTCTTTGTGTGAAACTAAATGAACTTACAACAGGTATCAACCTGATGAGGTCAGTGCGGAGTTTCTCTCAGCCTTTGTCAAGCCTTCCTCTGACATTAGAAAGATGAGAGGCTGTGTCAATCAAATGTGGGTTCCAGCCATGCATAAGATTACTTCCTCTCAGTGGTTATAACACTATAAAAACAACACTTCTAATATACATGTCTAGACTTGCTTTGGCTTTGAAGGGATTTTGCTCAGACAAAATGATATTTCTCTATGTAAATTTCTCTAGTACAGTGGGGCAAGGTTGCAAGACTTTCCAAGAAATTGTGGGATTTCTAAAATAAATGAAAAACACAGAGCAAAGTCCCAGTATTACAGAACATCTTGCATAAACAAACTTCCCTGAATATCTCAAAAGTTAAATATTAATATACCTATGTAAAGCATGCTTCTGTTTTTGTCATTACTATCAGAGGAGTTGTCATTTGCCTGAAACATATAAGGTGTTTATTTTAGATCAGTCACATTT
Source organism: Pelusios castaneus (assembly GCA_007922175.1). Lineage (NCBI taxonomy): Eukaryota > Metazoa > Chordata > Testudines > Pelomedusidae > Pelusios > Pelusios castaneus. The sequence goes on from ML685876.1 coordinate 5,691,163, forward strand.
AAGATGGACATTAGAAAAGCAGAGTTATCCCAAAACACACCTCACTATGTGAAGTTTAGGGATGTAGCATTTTGGAGGAATATGAGATGGAATTTCAAAATTCTCTTTACAGACAGTATCTGAAATTTCTTATTCAAGCAACTGATCCTGCAACGACCATCTCCCAGACATGGAGCTTATTACTGTGGTTGCCCTGTGGAACTCAGAAGGCATGGAACTTATTTCTCTAACTACCACATCACAGTCAATGAACTATTGTAAGTAAGCACTGTAGCCTTGATTCATCAAGGCACTTAAGCACATGCCTGACTTTAAGCAAACAAAGAATTCCATTAATCTTACAGTTAGACACGTGCTTAAGTAGTTTGATGGATCAAGAAAGTGTGGCATTTTTTAAAAAAATAGCTGGCATTATTGACAAACATTAATTGGCATATTATGTATAATAACAGAAAAAAGCAGAACTATAAAAAATGACTATTTCATTACGGAATTTCTACAGTGAATGAGGAAAAAAAGAGAGGTCAAGGTCTGAAATAAAGCTCAGAGCTCTTTCTGAGAGCAGTCTGCAGATGGGAGTTAAAAAAGCATTGCTTTTGTCCTGTAGTAGGCTAGGCTCAAATCTCTCTTAGTTCACATCAAATATTGCCTAAAGGAACTTAACAGAAAAAAGTAATGCGGAATAAAAATTGTGGCAAGCAGTTGTTTTAACACAAAGGCTATGTCTACACTTGTGAATTTAAGTTGACTTAGCATGTCCACACTTAAATTTTAAGTCGACTTAGAGGGGACCCTACAAAATCGACCTAGAGCGTCCACACTGGACGCCTAGGTCGACTTCTAGGGGCTAGGTGGACCTGGGACAGGTCCATGGTGGCAGGGGGGGCACCCCTTGCCAAGTGCCAGGGGGCTCAGCCTTTGCCCCATTGTACCTGGGTACAATGGGGCAAAGGGGGACAGGGACCTGGGCAGGGTGGCCAGGGCTCTGCCCTGCCCTTTGGGGGGGCACGCCAGGCTGTGGCTGTGCCAGCCACCCTGGCAGGGAGGGCAGTGGGGAAGCCCTGGAGCTCCCTAAGTCAACTTAAAGTCGACTTAGGGCTACTCCACGTCTACACTGGCTTAAGTCAACTTTCTAAAATCGACTTAAGCAGCAAGTCGACTTAAAACTAGGTTTTATAAAGTCAACTTAAGGAAAATGTAGTGTAGATGCAGAGTAAATTAAGTTGACTTAAGCAAGCTTAAGTCGACTTAATTTACAAATGTAGATGCACCCTTAGCTATTACACTGCACCCTTTCTTCCCCGAACTTTAGCTGTATAGTGTGTGTTCAGGCTCAGTCCTACAATTTGATCAATGTGGATGGATCCCTGCCCACACAGAGCACAAGTGACATCAGAGGAACTCCATGTTGACAAAAGGGTCCACCCACATGGATCGGGTTGCAGATTGTGGTCTTCCACCATCTGCTTAGTCTCACTTCAAGTGACGAAGCTGGCAGAAATGCCACAGTCACAGGATGTGGTACAACGCAGCTGTGCACCCACAGTCAAAACATACATTTCCGTAAGAGCCATTTCTACCGCAATATGTCTCATTTGGAAGAGAACAGAAACTGTCCAGTCTTTTGAAGAGTCATAATTAGTTGATGGTGAGGTTACTTAGTTTAGTCTCAGTTACTAGAGTAGACAACAGGTGACTATGCACTGTTGTGGGTCTCAACCAAGAGTCATCAAGTCCAGAGTCTTTCTGGCAACAATGAATTTCCACTGTGGTGCTATTATAATTTCCATTTCATTACTAAGAATGAACTTTCTTTGTATGTTTCCCCTTGCCCTGTAATTCATCATTTCAGGAAAAGAAAAAACCCTACAGGGAATGAAACACTAAATTATTTGATTATCTCATACAGTGATTTGCTCATTCTATTGAAAATTATCATGTCTGTGAAATAAAATGTGATCTTCACCCGCTTGAACTTTAATTTTAATTCTTTTTGTAGGTTTAAAGGGAGCAAGTCTGCAAATAGATTTTTAAAAATTGACCTTCACAGAGGGCTAGATGTTGTGGATGGAACAGAAAATTACAGTAGGATAGTAGCAACAACACGAAAGATAACAGTGGAGGAATCTGGTGAACATCTTAGATGTCTATACACAGAGACAAGGAGTATGTGGAATAAACTGGAAGAATTGGAAGTACCAGTACATAAGCTAAATTGTGAATTAACTGGCATCATGGACACTTCGTGAGATAAATTTCATTACTGTAATATTGGTAGAGAGATATACAGCTTATTCAGGAAGGACAGTCAGTGAAAACAAAAATGATGATCTGTCCAATCAAATTTCCTATGACAATCCCTACAAAACATGGTGACTATTGAACAAGCATCAATAGATAGTTACATTAGTTTGATACGAATAGTTGTTTCAATAATCAATACTTATAGTTCTATAATTTATCTGTTAGGGGATAACCTGAATAATTTTGATCTAAATGTCCAGGCCTATTGAAATAATAAAAAGAATTACAGTTTAGGACTGTGCCAATTAATAACACTATTTTGATAACATCAAATTGTGTTTTCCAGGGGGGTAGCCGTGTTAGTCTGTGTACAGCAAAAATAACGAAAGTCCTGTGGCACCTTATAGACTAACAGATTTTCTTCAGCATAAGCTTTTGTGGGCTATAACCCCTTTGTCAGATGCATGAAGTAGAAATCACAGTGGAGAGGTATATGCACATGCCAGGATGGAGGAGGGCAAGTGTTAACAAAGTCAATTCAGAGAGCAGATGCGGCCTATTCACACCAGTAATCAATGTGTGAACAGAACAATCGCTTTTTGTAATGAGCTAACCATCCCAAGTCCCTATTCAGACCCAGTCTGATTGTGTCAAGGGGCTCATTCACCTGCACATCCACTAATGTGGTTTTATGCTATCATGTGGCAGCAATGCCCCTCTGCCATGTACATTGGCCAAACCGGACTGTCCTTGAGCAAAAGGATAAATGGACACAAATCCAACATAAAAAATGGCAACATCCATAAACCTGTAGGAGAACACTTCAACCTCCATGGACACTCAGTAGCTGACCTGAAAGTTGTCATACTTCAACAAAGAAGTACAAAAACAGATTTCAGCGTGAAACTGCAGAGCTGGAGCTGATTTGCAAGCTTGACACAATCAGGCTGGGTCTGAATCTGCTCTCTGAACTGACTTTGCTTACACTTGCCCTCCTTCATCCTGGCATCCTCTCCACTGTGATTTCCACTTCATGCATCTGACGAGGTTGTAGCCCACAAAAGCTTATGCCGAAGAAAATCTGTTAGTCTATAAGGTGTCACAGGACTCTCGTTGTTTTACAAATTGTGTTCTGTTTCAGCATTAAAATCAGGTATAACTGAAAGGCAGTTTCATACTGCACCATGAACAAATTTATCGCTGTTCCTAGGGAAGAATATATTAAATAAATTCCAGTTATGAACTTACATCATTGGAAAGATAATTCTAGCAAAAATTCTTTTTTAAATTCTTTTGATCATCCTTAGAAAATAGAAGTTTAACTGACATTAAACTCTTTTCTTACCAAAACTTATCACTAACTGATTTCAAGTTAAGTACAGTCTTAACCCATAAGGCTGGAGAATGCAGATACAATTTTTGTTGTGGGTTCTTTAGTTCTTCAATTCAAGGCTGGGATTTCCCCTTTTAGCAGCAGATTCTCAGTGCAGTCTGGCAGCTTTTGGCCTTTCATCTCTCATCATAAAAAAGGGAAGAGCCCCTAGCTCAGTGTTTCTCAACTGGTGCTCTGGGGAACACTGGTGCTCCACACACATAGTGAAGGTGTTCCATGACTGACTCTGAATCCTCCCCATCGAGGGGTGGGGGGTGTCAATTTGAGGAGGGGGTAAGGAGCAATGTGGCAAGGCAAGGTATGCCTCCGAGATTTAAAATGCCCCAGTCATAGCAAAACTTCTAGGCACGTGTTGAGATCTGCTGCCGCCTTGCTCCTTTCCTGCAGCTGGGGCATTTTAAATTTCCCACCACTGTATCGCCAGCATCAAAATTGCTTGGACATAACTTCCATGGTAAGACTTTCTTTGACAAACCTTTCCCCAAGACTAGATAAACTTTGTTTGAAGGTGCACGCCCCAAATTCCCATTATTACTCGAGTAACTTCATAGTCAGTTTGAAGTTGTGTGCATCATCGTGTACCCATTTTTTAGAAATACATGCATGTTATATTCTTAAAATTGTATTTAATTCTGTTTCCTGAATCGTTTTCACAGGAATGCGTAGTATGCAGATATTACAAACATTACAGCTGGTATATACTGACTTTTTCAAGCAAGTTTTCATCAAGTGCTCCGAGTAAAGTAATTAATACCTATAGGTGTTCCCTGATCCACTAACGGTTGAGAAACATCGCTCTAGCTCAACATTTCTGAAATGCCACCAGAATGGCTACATGTAGACACCAGGGGGGTTTTCTGTGGCCATTACAGCCTCCTGGGCAGAGTCGGAGAGAGGGCAGAGCAGAGGTCCCTCCCTGCACAGCTTTGGGCATTGAGGGAAGGACGTCAGCCCCCCTTTCCCAATTCAGCCAGAAGGTCCAGCACTGAATCCCCATCCATTTTAGTCACAGGGCTCTGGATCAGGCTTCAGCCCCTACACCCCTTCAGCAGGCTCCATGTTTCAGCCTCATCCCCCAAGGCTTTAGTTAGCAATTGTAACTAAAGTCAAGGGGCCAGATCCTCAGCGAGTGTATATTAATACAGGGGTACTCCCACCATTTTTTTGCCTACACACACTCACACTCACCCCCACAGTGATGGCCCCTGGGCCTGGCTTCTCACTCCAGATGTTGTGACCTAGTACATAGGATTGGACCACTACACATGTTTGGCCCAGCCCCTTTCTGTCATCACGGAGAGGATATTTGTGGCTATATTTCAGCAAGTGGCCCTGCAACTCAATGTTGTGACGGAGGAGCCACCAGGCCAAACCTCAGTGGCACTGTGATCCCCTCTGCCACGTAAAAATGCCCTCTCAAACTGTCCCTCCCTGCTCCCATCTCCAGGCAGTCTTGCATCCCAATAGTACACGCTGTGCCTACGTCTCCAAATACCACTGCATTAGACTGAATCCAGCCATTTTCCCGGCTCTCTGTGACACTTACTGCGGTGTGGCAATACACTAATGTGTCCCGAAACAGTGGTTGAGAACCACTGCATTAGTGAAGCGTCACTGTAGTGAGTGGAGTGAGGAGGATTTACACAAGCTAAGAATCTGGCTTATGAATTCAATTCAGCAGTCTCTTCTAGCTACTACAGTCTTGAGCAGAGAAGTCAGTGGCCACTGTTCTCTGAAACTATAAGAGTTCAGAGATGGACTTTCAGTGCACATGAAAAAAAATTCAAACTTGGTACATAGCAATTCTCAGGTAAACTGATGAGCCATTAAGGACACAATGGTTGTCTTCCTTATGTCCTTAATGGCTCATCAGGATAAGCCCTGGGCCCATTCTACCTGGAAAATTCCTAAACATTAAGGACACAATGTTTTTACACACCCGCCTTTCTCAGACATTTCCATAAAATCACACAAGTTAAAGTAAAGATATAACACCAAATTCCTAATTAAACTAATGTCTAATCTGAATTCAATTCCTAGACATAAACTATATAATAATTCCCAGCAAATTACTACCTTTCTATTGATACCAAACATGACATAGCTCCTATAGATTATAGCATTTAGGATATATGGATAGAAAATAATATCATAAATGCTTCCCTAAATCCAGACAGCATCACAGCCTGCCCACATGCCCTGCCCTTTGGGGGGCATGCCAGCCTCCCCCTGTGCCCCCTCTACCCCTGGCAGGGAGGGCATTGGTGTAGCCCTAGGGTAGCCCTAAGTCGACTTGGGGCTACCCCAGGGCTACACTGGCTTAAGTCGACTTTAGAAAGTCAACTTAAGCCATAGGTCGAGTAAAAAGCAGGTTTAATAAAGTCGACTTAATTTTCATTGTTGACTTTATTTTCCTTAAGTCGACTTAAGCAAGCTGCTTAAGTCGACTTAAGCAAAGTGTAGTGTAGACGCAAAGTGTAGTGTAGTTAAGCCAAGCTTAAGTCGACTTAATTTACCAGTGTAGACGCAGCCATAGTGTTGGAATCTTTATCAAGGCCATTACTAATCACAAACACCTAAAGATACATTGGTTGAGAAATCTCTAAAATGTACTTAGCATTGACATGTTTGGATCTGAGTTTCTAGCAACCTCTCTCTTGCTCTCCTTAGGTACATGTTTACCCCACGTGAAGATGGGATGGTAGCACCAATATGCCTACCTGCACTAATTTTCATCTCACTCAGATAACAGCAGTAGCAAAGACATGGCAGCACACAGGATTCAGCACAAGCTACTCATCCCAGCACACACCTGCTAGGGACCGAGGTATGTACCTGGGCTCCATATGTTCACTGGTCTTGTTACCTGTGCTAGTTAGATTAAAACTAGGGCAAGTAGTTCACCTGTGCTCTAATTACACCTTTATTGGTGGCACAGCTGTACCCTCTGTCATTCTTCTTGCTTTCTGTGCTTGTCAAAATGGTCATGCTGACACCCCCACCCCTGCACCCCAGCAGCAGTGGCTTTTTGATGCAATGGAAGTTTTTGTGCAGTGAGGGAAGTCACTTTCATTGAAACTTTTTGAGGTTTTGGTTTTTTTAAAAAGCAGAAAATGGTTTTGTTTTCAGCAAAGAAATTTATCTGCTTTGAGCTAAAATTTTTTGATTACCGAACTCCCACCAACAAATGTCACTTCTGGAGTATTCAGTTTTTCAAACAAACGAACGAACAAAACCCCTAAAAAATGTCAAAGAAAAATCTATGTGAATTTTTTTGCAAAGGAAAAAGAATAATTTACCAGCCAACTCTAATGATGATTATTTTGATAATAAAAATAAATAAAAGAGATATAAATAATAGGGTAGATTTCCATTTTTAAGGACAAATTAAGGTTGGAAGCACTGCGCACTAACAGGGCATGTCTAGTTGTGTGGTCTGTTGATCAATCTTTCATCCATCCCAACAGGCCACTTAGCACCAGAACAGTAGTTCTGAAGGTGGAGAGCAAATATGATTCCTGTTCTTATACATATTTTAGGAGGCACCTCTTCGTTTCGGGACCCATAAAGACAAATGTATTCATCTTCACCTCCAAACCCAGACATGGACTAACTCTAAAGGCTGTGATTTGTTTCTTGGATTATAATTGATAATCAACCAGTGACTACAGAAGAACCTGGCCTACAGACAGTTCACTGATCCTCACAGCAGGCCATGGAAGCGTCTTCTTTCCTCAGGCGCATTTTGTATACGAGGAGAAATGTGTGGATGTTTTTGATCTCTCAGACCTCCCTGCTCAAAACTCATTGGCTATGTCTACACTGGCAAATTAAGTCGACCTAAGGAGGCTTAAATTGACTTAAACTAAGCCACATCCACACCAGGCTTTCATTAAGTCGACTTCAGAAATTCCTTAAGTTGACTTAATGAAAGCTTAAGTCGACTTAATAAGAGCCACGTCCACACTAGGCTTTCATTAAGTTGACTTAAGAAAATGCTTAAGTCGACTTAATGAAAGCTTAAGTCGACTTAGTTACTACCACTCCTTAAGTCGACTTAAGCCTTAAATTGAATCCTTAAGTCGACTTAAGGACAGTATGGATGTGGAGTAAACGAGAAGTAGGCTTTATTAAGTTGACTTAAGGTGCTTAACAAAGTTGACTTAACTTTTGTAGTTTAGACATAGCCAAAGAGATTGGAACAGCATAGGGCAGGCAGGAGGAAGGGACAGGATATGCTGCTCAGTGCTCACATGGGCTGATCCAATGTTCACTGAAGTCAGAGTGAATTCTTCCATGGACTTCAATAGATACTGGAGCAGGCCCACACAGTGTAAGAGCAAGTGGCAACTAATCTCCCCAGAGTACCAGGGAGAATTGCCCAAATGTTCCATCCAGTATGAGAGTGCCACAGAAGCTCTGTTGCTCCACACAACGTTCCTGCTCCTGAAGTGAATACATCCAGGAGCTCTTGTTGAAATGATGCAGCTCCATTCTAGCCACTATTCCCAGGCTCCCTTGTCATGGACTAGCGTACATCTTAAAATATGGCCTCTCAAGCCTACATCTATATTATTTGGAGCAGGTTCAAACGAATTACATTTTATTTCAAAATGTTGATTATTTTTTTCACATTTAAAAGAAAAACACAAGAAAAAAATAGCACCTTTCTTTGTGTTGACCACCTCTCATAGTATTTTACTGTTGATTTGAACTGCTATTATTTAGAAAAAAAAGAGCAAAAAGATTTGTAGCTTCCCTCTGAGATCAGCTGGAAAAGGATTTAGGGTCCTAACTTTCTACACTCTGGTCTGAAAACTTTGACTTAATCGTAGTGAAGATGCTCAATAGTTCATTGATTCTAGAGACATACAAACAGCTCCAGTCAAAACACCTCTGTGGTTTCATTTACATATTAGAGATTAAAAAAAACAATTCCATGAGTCAGAAGAGGAGCTCTCCTTATTATGTTATCAAATAGGAACCCCTTCAAAGTAGATAAGACTCCACACACACTGTAGTACTTCCCCTAAAGCTGTCTGCAAGGCTTACTGCCTGACCACAAAACGCAGTAGAACCCTGAAACTGCCTAGTTATTGTCACAGGAAAGCGAGCAGTCATAACAGTCGTATGAGTATTAATTGCAGCACATTTGTTGGGTACATCAGTGAAGTGGTGGCAGCTAACAAAAAAGAAATCCCCCAAAAAAACTCTGATAAGGGCTATCTAATGAAACCTCCAAGACTGAATAAAGAACTCAAAAGAGCTTGGGAATTTTTATACTGAATTGTTTTGTCCTCCCTGTTAGAGGAGAGTGCTGTTTAGTCAAGTCTTCCAAATCCTGGTTGGGCCTTTTTAGTAAAAATATAATTACTACTAATGTTACAATAGTGCTTGTTCCATTAAGTCTTCATCTTCAGAAGAATTTGAGTGGTTAACGGACGTGGGGTGATTGGGAGCTCAGGAACTGGTGTGGCATTGGGATGCTTTCACTCCTGGTTCAGGATATAGGTACATTAGTGGGAGTGAGAGTCGAGCGGTATATATTGCTTCTGTCTATGCTGTGCATGTTCTTAGAGGGCTTTTTTTCCACGGCTTACCCTCTGGTCCCTCACATGAACACTAAATTCCCCATTGGTTTTGGAATAAAAGTGACAGAAGAGCTGAGAAACTCTGGAAGAAATTTCACATGGTGCATTCATGGTCCATTGGATTAGTTTTTTTCATGTTCTCTAGGGTTAGTGACATCATAAATAGGGATGTTTGGATTTGGTATTTGTTGCTGGTTTTTTATTTTTGTTTAAAAAAAAAAAGCTAGAAAATGCAGAAGTGATGCTAACTTTTGAGTCCTTGCCTTTGCAACCTTGATAACGTCCTTTTAACATAGGTTTTTGTGTGTAATTTCCTGGGTTTTTAAAAAAGCAAACTGAAAAAACAGAAATTGCATCACGTGGCACCGTATTGACACCAGCAAGTCATCAGAAAAGTTAGAACCTTTAGATCCACCACAAGATCTCTGACACTTGAGTTAATGAACAAACTGATAGCAGTAGTAGATTGCATTCTCTACATGGACCAACACTAGAGGAGAGGAGACACACTTTACCAGTAGATTTCACAGATATATGCTGGCAGCAGAGAAATGGCTCCATTCCAAGCTCTGGAGGCAAGTGTTCTCTAATGGTTATAAAACATTATTTCTCGGTGCCACCTCTTCCCCCCCCAAACTTGACTCCTTCCACCCTATTCCCTTCAACATGTTCCAAGCCCAGGCCTGTACCGTCCACATCCTGGATCTTTGGCCAGTCCTATTTATCTGGCCTATCCAGTCCCAGTTCTACTACTCAAGCTTCTCATCCTAGTCCACCCGTCTGGGCTTGCTGTTCCCATCCCAAACTTTCCCCACCACTCCCACTATCTCTCCCTTCCCACATCCAATACCAGTTTATTTGTCCAGCCAGTTCCCTTTACAATTTATCTCCCTGCCCATCAACCTCCTGCAACCTTCAAGGTCCAGTCTCATGATATTTCTTGGCTTAAATGGTTTCTCTTCCCCAAGCCCTGCCTACAGCCTGGCTTTTTGTTTCCTTTGCATGCAAATCAAATGACATCCTTTTCCATGCTGTCTGGGTGTCAAGAGGGAAGGGGTCTCTGAGAGTGAGTCTACACTTACAAATTAAGTTGACTTAATTTAATCTGCGTCTACACTACATTTTCCTTAAGCTGATTTAAGCAGCAGCAGCTTAAGTTGATGTAAGGAAAATTAAAGTCGACTTTATAAAACCTAGTATAAATCGACTTAGCCAGTGTGGACACAGATTAGCCCTAAGTCGACTTTAAGTCGATTTAAAGGGCTCCAGGGCTCCCGCACTGCCCTCCCTGCCAGGGTAGCTGGCACAGGCAGAGCCTGGCATGCCCCCGCACAGGGCAGGACAGAGCCCTGTCCACCCTGCTCCTATGCCCTGCCAGTGTCCCTGTCCTGCTCAGCCCCCATTGTACCCAGGTACAATGGGGCAAATGCTGAGCCACCTGGCATTTGGCAAGGGGTGCCTCCCCTCCCCCGCCACCGTGGACCAGTCTCAGGTCCACCTAGCCCCTAGAAGTCAACTTAGGCGTCCAGTGTGGACGCTCTAAGTTGATTTGTCAGGGTCCCCTTTAAGTCGACTTAATTTTTGAGTGTAGACATGCTAAGTCGACTTAACAAAGTCGACTTATTTGGCCAAGTGTAGACATAGCCTGAGAGGACAGGAGAGACATCTTCCCATCTCTCAGTTCTGGTGCCTGGCCCCACACCAGCCTGGAGCACGTGGGAGTAGCAATTACTGAGTCAGTCCCGCTTCATTGCTTTAATTCTCGACTAGTGCATGACGAGTTCCTCCATGGAGCTGGTGCATGTGCCGTCAAGCTACATACAGGAGCTATGAGTGGATGGAGAAGATGCTCATTTGCTTTGTGAAATGGCACATGTCCAGTCTGGTTATCATTAGGAGCTGTGAGAGTCACCGGCAAGCACAGTGAGACTGGAATCTTCAGAGATTTTTAGCTGCTAATATTGAAGTCTCTACAAAGCATATGCAAACTGCAGTTTTTCAAAATTATCTAACATGGCCACATTTGGACAGATTTCCACAGGGATGGCAAAACGCACATTTCTGAGCCAAATTCTGTTGTCAAATTTCAACTCCCCATTTCAAAATATGGGGGTACTAGGGGTTTTCAAAGAAAAGATCGATACAATTTTTCAACATGAACAAAAAAATGTTATTTTTTCCTAGCCTTGTTATTGGAAACAGCTGAACTGTTTTGGGAGAACTTTTTCAAAAACACTCCATGTGAGACAGACATTCAGCATGGAAAAAACTTTAGTCCAAACAGTTAAAGATTGAAAACAGAGTCTTACAAAGGGGGTTGTTAGACGCCCTTAATAATGGGCAGAGCTACCACGCCTGTCTATAAAACAGGCCATCAGAAAAACATCTTACCTGCCATAATCTCTGCTCCTCCCACACCCTTTGGTGAAATAGCTAATACTTAGCTACTGTAAAGAAGTGACTCTTCTTGCTTATATTTGTGTTTCCACTCATCAGTATATTTTCATCATCTCCGTTCTTCCTCCTCTTCTTGTGGCGGAACCCTTAAGTGGGAAAGAGCTAGGGCTTGGGCTTCAGTGAGGACTCAATCATTTTTTTCCCTCAGTGCACTTCCTCGGAGCCTCTCTCTTGCTTTGAAGGATATAATAAAGGTGGACTTGTAGCCGAATTTGACCTTTCCCAAAGTTTGGCTTTGTTTTAATCAAAGGTTTTCATTCATACCCTTATATATACAGGACACACCAGCCCACAGCCCCAAGGCTGAATCCAGCCATCTCCCCGGCTCTCCATAACACACTTATTGCTGCATGGCGACACAGTAAAGTGTCCCAACACAGTGGTTGAGAACCACTGAACTGGAGGAGAATTTAACATTGGAACTTATTTAATGGAAATATTCACACTGGGCAAGTAACACGTTTTCCAAATGTGGCTACAAAGCCCACTTCTGGTGACTCAGCAGATCACACATGAACCTATGTGAATATGCATGGATGTACTAGATCATATCAAAAGCAAATCTTGCCAAATCCTATCAAAACTGTATCTTTGCAACAAGATCCAATGAGAGGAAAGGTAGACTTCTTGAAGCCCAACCTTTTTGATTCTTGAGAACTGAAGTGCCAAAGTAAATCACTTCCAATATCAAAAAATCAGAAGTCTGCTTTGAACAATACTTCAGAGTTCATATAAATCTACACTAAAATCTATGCTTATTCCATATGCATTCACCATGTTTCTGAGCTGTTTTCTGTACTCTGATTGCTGTTACATAAATGAGATAATGAGGTAGATAATCAATTACTTGCATTTTTTTTGGGTGGAGGTAAATAAAGACATAACCATAAGATTATAACTAACCGTTTAGATTATGGTTTATAATATCGAGGTGTGGATTACTGTGACATTTGAGTTCTATTTGCAAATGAGGAAATTAATACACAGAATTACACAGGAAGCCTGTGGCAGAGAGAAGAATCCAGATCTCCCAGTTCTGTCCTGTGCTTTAAATCACAAAACCATCTCTCTTCTCAGTTTATGAAAAACAATAAAATTTTACAAAACCACTGGGGCAGAACAGCTTGACACAGATGACTGGGAGTATTAGGGAGTCTTTCACCTTGAAATCACTGGTTTAGGTTCAGACCAAATCTGAGGTAATTGAAGGTCATTGCCATTTGAAGCCTAGTTCATAGCATTGCTAAAATGCTAAAATGAGTGATCTCACTCCAATTCGTAGTAGACACTATCACCCCTCTCAAAAAAGAACCCTCACAATTGGCACTAACTGGAACCTCAATGGCAGCCTCAGCCAAGAGGCCATGGTATACAGTGCACCGCTTGTCGTACCAAATGTGTGAAACCATCCCAAAAGTGTGCAGCCAATTTTTCACAGTTTTTTCTGAGAAATACGAACAGCCATTGGTGTAAGTGACACCTTAAGACACAGAGGGTGCGTCTACACTGGCAACTTAGGTCGACTTGAGGCTTAAGTCAACGTACACAAAGCCACGTCCACACTGGGCTTTTATTAAGTCGACTTAAGGAATGATTAAGTCGACTTAATAACACCTCGTTTTAGGTCAACTTAAGCTTTAAATCGACTCCTTAAGTTGATTTAAAGCCAGTGTGGACGGGGATTAGAGCCTAAATTGACCTTATTAAGTCAACTTAATAAGGTCGACAAGGGGCTATGTCTACCCTAGAAAAGTTAAGTTGACTTTGTTAAGTCGATTTAAAGTCAACGTTATTAAGTTGACTTAACAAAGTCGACTTAACTTTTCTAGTGTAGACATAGCCAGAGGGCCTAACGAAATCAGATGACTCAGATGGAACTCAAGAGCTTCCTAGGAACTCTTGCTCGTAAGTTGGCAAAAGACTATGAAAACCAACCTCTTTGCTCTTCAGACTTTCCAAAAGTCATTAATCACAGAGAACAAATGGTTGACGCTGGGAAGTTTCTTTGCCCTCTAGTGCAGCCTGGCTAGTTCTGTGGCTCAGGGCCATTCTAATTCCCATTGGCATTATTGCTCTGGTTTGTTCTCTGATGAAGACCAGCTTCATAGTTTGGTGATGCCTCTGATTTTGGAGTTCTATCTCCATGATTCAGTGCAACTGGAATTTGGAGAGGTGCAGGCCACAGACTGTACAAATATGGAACTATTCTTTCCTCTTTACGGCTTGCTCCCCACAGATGGGAATAAGGCACAGGGTGGTGTGAGGTAACTTGCAATACCACTATTCATGCTCTGTCTGTTCTGTGAAGACCTGTTATGTGGGTTGTGTGTCTCCCTACAAAACAGCCACTTCAACAACAAAAAGTAAGCACAGAAGAAATTAGAGACTAGCAAGTTTCACATAAAAAAGAAACTCAGTCCTCACACATTGTTCTTTGCCTTCCCTGGGTGGGTGTACAGTGACCTAGGAAGGCTTCAATCAGGTGATCATGACACAGGGAGAGTAGAGGGTTCAAAAGGTCTTTAAGTTTAATAAGGTTGCTAAACAGGCAAAATCATTGAGATAATTATCCTTTCTTCCTCTTTCTGGTTCCACTTATGGGTATGAATGTGATACCCTTGCTTGACAGGCTTGCCTAGAGACAGCAGGATATGTAGTGATAGGGAAGTTAATGAATTTCCATGTTGGCCAAAGAGTTCATGAGTCCAGTGAGAAACTTTGAAAACTCCAAAAGGATTTAGCAAATTCATTTTTCTTCCCATCCGTCTGTATGACCCTTTGGAAACAACAGGGTATGTGTGGAAAGGTCATTCTCCCCTGTCTGTATTAAACCTGTAGTCCATTAATTTCATCAGATAACTCCTGATTTTTGTTTTGTGGCAAAGGTACCTAACCTCTATTCACTTTATTCAAAGGTACCTTCTTTATTCACTTTTTCTAAAACATTTGTGATTTTATAGACCTCTATCATATCCCACCCTTCATTGTCTCTTTTCTAAGCTGAACAGCCCTAAACTCTTTAGTCTCCTCTTCTCTTGTGGAATCTGTTCCCTTGCCCATCTTTGTTGCCCTTTTCTGAATGTTTTCCAGTCCCTCTATATCTTTTATGAGATGGGGAGACTAGAAATGGGCAAAGTATTTAAGGTGGGAGGGCACTCGCTCTCTCTCTCTCTCTCTCTCTCTCTCTGCTGAAATTTTCAGAGAACTATCCATGATGACTGCATGTTCTTTTTCTTGAAAGGCAATAGCTAATTTAGGCCCAAACATTATTGATGTGAAGTTGGGATTCCTTTTTCCAATATGCATGACTTTGCACTTATCCATGCTGAATTTCATCTGCCATTGTTTGACCAAGTGACGCAGTGTTGTGATATCCTTCTGTAACTGACTACCTTGAGTAATTTTGTATCATATGCAAACTTTGCCATTTCACTCTTCATACCCTTTTCCAAATTATTAATGAATATGTTGAACAACACAGATCGCAATACGGACCCTTGCTGTTTAGCTGCCCATTTATTCCTATCCTTTGTTTCCTATCTTTCAATCAGTTATAGACCCAGGAGAAGATCTTACCTGTTATCACATCATAACTTAATTTCCTTAGGAGCAATTAGTAATGTAACTTGTCAAAGGCTTTCTGATAATCCAAGTATACTATATTGGCTGAATCCCCTTATCCACCTGCTTGTTGACAGTGTCAAAGAATTCCAACCTACTGGAGAGGCATGACTTACTTTTACAAAAGCCATCTTGACTCTTCCCCAACAAATCATGTTCATCTAGGTGTCTGATAATTCTGTTCTTGACCATAGTTTATCCCAGTTTGCCCAATATCGTAGTCAGGCTCACTGGCCTATAATTGTCAAGATCACCTATGGAACCCTTTTTAAAAATGGCATTACATTAGCTTCCAGTCATCTGGTACAGAGACTTGTTTCAGGGGGTGCATCTACACTTACAAATGAAGTCGACTTAAGGGGGCTAAAGTTGACTTAATTTACTCTGCATCTACACTGGACTTTCCTTAATTCGACTTAAGCTGCTCCTTAAGTAGAATTAAGGAAAAGTTAGTTTGAGTTAATAACACCTCATTTTAATTCGAACTAACGCTGAAGTCGACTTTATTAAGTCGACTTAAGCCAGTGGAGACGTGGAGTAGTGCCTAGGTGGACCTTTTTAAGTTGACTTAAAATGTTAAGTCAACTTAATACGGTCGAAAAGGGGCCACATCTACACTAGCAAAGTTAAGTCGACTTCTGTTAAGTTGACTTAACAAAGTCCACTTTAAGTCGACTTAAAGTCGACTTAACTTTTCAAGTGTAGACATAGCCAGTGATAGGAAAATATTCCTGTAGTATGTAACCTGCAAACCTTTGTCCAATCCATTTTATCCAACAGCTACACCCGTCAATAATGAGTACCTGCAGTGGACATCTGCTATGAGTTTTACTTACTAAGTTGTAACATTATCTCCTAGCTCCCCACCTTCACTGTCCCGGGTCCCAAACCTGCCTCAGTCAATCTGGAAATGAGAGAAAAATTCCTTCCCAATCAGCCCAGAAGGAAAAAAGGTCAACTAATGTCATACCTACAGCAGGTCATGACAAAACCCAGTCCTTGTGCAAATTTCAAGGGTATGTGGGTGCTGCCAGCCTACATGAAGAAAAAAAGGAGTCCAGGACTGCATAGGGTATAAAAGTCCCAACTCTTTAAGTCAGCTGGAAGGGCAGTGTCCTCCACCCCACCTGCCCGCCAATGCCAGTCACTTTAGTCTAGTTGCTTCTTGCTCTTCCATGTTCCATTCCTGTCAGCTTTCATCCTCTAGTACCTAATGTCAAAGGGGTCCTTAAAGGGGCAGCAATTTCTTTTCTTCCAGGCAGCCAGACAAGGACCCACTGCATAGAGCTGTATTAAGCATAATCTAAGCATCAGCATAGTCCAGACAATTTAAGGACATAAGAAATACAACCATTGTGTCCTTAATGCATCATCAGGTAACTCCCTGGGACCATTGGCCTGACACATTCCCAAACATTAAGGACACAATGGTTTTGCAGAGATGCCTCTGTCAGACATCTCCATAAAATAACATAAGTTAAAGTCTAGATAGAACACCATATTCCTAACTTCTAATTGAAATAGAATTCCTAGACATAAACTATATAATCATTCTCAGCAAAATACTACCTTTCTATTGATACCAAACATGACATAGTTCCTGTGGATTATAGCATTTATGAGATATCCATAGAAAATAATATCATAAATGCTTCCCTAAATCCAGACAGCATCACACACAGGGCTCTGCCTTGCCAGGGTCCCTGTCCCCCTTTGCCCCATTGCACACAAGGGGTGCCTCCCGTCACCACCGTGAACCTGCCCAAGGTCCCCAGAGCCCCACAAAGTCGACCTAGAGCATCCAGTGTGGATGCTCTAGGTCGAGTTTGTGAGTTCCCCTTTAAGTCAACTTTAATTTTAAGTGTAGACACACTAAGTTGACTTAACTAAGTCAACTTAAAGTCGACTTAGTTAAGTTGACTTAGTTAAAGTCAACTTAAATTAACAAGTGTAGACATAGCCTATGGAGGGATCGTTAGAAATGGAAGTATCAAGAGTGAAAAATGTATTTAAAAAATAAAATCAATCAAAACAATTAGTAAGAGCAATAATGTCACATACAAATTAGTTACCAGAAAGAAACAAAATGTTTTATCTGAGTGATCTAATTAGTATCTGTAGTGTATGGGTAGGTGAACAACTTCCTGTTCAGGGCCTTTGAGTGTATGCTGGTTGATTCCAGATTGCATCAAAGGAGAAAAAAATCCTGTAATGTTCAGCCTGAAATGTATGAGACATCACATTGAGTACAATGTTTCAGGGATATGAGAGGAGACAAGCCTGGACAGGAAATGCTTGCAATGTTTTAAAATGATGGAATAGTTACCAGTTGTACACCACACTGTGTAAGAAAGGTTTGAACCTGTAATTTATGGATATCTCTATCCATCTACAAATGTGGCCTAAATTATGGATATCTCCCATCTTGGTCCCCAGTTTTAGGCTCCTAGGCTATGTCTACACTGGCAAATTAGTTCGAATTAAGGAGGCTTAATTTGAACTAACTTAAGCCTTGGTCACACTAGGCTTTCATTAGTTCGAATTAAGGGCTTCCTTAATTCGAACTAATAAATGTGATTATACCTTTCGAACTAGCCCTTAATTCGAACTAGTTAGTTCGAATTAAGTCAATGTGGCCATGTTAGTTCGAACTAACTGCTTAGTTCGAACTAACCGGCACATTGATCTTAATGCAACTGACTAATTCAAACTAAGCAAGTGCCATGTATGACACGTGCTTAGTTCGAACTAAAATCCCAGTGGGGCCATGCTAGTTCGAATTAAATTAACTCGAACTAATTAAAATTAGTTCGAATTAGTTAGTTCAAATTAACTAATTCAAACTAACTTTGGTAAGTGTAGACATAGCCCTAGGCACTTAAATTTTGGCAACCAAAAATGGCAGCATGCAAAATTAGAAGCAACTATTAAAAATATGGCAACTACAGCTCAGATCCTCAAAGGTTTAAGAGCCTCACTACCTCTTAGGGGCTGGACCTAAGTATCTAAAGAACAAAAGCAAGTTATTTCCTAAACCCCGAGATATATCCAAGGAATCACAAAGATATTTGATTCAGATTATGAGGAGGAAGCCCCAGAAAATGTACCAGTATCTGCAAACGTGGAACTTTTGTCCCCTGATGTGATCCTGTGATGATGGAAATCTGGCTTTTCATAATGGCTCATATATTCCCACAAGGGAGACACCTTCAAAGATTCCCCTGCTGTCACTGGTACTACCATGGCATATAGAAAAATCCAGTCAGTTGGTACTTGGCTACATCATGGGAAGTTTCTCTTTCACAGAGAAAGAGCAAACCTGTACTTTCAGCCCAGCGGACATTAATTTTAGATTAGTGTAAACTGCAAAGAAAAGAACACATATAAAGTCTCTATGAGAGAGCACTGCGTGAGGCATAATCCATAACAATAGCTATATTGAATGTGTTACTCTGCAGATATCCTTTACAAATACAGAGGTGTCACAGGCTTTTTCTGTCAGCAGGAGTATTTATATATGTTGTTGGGCATGAAGAGAGGGAGACAGGATGTTAAAAAGTAGGGAGGAGGCTGAGAAAAAATATTAGTTAAGAGAACGAAAATAGGTTAATTGGAAACAAAATTAAATAAAAATTAGAATTAAATAGTTATATGGGAAATACAGTAAGTGGTGAGAAACATAAAATTAGGGAGAATAGAGAATTCCAAATGAAAACATTTACAGCATAAAAGGGTAAAAAATGATGAATTTAGGCAAAAATAGAGAACAATTTAAAAAAATTCTTCAGAAAAGGGAAAAAAACTCAAAAGTCAAGAATTATGACAAATCCCTTGGTCCCACTCCAAATTATTTTATTGGCAGGAGTGAATCACGTAAATATTTCTGCAAAAGAGATATTTGCTCACTTGACTTGAATAAGCAGTATCACATTTTGAATGTGTTCATCAGATTTTATCATTTGCTACTTGATCAGGACAATGAGAGGTTGTTTGGTTCCTCAGGAAAGAAAAATGCAAATGGGGACTGTCTGGAAATAAACCATGTTGTGTTCGATAAGAGAGATAGCACACTTGGTATAGAAGGTTAACCTGTTACGCTTTGTCTAAGACAAGAGTAAATGAATCATTTTTACTCTACTTTCTGATTCTGTTCCCATCTGAGCCTAAAAATAAATGTTCTTTAATTTTTGCTTTTCATTACAGCAATGTGAATTATGCCCTTCAGCATTTAACACTGAGATTAATCCAGAGTGTGGTCATGTAAAAGACGGTAAGAGCAGAGTTTCCGTGATGCTTCTGGGTGGAGATATGTAGGTGATGAAAAGTCTCAGTTTTGTTTTTTCTTCTTTTATCCTTTCAAACAAGACTGTTTGACAGTTGCTGATTCACAAGAAATAAAACACCACAAGTTGAATGCTGCTCCCAGTTACAGTGCTTTAAAACTAGGGTAACTCCACTGAATTCAATATATTTATAACAATACAGTTGAGAGCAACACCCAACTCTGTTTCTCTAAAAAGGCAGGTCAACATGATACGGAGTGGGCACATTCTCCTATGTGACTAGGATAAACATGGCCTAGGTCAGTAGTGACTGAAAACTACTCTGGCAGCTGTTTGATGTCCCGTGTGCAGTATCTGTAGGTGGGTCTCAGTCTTGTTCATAGACAACACACGTTCTTATCACAGAAAATCTCCATCATTAGAGGAGCAAAGCGGTACTTTCGCTTGCAGTCTTAGCAGAAACTTGGGCTCTAGCTATTCTAGAGAGCTTACAGCTGCACAGAGATAGCTTTGTAACCTTTGTCTAGCCATTCTAAGCAATGGGAGCGAGCTCTCCAATCAACTTAATTAATCCACCCCCAATGAGCTGTGGCAGCTATGTCAGTGGAAGAAGTTCTCCTGCCGACATAGTGCTTTCCACATCCGTGCTTATATTGGTATAAATGATGTCGTTCAGGGAGGTGGCTAATTCACATCCCTAAGCAACATAATTTATGTCAGTTTAAGCTGTAGTGTTGCCATGGTCTTAGAGAATGGAAGTTTCACAACCTACTACCTCTCATGTTGCCCTCTCCAGATCATGATGTTGATGGTTGGTACGTGAGAGAAGAATTGGTAAAAACACAATGGCTGGACCCAATCTCCCATTTAAACTGCCAGTTGAGGACCATTCACAAACACCGAGTTTGCCTAAAACTTTAGAAAGATTCTATGATTCTAACTGTTTTCTAAACCAGAAATGGCCATTTTGAGTTTCAGCTTGACTGAAACGAAACTTCACATGGAAGCTGAGGCTCATAACAGGTTTAATTAAAAATCTATAAGTCATCATTAATTTTGCTCTGCTTCTGAATGATCAGAGCAGTGAAAGATAACAGGCCTTTGGACTACTAGTCAGGTATTTCTGGAATTTGTTCTGAAACCTAATTTAAAGAACATTCCCCAGGGTGTAGGAACACAGAAGTGTGACAGTCATAACCCAGTAATACCTCATGGACCATCTAAAAGAAAAATCTACAATATGACAATTCTGCACATATATTTTTTTTCAGATGGTGTGAGGTTTCTTTTCTCATTCTTTGGGCCAAATTCTGAAGTCCTTCACCGAGGAAAAATTGCAATTAAAATCAACAGGAGTTTTGCTTGATTGAGTACAGCAGAATTGGACCCCGTTTATTAGGGACATTTTCATGGAAACAGACACTTATTTAAAATCTTTCTGATCTTACTTCTTATTCTAATCCTCAATGGAGAATTTTTGTTTATGAGACCTTGATTTGCTGGAGTGACAACTACTGTAGCATGACATCACAGCAGGAAGATTGGAGAGCTGGTAGTAGAAGCAGGTGAATTCCCATGAGACAAAGATCTACTTCCTTAATTATTTTGGAAAATGAGGACAGAGGAAATATATAAAATATTATGTATAATACAGAAATGGAATATACATTTTCCATAAGAGACCAGCAGATCTTTATGTGCAGCTTCTGAAGATAAAACTGACTAGTTTAATCAACTTCTCTCTGCCTAGTCATAAAACTGGCCTAAAAAGAGACCCAAGAAATAGTTTTCACCATTTTTGCTTTCCCCCCAGAGTCTGATTTCATTTTTACATTTCATGATTAACACTGGTGTAGAGGAGGAGAATCTGGCACAGCTTATCTAGTTGTTAGACCAGAGGACTGAATATCAGGAAGCCTAGATTTTATTCCCACTCTGACTCAATTTCCCGATTTGTAAGACATAGATAATATACTACTAATGTATTCCAAAATTCCTGGAAGAAGAGCACTATCCTTTTTATATGATAGATCAGGTTGTTACTGGTTTGTTGTCCAATTATGGTCTAACTCTCATTTCTGTGAGTTGACATATTAGAACCAGAAGTTGGGTTTCATTTGCAATGAGAGTTGGATGTCTAAATCTCATAAATCTTGAAAAATCATCACCAGACCATCCAACGTGGTTTGCCAGAAAATTGTCACTGAAACAAAATTTTGACGAAAATGGGGGAGGAGGGAGAAACCATGAAAATGTTATATAAAAAATTCCTTGCCCCTTTTTCATCTCTCTCTTTTAAAGAGCTCCCACTGCTGCCAAAAGCCAGGAGTTTGGGTTTTGGCAACCACACATCATCTGCTTCAAAATCATAAGCAAGGTAAGGAGTCTTTCCTTCCTAGAGCAGGAGCATTCTGACCTAAGTCATCTAAGCATATCGTCATCTCAGACAGCTACCAACCCCCAGGCACAGCTGCCTATGGTTGATCTTCAATAGACCAGTTGTATCTGAGTGAATCATTTAGGGCTGGAGGGAGGAATAACAAATCAATAGCTCCTATTCCCTGGATTTTAAGCAAAAACTCCTGTTAGAATTCAGGAGGAGTCAACCGAGCAAAATTTGTTCTCTTTATAGTAGCAGCCTCATCCGTCTGCTTCTTTTGCAAAAAGTACTATATGGAAGTTCCCATGCACATGGCCCTTCTCTCAGGTCTGACAATTAATTTGTTTGTCTCCTGAGTAGCAGCTAACTGACCCTATTGGGTTAGGCTGGCATCTTGCAGTCTGAACCAAGTGAAAGGCAGAGTGGGGGTGCACCGCCTCAGGAATGGAGCCAACACAGAATGGTAACTCAGACACCAACAGTTTAATAATCCCTGTTTCCACCATGCTCTGGAGGGAAGTAAACTGCATTAGCTCCTTGCCTGGCATACTTCTGACCATAGGAGAGGGAGACACTGAGAGCTAGTTTCACGGATGGTGGCAAAATCGCCACTCTCAGATCAATCTTCCCAATCGACTGAGTGGGTCTATAAAGACCCACTCAGTCGATTGGGAAGTCGATCTATTAAGACCACCCTGGCAACTGGAGTAGCTCTGAGTTGAAGGAAGGCTCTCCCTTTGACTCAGCGCAGTGGACATACATAAGGCAGTCGAACTGAGATATGCAAATTATTCTAAGTAACTTATGTATCTCCGTTCAACTGCTGCCAAAAATGGCAGGCATTGTAGACCTGCCTTGGCCAAGGCTTACAGGACTCGGGCTGCGGGGTTGTAAAGGTGCAGTGTAGATATTGGGCGTGGGCTAAAGCCTACTTCCCAATCCTTCCCTCCTAAAGAGATGAAGGTGTAGAAGCTCATTGGTGGATGGTCCCTGAATCAGGCTCTGTAACGTGCCAAACACAAGCAAGAGAGGGGTGGGGATGGTTTTGTGTGGAAATTCCGACATGACTGAATCTGTTATAAGTTATGACAATCAGAACAAAGATATCTTTTTCTCATCTTAATCTATTTACTCTCCTAGTTGATATTCAGTCACAAATATTTAGACATTCCAGCTAACCGAGCCTTGACAGTGTCACTCTGCTGTCCCTAGTATCATGGGGAAAACACAAAACCACACAGTCTGGTACAGCTAGCAACATCCTTCTGGTTGCCCTTCCAAGTGTTTCAGTTCAAGTTAGAATTTTCAGTTCTTTTTCAAGTTTCATAATTAACTATAGAGAAATTGTAGGACGGGTACTTTTCGCATTAGTGTTTTTTAATTACAATACTAGGCTTTCCAAATGATCTCTTAATTATCTTACATTCTTGGCTTTATTTATTCTCAGTTCATTTCACCCAATCACTCTGACACAGGGGTAGTCAATTATTTTTTGCCAAGGTCCGAATTTCTAGGTCGAGATATAGTCAAGGGCCAGACACTGGAGACAATAAACAATAACAGCAATGATAATAAATCAATAAAAAAGATTTCGAGGTCTGTTCAAAAGCATCTGGAAGTCCGGATTTGGCCCAGTATCCAACTATTGACTACTCCAGCTCTAACACTGGTAGCCTGAATACCCTCTAGCATGATCCTATCCAAACTTGCAAACCAAGTCTGACTAGGCTTAATCAGTGTTTGAATATACAACTCTCATTCAACACCATACGCTTCAGATTCTCATATTGTCATTAGGTTTCTGATTATACAATTCAATTTGATTCTAACCAGTTCAAGATGTATCCTCTTAACTGCTATGATCTGGGTTTGGTGGATAGCACATTAATGGTTCCGGTTAACCACTTTTCTGTTTCACCTCCTTTCCTTCAGACAATTCCCTTTTCTTCAACAGCTTTTATGAGTCTTCTTTGCGATATGCTGCAGCAATCACTGCTCTTGGAGGTCTTTTTTAAATAAAGAGGAAGTATGTATTTTCTGACATAAAGAATGCTTTTGACATTTGAATTTCCCCAGAAAACCTCAGGTTTAAAGTTCAGTTTAACTTTTGCCATCTGGGGTAACTGAAGGACAAGGAAATATTCTTGAAGCTGCATAGCAAGTGAGTGGTGTTCTATTAAGTTAGATGGAATATATGAGCCAAAGATGTTATCAGAATTCCATATACAGATCCTTTAACATGTTTACTACTATGGTAAATACATTATTAAAAAAGATTTAATTTTTTTTATTAAGGAAAGAAGAAAAAGGGTCAAAGTATTTGAAAAGTAAAATATTAAATCAAGTTTTCATTTTATTTTTTTTGCTCCTTATTTCTTTAGCAGGGGAGAAGATTTTTTTCTTTGCTTGTCAAACCCTCTGTTAAACAATTCCTTAGAAGATATGGAAGAATGACTGTCCTTTTGGGAAAAAGAGAAGAAAGTAGTAGAGATGTGCTGGAGCTGTTGTTGCTGCTCCTACTGCTGTTAAAGTCTGAGCCTGTTTCATTTCAGGTGATTGTTGGAATTTAGTTGGACCCCTCAGCTGTGCCACTGTCATCTGGATCCTTCTTCTGGCCTGGAACTGGTGAGATCATCCCTCAAGATTAGGGCAAAGAAGGTCTGGGGTGCCAGGAGATGGTGAGGGTGGCAGGCACAGTGGTGATGTTCACTCCAGTTGCCTTTGTCTGTTCTTCCCTCTGCTCTACTATTCCCACTCCCAAATCCCTTTTTTAAGGACCCAAACTGGATTGATGGGTGGAACAGCCCATCCTGTCATGACTAAGTCCACCATCTAGGCATAATACTCAGTACATCAGTTTTGTTTAATTCATTTCCAGACCCACATTTCTTGTTTACCAAGCACGTTTACCAAGGCAGTTCTTTTATCAGCACAGTTCTTGAGTTAAATCAATAGGGTTTTCTGTTTGGACTAATTGAACTTTTGTCTGGTTTTCTTGCAGCTGTTTCCATTAATATTCGTTATTTTAGTTTATTGTGAAATTTTATGAACTTATGTTCACTTTTTACAGTTGAACTCATAATGAGGGTAAATTTGCAGGCTGATTATCATAACAGTGTTACTTAAGCAACTCAATTACCCCAATGGATGGGCCTCTGCTCCAACCAAGACCACTGTCATGTGGTCCTGATGATCTGTAGAGTTATTGTTGTAGCACGGCCAACAGTCAAACAGCTTAGAATAGGCCAGGTCTTAGAGAAGTCTTTCTGCTACTATAAAATAACAAAAGCTCTGTTCAGTTGAGCAAATCATGGAGAAAGATAAGTTCTGTTTGTTTCTAGAAGCTTCAGTAAAGAACCCTCATTACCACCATGATTTATTACTCATCAGTAGGAAAGTGTCAAAGTACAACACAAATTTTCAACTGTTCTGAGTGGTTTTGATACAAGCAGTAAGTAGTATATCAACAGCATCCAAAAAGATGACAAAAATGCAGAAAAATACAATCTTCAGAAAAATATAGATAATAGCAACAGAAGAAGCAAGCTCTGTACACAACTTTGTGGGTCAAAGCTCTAAAATAAATCTTCTGACCTTTTATAGTATCCATTACCTTCTCACTCAGAGCCTATCCTGAATGTGAGGCCCTAAGGGTCCGTCTACACTTGTAAATTAAGTCGACTTAAGCACTTGGCAAGGGGTGCCCACCCTGCCACTGTGGACCTGTCCCAGGTCCACCTAACCTCTACAAGTCAACCTAGGCGTCCAGTGTGGTTGCTCTAGATTGATTTTTATAGGGTCCCCTCAAAGTCAACTTAAAATTTAAGTGTGGACATGCTAAGTCGACTTAAATTAACAAGTGTAGACATAGCCTAAGAAAGGGATACTAAAAATGATCAGGACCCTGCTCTGCTTTGGCAATGGTTTTGCACTCCCTACTAATTCACATTTCCAGTACATAAAATATAAACAATGTTTTCTAGTTTTCTGTTCCTGGATGGTGACCTAAGCCCATACACAACACTAAACTTTGTTATATTAACAAGATATGTCCCTCTGGGTTTGGTCTTTACTCTTTTTCATTTATTCTTAACTATAAGCCAAAGGAGACATAAAAAATGGTAATCATGGAACTGGGTGGCCAAGTAGGATAAAAGGAGAGAAAGCAGATATGGAATTGCTGTTTCTGTTGTCAGTAACCTAGAGCATCCTCCATCCAGACAATCATTTGCTTGACAGCAATAATGTGGAGTGTTTTACATAAAGTAGACAATTTAGTATCGTATGTAATTAATATTATAGCCTAAGACAGAGTCATATACCTCTCTTATCAGGGGATTTTGGAAAGCAAAAGCTACAGACATTGTACTGGACAAACTGGAAAGAGGAGGTATTATTTACAGATACATAGATTTTTAAGGACAGAAGGGACTATTAGATCATCTAATCCACCTTCTTGTATAACACAGACCATAGAATTTCACCTAGTGACTGCTGTACTGTATCCAAAAATTAGTGTTAAAATTTCATCAGCCAGTCAGAATTACCAGCTGAGTATCCTTCCTTTGCATGCATTGGGTATAAAACATCCATTGGGTGGGAGCAGAAGTTTAGGATTCTGTAACAGGAGGCTCAAGAATGGAGAACTTGGAGAATTAGAATACACAAGGCAGGGACACTGAGGAGAAAAGTGATACATATTATTTCAATTCTAATACAGCTAATAAATTAACAGCAATGCTTAAACATACTAGATGTAAGATGAACAGGATGCCTTCTGTGCACATTTTAATGGCTAGAAATGTGGTTAAGTATGAACCAGTACAATTTGCACCAGCTGGGCAGTAGTCTGTAGATAATAGAGGATACAGCTGTGAACCAGAACGACATAAATAAACACATATACAAAAACATTTTTCATGGATCCTTCCTCTGTTTAATTACTTTGCTTTAACTTTCTTGTGCTATACAGAGTTTGTGTTAGTGGGAAAGAAGATGCCAAAAATACAGGTTTGTATTTTTTCCCCTTTTCACTCCGTTAGCCGATAGGTTTCAATATTTCCCCATCATGGTGGTTGCTCAGCATCTTCAAAAATCAGGGAGGAAAAAGATCTACATTGTTGGTATTAATAAAACCCAACATTCCTCAAACACTGGTAGATATTTTACCTCCTGTCTTCATGACTCACAGGTATCACGTTCCCAAGCATACAAGACCCCTATCAAATATAAGAGTAGGACATGGGGAATGATGCTAAGTACTTTTTCAAAAAAAGTGCATCTACAAAGTCAACATTATTGGCATGAATTAAACAGATCAAATGTGTTTATACTCTGATAAATGGCTCTACAAAAATGCCTCTCCAGATTCTATGCCTATTATTTACCAGTAAATGTTATTACTATTATCTCCCTGGTGGTTCAGATCTTTACACTTCTTTTCGTTACTTGAGCAAAATGAAGGATATTATTAGCTCTGTTAAGAACTTCCTACTTCCGTTGGTCAATGGTGGGCCCACTACAAGAGTAATTGGATGAAAGTCTATGGCTTGTGTTTCACAGGAGATCAGGCTGGATGGTCACAATGATCCTTTCTAGGCGTTGGAATCTATAAAGCGTGGAAACAAGGAGTTCACTATCTAGCCCTATATGAGTAGTAAAAAAGAATTGAAGCGGGAGGTTAATTCTCTGAATGGCACAGATAAATTCTCTAAGTGGCACAGATAATAGCTAATCATATTATTCAATTTACCCAAGCCATTCCTTAAAAGAAAAAAAAATTAAAATGTAAATTAAAGCTAACACACCAACCCAAAGGAGCATGTATATTGTTTCCTTTATCAGACTTTTTACAAAATCTTTGTATATTTAATTAGCTTTCTTTGTTTTTAATTCTGGACCGGGAAGTAAAATTTCATCTTCCTACACAATTCCTTTAGCATTTGTCTTTAAACACAGGTAGAAAGAGTCTAATGGAATTACATGCCTGACCTTTATTCCAATTTCCCTTATTCCATTTACTCAATATAATGTATTTCTTCATGACATTTAATATTTATTGGAAATTAGTGCCTATTGACTGAAGCTGTAAAAAGCCTCTTAATTTTAGTAATTTTTGAAGGACACACAAATTTTAAAAAAAGATTATTATCAAAAGATTCAACATTCTCACACACACACATTCATCACTGACATCCACCCCTCTCCTCCTCCTCAAATAAGCATACACTCGAGTCAGACTGCAGATTAGTTTACAAGCCATTTTAGCATATCTTCAGAGTAGTTTTATTTTGCAGATAAGTCTCTCTCTCTCTCTCTTTCTGTCTCCCACATACACACTGTTCTCAGTTGTGACTGACAATTAATAATTAAAATTTCCAGATGGGTAGCTGTGTTAATCTTTAAAAGTGCCACAGGTCTCCTTATTTGTTTTGTGGAACTAGACTAACAAATTTATTTATCATAGGAGCTTTCATGGGCAGAATCCCACTTCATCAGATACATGAAATGGAGGGTACAGTATGAAAGGGGAAGTATAAACGCAGAAAAGGGTAAGTCAGAAGGTCAGTTCAGAATTATTTCAGTAAATCAAGTAAGTTGCTTGGATTTAAACAGTGTGCAATAACAGATAAGAAAGTGGGAAGGTGAAAAGGGGAAGAATTGCCTTTTGTAATGATTAAACCAGCCTATAATCTCTGTACAAACCCAAGCTAATGGTGTCAAATTTGCATATGAATTCTAGCTCTGCAGTTTCCCTTTGAAGCTTTATTTAAAATAATTTTAACTGCATATTTTTCTCTGAAAAATGAGGAACTTTCATGGATATATATTAATACATATATCATCTTTATTTCCTTGTTATTAAGGCTTCATACATTACTTCATTTGAAAAATGTACTAAATGCATATAAAAAGTAAGTTTTCTTTAAAAATTAGAAAAATGCATCATATATTAACACTTTGTTCTTCTATCACTAAAATTTTGCATGGGTATCATTTATTTAGAATTGTACTGGGGGGTTGTATAATTATTAATGACTTTTTAAAAAAACAGATTTACTAACTTCTAAAAATGGAAGGAAAGCATGAAATATCTATGTAATTGAATATTCCTGTAACAGGCAGCTTAGAGGGCTGAACTGCCTAGGGGGTGGTTCACTTGACTTCCTGCCTCTTCTCCAGTCAGCCCTCAACTGAGTCAGGTTCTCTCTCCCCCATGCCCCCACCTCCAAATTTGGCACTGGTTTCATGTATAACAGGGTTGGGCTAACTGGGCACAAGGGCTTTCTTTAACCCCTTCCATGTCAGTGAGTGGTTTCACCAGCTCATCACAACTCCAGTAAGAATAAATAAAACAATTTTTTTTAAATACACATTTTTTTCCCAAAAATGGCTGATGGCACAAAGCTGCACATGCCCAAGAATAAAACAAAGCAAAAAGGAGGTATGGAAATTTATGCAAAAATATATATAATAAGTAAAAGGTATTAGGTATATAATTACTATTGTTTTTCCTAAAGCCCCTGTGACAGATAGGGTCCAGAAGTCCCAGAAGGAGAACAGGCTGACTGAACCCTAAAGAATAAGTGATGGAATCAGTTGATTGTATACAATATCATTGTACTATAAAAGAGTAAGATCTTATGAAAGCCCAGGACACTGATGATTAATATTGTATGCTGTATAAACAAGATGTGCATAAAGGTATATGTATGTATGTGGATATGTTCTTAAAAGATGTTGTGGAGGGAGGTGATCAACAAGTTTGTCCTAACCAAAGGAATGATGTTTTGCCTGTCTTCATTATGAAATAAGCAAAGTGACGACAGGGACACTGGAAGTTCATTTGTATCTGAGTGGACATGAGTAACAAATTAAGAGAAAGGTGAGGAAGACAGGATGACATCAGCTTCCTGGAGCATAAGCTGCTTAGGCAAAGATTGTAATTTGCTGAATTTCAGTTTCAGTCACTAGGAAGCATGTTACTTTTGTTTTATTTGTGACTATTTCAGGGTCTGCTACTCTTGCTTAGCATCACTTAAATCTATATTTCTTTACCTATTTTTAGTTTTACTATAGACCATCTCAGTGCTGTTATATTGCATTAAAATGTGAGTCCTCGGCTGGTGTGTTCATTGTCTCTCTGGAGCTAACAAATTTAACAATTTCTATGAGTCCAGTGAGAGGGTGGGACATTGCAGAGAGACGTGAATTTAGGGTTTACTGAATGTTATCTGCAATGCAAGGTGAAGACCAGCAGAGTCTCAAGGAGTTGTCTGGTGAAGTGAACAGACTGGTGTGGTAAGGCTGATGCACAGTTTAAGCTGAAGCAAAGTTCTCCCATGCTGAGGCAGAGAGGGAGCATAGTGGCTTACAGGTTTGGATACCCTCAGGAGAACATCACAGCTCTAGATTCCTAGCTTCATATAATCAACTGTGAGTCTCAGCTTTCATTTAAAAAATATAAATGTTTAGTCCTTATGGGTTGCAGAGAAAATCTTAGAAATGTGACCCAACTACATCCTAAAGGCTAAAAATAAAAACAGAAGACAAACAAAAATAAGCCCTTTAAAAAAGAAAATCTCATGACTTCTGATGTAATCTCGCAATTTTTTAGGCCTATCCCATGAGTTTTGAGTACTTGGAGTTGGTGACACTCCACCTGTTACAACACAGCTTTAACAAAGCAAATATTCAAAGCACACAAGGCAAAGTCGGATCATTTCAGAAACTAGAGTCTCCAGAATGGTCTCTAGTGAAATACATAGTGGCTTGCAAAATTGACTTTGCATCACCGTATTCGTTGTAAGGTAACCTGAGTGTTAATATTTTTATTACATAACAGAAAATTCCTTTAGCGTTATGCATACCATCGGAATGTTCTGCTTGCTTATTAATGATGCAATTCAGTGCCTAGACAAATCAGTAAACTGTCATCTTTTCAGGGCATGAACTTGTGTCACAGTTCAAGGCAATTACAGCTCTTCCTCCCTCAGAGGCACCCACTCTTGGATCAGCCGTCACGTCTTGTGGGCTGAGAGCCCTGTCTGTCTCCCTCCTGAATGGGTTTTTTCCAAGTTGCATAGTTCCCTCCACTGTGGTATCTTTAGCAAGCCGGACTGCCTAAACAGGCCAACACCTGCAGTTTGTTTTTTCTTCAAAGGTTATGAAAACATAATTGACAGCAATTATAAATCACCACAAAGCTCTTTATAAGCAAGCACATTTATTCTTAAATTGAAAGCATTACAGAGAAAAACATATTGAACACAATTAAAGAACCAACATGACTGCTAAAAAAGCTTACCAGTGCTCACCCATCAGTGTTATATGGCCTCACTAGGCCAGAGTCCTTCCAACTTTCCCCCGGAAGGATTGTGACCCTCTTGGGCATAAGATCCTGTCTGTTTGCTTGATCAGAAAGAAGACCTTGAGTCAGCTTAAACTCCGGCTATTTATCCAAAAGTCCTTTTTCTGTCTGTTTGTGTTTCCAGAATCCAAATTGAACCAGAGTATGTCAGGCTTTCTAAGTGTTCGTACATCTCTGAAGGTGTTACAACCTGAGTGAATGTCCCTAATCTCTATTCTTAACTCCTGGTGGAGCTGTGGTTATCCTCCCCCAAGGAATTACATGCTGTCCCTGTCCCACAGTGATACTTCATACAATAAATTGCACAAAGATACGACAGGAATGTTGCATATCTGTCACAGTTACTGTGGATTTGTACAGTCCCTAGAACAATGATGCCCTTATTTTGGCTAGGACCTCTAGACCCTGTGTAATAAAAACAATAATAATAGTAAATTGCATCCCCCCCACCCCAATCTTTCTGTTTTATCTTGGATTTTCTTATTTCTAGGTCTATATTCAGTTTCAAAATACCAATAAGATACACAACAGCTGGGCATTTCAGAGTAATTTGTGCCTTTCTGAGACCCAGTCTTACACACCTGCTTCGTAACAACCTGCCAGAAATAATCACTGCTTTGCATTGCAAGCCATGCCTCACCCAGTGGTTCTGTCTGCAATCATAAGCACCATGCTTGATTATGTTCTCAGGATACCACCCTAACTGCTTAGTCACCTGGTGGTGTGAAGAAATTGGCTCCCATTCTTGTGGGTTTGGCATTAGATAATGAAAGTGTTTCAACATTTTCAAATGCTGAAGGCTTCCAGTCAATCACCTTATAAGCAGCTGGAAGGTAATAGGGTTATAAGGAAAAGCCAGCATGGATTTGTAAAGAACAACTCAAACCAACTCAATTTCCTTCTTTAACCAGGTTACTGGCCTAGTGGATAAGGGTGGTATTGAAAGCTTGACATATGTTGCTTTTAGTAAAACTTTTGACACAGTCCCAAATGACTGTCTCGTAAGTAACCCAGAGCAATGTGGTCTAGCTGGAATTACTGTAAGGTTGGTATGCAATTGGTTGAAAGACTGTACTCAATCAATGGTTTGCCATCAGTCTGGAAAGGTCCATCCTCAGTTTGGTTATTTTCTTGAAGGACTTGGATAATGAAGTGGAGAGTACACTTAAAGAATTTAGGGAGGACACCAAGCAAGGAGGGGTTGCAAGCATTGTGGAGGACAGGGTTAGAATTCAAAACAACATTGACAAACTGGAGAAATGGTCTGAAATCAACAGATAATTTTCAATAAAGACCAGCGCCGAGTGCCAAATTTAGGAATAAAAAAATCAAATGCACAACTATAAAATAGAGAATAACTAGGCAGGATCTGGGGGTTATCATGGAGCACAAATTGAATGTGACTCAACAATGTGAGGCAATTGTGAAAATGGCTAATATTCTGGGGTATATTAACAGGAGTGTAACTTGTAAGACAAAGGAGGTAATTGTGGTGCTCTATTTGGCACTGGTGAGGCCTTAGCTGGAGTTCTGCAGCTAGTTCTGAGTGTCACGTTCTAAGAGAGATGAGGACAACTTGACGAGTGTCCACAAGAGTGCAACAAAAATGATAAAATCATTAGAAAATCTGACAAGGAGGAAAGGCTGTTAGAGAGTTGAAGGGAGATATACAAGTTATTTTATGTTTCTGGCAGTAAGTGTGACAAGGTCTCTGTTATTTCAAGGTCAATGGTCTCAGGGGGCTGCTGTTTTTTTTTTAAAGATGTGCCTTTTTCCAGGGACATTCTTGCATGGATCAAGATTTTCCTAACCTTTCTGAATGACTATATCTAGAATTTCACCTTTCCTTTTGTACTCTGATGTGTTATAGATTCCACGTGCGGGAGTGTGAAGTGCCACTTCACTTCCTCCCATGAAGATCTGGAAGCTCCACAACCATTTTCCTCCCATCCATTGTCTCATGATATGATTCAGGGTTATGAAAGGTTGTGTGTTGATATTACTGGTCAGTGTCTAATACCCGCTGATTCCATGGGCTTCTACGAGGTGGCCAAACTTAATGATGTCTCCCCTGCTGAGCAGAATCCTCTAGCACCATTACTCTGCAGCAGGGCAGAACTTGCCACAAGTTCCTCACTCCAGTTTGGTAGGTGGAGAATGGGAGGGTGAGGCATAAGGAGCTCTGTGAGCCACACTTTACTATAAAAGAGCCACATGCAGCTCATGAGCCAGTGTTTGGCCACCCCAGGCTACTATTACATACATCATCTTTTAAATCAGCTTGAATTCCTATGCCACACAGAAAAAAAGAAAAAAAAATCAACTGTTTCTACAACAAGTATTGGATCTGGTTTCCTGGACTTAGGGCCAGTTGTTGAAGTTGTTCACCAAACCATTGATCCTGTATATTCCTATCCTAGTGGCATCACTTTCAAAATAATTTGTACCCACTGCTCTCTGGAAGTGAAAACAAATCAAGTGTCAGAAGTTCTTATCCTAAAAAATTTTCTGAGACTCATGAAATTACTACATGTGCTTTCAATTAAAAGGGTTACTTCTGGGTTTTCCCCCTGTACTTTCAATTTGATATTTTTTTTCTTTTCATTGTTTTTTTCATATCCTGGTTTAAATAACTGTTAACTGTTTATTTTAAATGGTTGTCATGATACACCCCAGAAATGACTACACTGGGGGATGAAATTCCAATGGTAAGTAAGCCACACAAAGGTCTTAAAACTGAGAACCAAGGTGAATAGGGCAACTCAGAATATTTACCAAATGATAAAGCAAACCGCAGAAAGATATAGTAGGAAAAAAGCATGCCTTGTCTGGGAAGTTACTAACCCATGTTTTGATTAAACATGATAAAAAGCATACATAAAAGTATATGACAGATGAGGAATTCTCATTCTTCCTTCCATCAAAAGAATATTAGTGTTGTCGCTAAGGTTTTGCAAAAAATCTGAGTCTAGTTCCCATCTCTGCCACATATTGCCAAGTCACTTATGAAAAAATTTCTGAAAGTGTTTAAGTCACTAGGGCTATGTCTACACTGGCAATTTAAGTCGACTTAAGGAGGCTTAAGTCGACTTAAATTAAGCCGCCTATTAGGTCGACTTAAGCCTGCTTAGGTTGACCTAACCCTTCTTTAGGTCAACCTAAGCCCAGTGTGGACGTTTAAGTCCACTTAGTTAAGTCAACTTAAGGGTGGTTAGGTTGACTTAACAAAGTGGACTAAGTCGACTTAAAGTTAAGTCGACTTAGTCCACTTTGTTAAGTCGACTTAATAAGGTCAATTTTAAGTTGACTTAAAGTCAATCTTATTAAGTCAACTTAACAAAGTGGACCTAACTTTTCCTAGTGTAGACATCGCCTTGGAGTCTCAGTCCATTGGCTTTCAATGAAACATATGTTCCTAAGTACCTAGGTCACTTTTCAAAATGGAACTTGGCTCCTAAGTCTCTGAAGAGTTTATGAAAATTGTATTCCCTTTTCTTCAGTTCCTATCCTTAAAATGTGACAAATATCCTTTATCCCCTTATTGGTTGTTTACATTGTAATTGATTTTGGGTATAGATTATCTCTTACTGTATATAGAACCATGAGTTAGCACAGTGCAGTCTTGATCTAGGTTGGGTCCTCCAGAGTTGCTGCCAATCAGTCTTTGTACCTGTATAGCTTAGTTTTTCATTTGGTCTTAATGAAACACTTTGGGTTCTTTTGGCCAATGTATTTGCAAGATAATCTTCCTGTTTTATTCTTTACTTAAATTAGACAGTTGTCTAAAGATCTGACTTTAGCTGAATTATACTATGTTTCACTGAAGTTCAGTGATACTTTAAGCTCACCACTTCTTCCTAAGGGGAGAAATCACTGTTTAATAAATTATATAAAAAGGACAAGAATTCTTTTCTCTCCAGTATTACATTGAGAATAAGCTTTGGCATTATGAGTTGCCTGCAATGCACATCTGGCCAGAGACTGAAGGAAATTCCAGAGGAAAACCCTACTGTTTATACAAGCCACTCAGTATGTGAATGTAGCAGGCAGGGATTGGAGGTGATGAGGTACAGGTTTGTATGCCGCACTTGTGTGCTACAGGGTGGACATGGAACGGTTCAGAAACCAGAATTTTCATCATGAGGAAAATTTCCATACACATTTCTATTTTGAATTGGATGTGTAAATCAAAATATTCAAAAAGGTAGAGGAATGAAAATTCCAAAAAGTTTTTAATAGGAAAAGTTAATACCAAAACAAAAGTAGTGGCTTTTTGATCAGAATGAAACAAAACTGGTTGTTTCAAATTGACATACCTACATAAAATGTGGTTCTGCTTAGTTTTCGTTAAACCAAAAATCTGGAATGAAATGACAGTTGATGGCAAAACAAAAAGAAAATTGTCATTTCATTTCACAATATTGACTCAAAACACATTTTGGGAATGTTTCTTGCTGGAAAATTGAAATTCTTCATCAGAATTCAGATTTTCCTGTCAAATTTTTTTTTGTTTTGATGAGGCCATATTTTTCAGTGTATAAACTTTCTATATGGAATATTTTAGCCAGTTTTTAATGTATGTGTTTGTGAGCACATACTATGTGCGTATGAGCCTCCTTTTCTACAATAATGATGCCCCTGATGTCCTGCATAGGACTGATGTACCTGTTTTCTATAGGACGGATATGCTCTCTGTTCTATCAGTAATACCACATTTGTCAATTATTGCCTGCACGTTAAGAGATGGCTGATAGCAGAATAGTACTTCAAATTTATCTGTTCAGTCTTTTTTTTTCTTTATGCATCTAACATCTGTGATATCTTTGAAGAATCAGACAATGGCATCTGCTAACCTGTCAGACTTTAGTGAAAAGGGAAATCACATGCAAAGAATTTTAAAGCAACCCACTTCTGTCACTGAGGGAAAAAGAAAAAGAAAAAAGCACACAGTACCTTTCAGATGACCAGCATAAATCCTTGTTCCCCATCACATGGCCCTCTTTCTCGTGTGGTATTTAATTATCTTATTAATGCTACATAAACTTTCATAAACTTTTTTTTCCTTTTGGGTCTTAGTGAAACACCCGCTTTAGCCCATTAAGGATTAGACTTAAAGCAAAAATCCTCAGATCTCCTTCTTAAAGAAAATCATTTTCCAATCAGTTATTTTCAATAGAATGGTATGTGTCTGGAATATTCCTAAATTGTGGAATGATTATATTTTTGTAGGGCTTTTACATTACATTACTGAAAAGGAAAACAGACTGAATTATAGCTTCCACTTCTCTCCCTCTCTCTTTCAGTGTCAGAGGAAATGGAATAAAATGATGGGACCAAATACAGTCCTCTAAATTTCCCCTGGAGAATGAATATATGAGATCATAATGGAAAACCAGTCTGTCATCAAGAGATATTTTCACAATAGCTATGCTTTGATATTTAAAAAATTCCACTCTGATGGATCACAGCAAACTATCTAGACATGTAAGTTCCACACGGATGTATTTGTTCTTCGTGGCTGTGATCCAGGATTCTTGGCACACACCTTGATCACTATATTTTACTGTTTGTTCTGTGCTGGGAATGAACTGAGAACATTGTCTGTATGATACACATTTAGGTACATTCCAGAAACATGTACATATTACTATTAATACTAATTACTAGGCTAGAGCCCAAAATCCCCAATGAGGCTAGGCTCCCTTGTGTTAGGTGCTGTACATATATTATTTGACAGTCTCTGCCCCCACAGGGCTTACAATACAAAAGAGAAAAGATGTAACAAGTGGATGATACAGTTAAGTAGGCTAGGATACAGTGAGGTAGATGAGGTAAAAAATAAATATAATATGATGTGCCCTATCATTATGAGGTGGCTGTATGCATTATGGCAGAAGTGAATATTGAGGAATGACCAGAATGAGTACAAAATGGTGCATTTATAAATATTGACAGGGAGCTTTTTTCACTGGTCAGAAAAGGACGGGGAGAACATGCTAAGAGTTTGCCACTTGACAAACTTTGTTAACATTAATTCACAAAGTCACTAAGTTACCTTCCTTCAAATCTGTCCTTGAACTCTGTACCCACCATGATGTCTACAAAAGACGCATTGATGAATGGATAGTTTACACTCTGTGCGCTGACTGCTGCTCTTTCTGTCACTTGTTGCCTCACAGCTAATTTGTACTCTTCTTGCCTGCTTGCTGTGTTCATCTGTTGTTTTAACATATCGGTGGGCCCCAATCCTGCAACTAATTGCTGCACCCGTATAAAGCCTCACTGATATGCACTGCCAATTGCAGGATTAAGACCATCATTCGTTACAATCTCAGGCAGTTGGTATTTATTATTATTATTATTAGTTATATTCATCTCCACAACAAGGCTTCAATCCCTTCTTTTGGCCTCTAGGTGTAATAATGAAGAATAATCATTCCACGTGAGTACAGTATAAGGATATCATATGAGCTTCTGATGAAGTGGGAGTTTCTCCCACAAAAGCTCATGCAATATATAAATTTGTTAGTCTTTAAAAGTGACACAGGCCTCCTTGTTTATTTTGCTGAACTAGACTAACATGGCTACCCCTTTGGAACCACTATATAGATATCTCATTCATTCATTTCTAACCTGTTTTCTAGTTAACTTTCAAAATATTTCCTTAAATGATATATGTATTAGTTCCCATGGTTTTAAATATTACGATCCTTCATGCTTTGAATTTCACATTATTATCATCCCTCTAATACTTAACAGATAATAATAGATTAAGTGCATTAACTTTCTCTTTCTCTTTCATGATATAAAAAATTCCAGCTCAAACAGCACTGGTAGTTTATTTACTGTACATTTTCCCCATTGCAAGAAACAGAGATTGTATAAGACAGACAGAGAATGAGAGCAGGAAAGGAAATGCCTCTGGCATGGAATAAGGTCATCGAAATAATCCCATTTCCTCTTCAAAGATCACCTGGGAGTCCCATTCTTTTTCTTACTTTTTTCTTTAACGCTATCACTATGTAAAAAAGGAACTTACTCTACATGTTGCAATTCTGTGGTATTGCGGTGAAACAAAGTATGTCTTTACTTTCAGAGTTTACAAATATAAAGGCAACCAGCACCTAGCTGTCATCAATCCCAGAGAGTCAACACTTACAGCAGCATCACCTAACAAGCTCCACTGAAAAAGGTAAGAAATCCTTCTTACTGCTCGATGGCGAGGTATCTTTACGTTGGGGCATCAGAGAGCCAGGAACAGATGAAGTCAAAAGATACTAGTTACATAAAATAATATACCAATGCAAGAAAAAAATAAGACAAAGATCTTTCTGTTTATATTCTCGCTACAAAAGCTACTTAAGTAAATATATTTAAATAGAACCAGTTGTTATTACACTATTCTCAAGACAGGACAGTTTATCTATTTATGCATATTGATCTATGTATCCACTAAATAGATTTAAATGTTTACAGTTAATAGAATTGACATATATATTATATTGTAGAAACATTTATGTATGTGAATTATATATATATATATGTATATATATATAGCTACTTACTTGATATAAAGGAAGGCAATGAAGTTACACCAATTGGCCTATGAGATATACATGTGTTATTCATACACCCCAATCACATTGGAGGTACTGGTACTGTTGTTAGATTTGGTCAGAAAATGGGTTTTCTTTCAGATGAAAATGATTTTGATAAAAATAATTTAAAAAAAGGGTTTTCCATAGAAAATTTGAACTTTTCATCAAAAACACCAAACCCCAAAATCTTCTCTTCTGAAAATGGAAAATCTTAAAGTTTCGGGTTTTGTTTGTTTGTTTGACAAAAAAATTAAAAATTTCCACAAAAACTTGTTTCTTGAAATGAAAAATTTAGTTTAGTTAAATACTTGGTTTATTAAAAATAAAATACAAACAAACAAAACCCCCTAAAAACAAGTTTGGATGGTAAAATTTCAACCAGTCTTAAAAGGGGTGGGTACCAATGTAAAATCCCAGGGCTTGCCTACACTGCCATCTAGTTCAGGATGAGGGAGTGTGAATAGCAGTGGATACCATAGTGCTGGATTGTAACTTCTCTGTATTGGTGCAAATTTAAAAGTCCAAAGTGGAGGATGACAGTGGTGTATTAGCTTACCCAATCTATTACAAATGCAGTACAGAGGAATGTATATAGCATGCATCTATGTATTTAAAATGTCTCAAATAGACACATGTGCTGTCCACGTTCACTAATATAGTAATTAATTACGTGTCTTTG
The DNA here is from genome assembly GCA_007922175.1 of Pelusios castaneus. NCBI lineage: Eukaryota > Metazoa > Chordata > Testudines > Pelomedusidae > Pelusios > Pelusios castaneus. The sequence goes on from ML685876.1 coordinate 5,730,779, forward strand.
ACTTCAAAAGGAATTTTGCCTGAGTAAGAGCCAAATAAGATCTGGATTTGGTAAAGCACTTTAAGCACAAAAATAGCGTCATTGGTTTGAAATGGGACTATTCGTGTGCTTAATGTAAAGAACTGCTTAAATGCTTGCCATGATATGGATTTAAATTGTCAAGGCCAAATTCTATTCACTTTATTCCTGCAGGGAGCCCCATTGACTTCGGTGGGGCTCTGCTCACACGAAAGGCCTACTGACATGATTAAGTGTGCTCAGAATGAGGTCTCCTGGTTGTAAGATCCTTGGGACATGCACAGTCTCTTTCGCATACTGTCCAGTGCTGAGCATACTAATAGCGCTCAATCAATAATACCAATGATTATCCAAGCAAGCTTACTAATTTTTCTTTTCCCCACTCCTACACAGATGTTTCATCTACTTTTTGTCCTATTTGCATTGTTTTCCCTTGTGATCCCTCTGGAAGCAAAGTGGAAACTGATGGAGAATGGTAAGTTGCATTTACTGGCATGAATAGTTGAAAACTAATGTACTAACAAATCTGTTTGTGAATAAAAGTTTGGGCAGCTACAATTCATGGGCTCATATTCTAAATTTTTCATGACTGTTGAGATAATTCGTGGGTGTTTATGAAAAAATTCAGGACTCCCAAAAGTTTCATGAACTTTAGCAGCATGATTATTCATGTGAGAATTTGCACCAGAAACTGCCTTATTCCCTATTCTCCCGTTTCAAGAGTTTCATTCTTGCAATCAGGAAGCTGAAACAACAGCATCTTGTGACTTAGGTGACAACCCACAAACAAGTAATGGATGGCAAATAGTCAAAATGAACATTTCACCAAAAAAACCCCAAGGCCTGAACATTATTCATCCAAGAAATTCAGCAAAGAACTCTGAATATGAATTCATTCAGAGAAATGCATGGTCAGTGAACAAATTATTCACTCACCAGAAAATGGAGCCAAATTCAGGGGATCATATATGCTCCCCATACTCACATTGACTAGATCTTGGTCCACAAGTATTTCATTGACTTCAGTGGGACTTCTGAGGGTGCAAGGAAGCATTCAACATGAGTAACAGGATCACAGACTTGCTCCTATTGAATATGATTTGTAATGACTATTTCAATTACTTCTACTAACAGCTTTACTCTATAAGACTACTTATACTGTGGTTTCCTTAAACAACATTAGAGATACTCGAAACTCCAAGTCTGTCTGCCACAACCTGACCATCTGTTGGAGACCCTGTACCTCTGCTCTGGGATCCCCTACCCCGCAATAGCTACTTTATTGGGACCAGGCTGTAAGGGCAGCCAGATTATTTGCAAGAAAAATTAAGGCAGCATCAGGTTGTGGGGCTGTAGGAAGAGGAAAATACGTGCTCCTGGCTTTCCCTTTGCCCACCTGACCCCTCCCCAGCCACAGATCCCTCACACTGAAGAGGTCTCTCTATGGAACCCAGTAGAAAGCAATGCTACTGTATTGCTTCTCCCCTCATTCTGTATGCAAAACTTGAGATCCTCATGCAGGGAGAAATGACGAGGTCCTCTGTGCCTTGATTTCCCTTTCTGTGAAATGGGGATAATGGCATTACCTGCTTTGCAGCACTGCGACTTTGTCAAATTCTCCAAGACCTTGGAATGAAAAATCTCTTCTAAAGTGAAAATAACACTTATTGCACATGATGTTTTGGAAACATTTTATATTTCCATATAAAACCTGTAAATCTTAACTATGTTTACCAAGAGACAATTGGGCCTATGGGGTTTTGCCAGTGGTTTCAAGAACAGCAATGCTGAGCCTAAGACATCGTTTGATTTTACTGGCACTTTAAACTTGACTAATACCCAGCATTTATTTCCCTTTAGTTTATGTGATAGATTCAGAGTGGACTCATGAGGCACCAGCTGAAAAAGTGGAGCTCACCTGTAATGTACCTGAAGACCAAGCTCAGTCTGTCTACTGGAAGAAGGATGAGGAAATAAAAGGAAATGGCAAGACATTGACCATTACAGTCAAGGAATTTCCAGATGCTGGCAACTACACCTGTCACAAAAGTGATACCAATGAGGCTTTAAATTACTATTTTTTCCTTATTACTAAAAAAGACCCAAGTGGGTCTAAGTCAATTCTAAAAAGTTTTAAAGGTAAGGTAATAGGGCAATGTGATGTTATTTCCATGTACAGTGTGTGGTATAGTATTGCAAAGGAAAAGGGAGTTCACCGGAAAGTTGCTCTGTGCATGACTATTGAGATGGATTATAATCTTTAGCTCAGTATATCTTCAAAATGCCCTCTCGTATGGGGCTGCAGAGCTCTCCACGTGTGGCAGAACCAGGGTAGATGTGATGCACAATGCTGGAGAGTTTCGGGAGTCCAGTTGCCTATGGGGTTCCTATATTCTGTCACAAAGGATGATTTGGGACTCTGACCTTACAAGAATCTTCTGATCCTTCTCATATGAAGTGAGGGAACAGTAGTAATGGTAATGCTGCTCAAGACTCCAGGATGGAGTAGAAGCCATGGAAGAGCTTCATAGGATGTTTGTGTGTATGGGGGGAGGAGGGGTGACTATTCTTCCCCTTTGTCCCTCATAGCTCTCTTCAATGCTCAGCTAAGTCATTTAAACTGGGTGCCATTTGCCCCAAACTAATTCATCTTCATAAAGCAGCGGTTACGTGACTTAGGCTAAAACTTGCTGAGCCAGGATTAAAACCCAGTAGTTTGGACTCCTAGGCTCATGGTTAGTAAACTGTACACAGACACATCTCCTAGAGCAATGTATCACCTTATTTTCTTTCTTTTGGGCCACTAAACATTAGTAGAAGGATGGAATCCCTTTATTTATAGATGTTATTCGAATCCTAAGCATGATAAAGCTATCTTTGAAATGTGTCTCAGAAAGCACTGTGAGCAATTTGATGGACAGAGAAATGAAATAATTTGTTGGAGACAATTTTTACTTTAATAGTTGGGAAATATGCTAGAAATCAAAACCTGTAAAAGAAGTGAACGAGTTCCAGGAAAAACAATGACAACATGATTCTTAAGGGTTACTTTTGGACACCAATACACTTCCAGCAGCTGACATGTATATATTGTGCTTTGTTTTCCTGGGAATGGAGTTAATACAGGTTAATAGAATTTTGCAGAGTTACTGTTTTAACTTCCTGGTCAAACTATCATTTAAAAAAAATCAAATTTTCCTCTCTTTCAATTTAGAGCCAAACAACAGAACATTTTTAAAATGTGAGTCAAAGAACTACTCGGGGATTTTTATATGCTCATGGAAGACTGAAAATGAGAGTCCAAATGTGAAGTTCACAATAAAAAATCTTCAAGGGTAAGAGCTTGTACTTTCTTAAGCCACCTCATTCAGATAATAAGGCCAGAATATCCCTCTTTGTCAGCATGTGGAAAGGGTACTGCAAATATAGATTGGCAACCTACACATGAAGTAATCAGGGGAAAGACCACTTCCATAATCTGAAGATGTCAAACAGCTCATTGGACATCCTCTGCAACACAGTCCCCTTGTAGGCTCACCAAATTACTGCATGGAAATCTGGTCAGGAATTAATAGAGCTTAGAAGTGTAAGAACCCCCCATGGGATCCTCTCTGCAAATGCTGCAGCCACAAAGTGACTCGGGACTGGTCTACGCTACACAGTTAAGTTGACATAAGGCAGTTTATGATGACATAATTATGTCAGGGTCTACACAACAACCTTTCTCCTGCCGATATAAGTGTCCTATTACACCGACATAACTCCACCTCCACAAGAGGCATACGGCTTATGTGGGTCTAGTTAGCCTGACGCAGTATGTGTGTAGACCCCGTATCCCTTATATCAGCTGTTGGCTGTCTTCTCATTTTCACGGCAGGAGCCCAGTTACTCTCTACTTCCCTGTAGAGCTTGAGGACTTCAGACTCTGCTCCCAGCTGGAAGTCAGGGGGAACCACCCCCACACTCCCACCCTTGCCTGCTTCCCAATAGGGGGACACAGCATTGTCAATATAAATTGACAAGGCTGCCTGGTTCCTGGAGGAGGGGTGGGCCAAAGGAATGCTCTGCAAGACCTGAGGAGAATAGTGTGAGGGGAACCTTTTGGAGATTTCCTACCTCCCACCCCCTTCCATGGCATTTCTCCAAGGCAGGCAGTGTTCTGGCCCAGGGTTATTTTTATTTGTTAAAAATGGAAATAAGTGCAAAGCATAATTTTCTGGGTGCAAAAAGACAATCAAATTCAGGCTGCACTGTGTAGTGTTATTTCTTATGGAAACATATTAAATTTCACTCCTTTCTCCAACTGGGTTTGTTAAGGGGCTGAAGAGTGAAGTTGGATATTAGGCCCTTCACACTACTCAATAAATTGTGGTGTTAAGGAAGACAATGACACACTCTGTCTTCATTCTATGCCCTGAACTCCTATTGACATGGGAGTCTTATGTACAGAGATGTGCTGTATATGAGATAAACAATATCTTGTGAAGCATTTGGAAGCAGCACTTTATTCAGAGCTCTCCAACACTTCGATTGTCACTCTCTGCTTTGAATGCAGAACTCAGGATGATGTTTCTGGAAATGTGATCTGTGAAAGCCCCGTGGCTCAACAGCTTAAACGAGAAACGAAGTACACTGTCCACTGTCGGAAAACCAACTACTGCCCATTTGCTGAGGAACACCAGCCCATTGAGATGTTCCTGGAGGTCATTGATGAGACACAATATGAAAACTGCACCAGCAGCTTCTTTATCAGAGATATCAGTGAGTGGATTGGAAATCAGCCTCTGTTTTTAATTGTATAAAGTCTGCAGTGAATATAACGATCCTGAGTGAATGGGGGTTTAGGGACAATGGTGCTGATTAACGAATGTAGTGCTCCAACAGTAGAGACTTCTCATACTGCTTCTATCTCACCAGTATACCTCAGGCCTGACCTCAGGAGATAATCTCTTAGGCTGAGAGGGAGTACTGCCTAGTCCATTAGAACTGTATTCTAGGCCTGTAGGCTTCCCGCCACTTAGAAGAGTGGAGGGGAGCAAAATCTAGCAAAATCCTGGAAGAGGTTGAGGAAGTCTTTGTAGCAAGTGCTCCTTCCTTAGATCTCACAGGAGCCCCTCAAGTCCTTCCCATGACCTGGAAGGCCCAGGCAGGGGAAGGCAGAGAAGAGCACAGCACCAGAAAGCAATCCTATTTTGTGACAGGCTCTCCTCTGAAAAGTGCAGCTTTCCAAGTGAGTTTCAGTAGGAGTGCTTGGAGCAGCACTAACCCCCGTAAATCCAGTTCCCCACCACTGCCAAGGAGAGGGGTTCACATGGAGACAGGCAGACCAAAAAGCAAGTTGCTGCTGAGGTCATCATGGAAAAGGGAAGTTGGGCAGCCCCTCGGAGAAGGAGACCCTCTGTTAAATTAACACTTTCCATTTCTGTGCATTTTAAAGGACACAGAGTTTTAGGCTGGGTCCCTTCCCTTTGTCCTCTGCAGCCAGCTAAATCCCCCCATCCATCCTTGAAGGGGTCTTCTAAGGGGAGCTCTGTGAACGTAATCCCTCTTCCACAGGAGGGCAGTACTAAGGGGCACTAACTGGTACTAATAAAAGCCAAACAGCTGACACTGTGCAGCTAATGAATGCTCATGGGGTCTTTATTTTCTCTTGCAGTAAAACCTGACCCCCCCAAATGTGAGCATGTGGTCAGAAATGGCACAGTGACCTGGAGATACCCCAGAACATGGAGCACACCAGAGTCCTTTTTCCCTTTGACTTTTAAGGTCACAACTGAAGGTTCAAAACTCCACAAAAATGAGGTATTTGAAGCATTTCTAACAAGGAGCTCTCATTACTCTTAGTGCGTGTAAGATTTGATCTTTGAGAACTTGACCCACTTCCCAGTTCATCTACAAAGTAACATGGATTGAAGCACTGTGAAAACAGATTGGACTGAGTACTTTAATGGCAGATTCAGTGACTCCTGTATGTATCTGAACCAATCCTGTTGTTCTAACTCAAATTACCTAGTGATTTCAATAAGAACTTTGTCTGAGTAGGGTTAGAGGGTTGGTAGGGTGGAAAGTGCTTGGGGATCCACTGCAATGAAAAGCAGCTTGTTAATATAGGATATTATTAGTATTTAGTGATGTATTTCCACTGAAATAACACCATGGCCTTTAATTACCAATCTTAGTCCTGTGCTTGTAGCCTTAAAATTTTTAATCATATAACTCTTTAGATCATCCTGTTATCTCTGGTAAGCTTTCCTCTTTTAACCTCCCTGCCCAACCCAATCATTTGCTTCACCCAGTTGTTAAATCGTGAGATTTTTGTGGCAAGGTGTCTTGTAAATTATATGCCTTTGTGACATATCTGGGGTTCTAGCCTAGCTGAGGTCTCTAGATGCTACCCTAACATAAGTAAAATGACGGCTTGACAAAATTTCCTGGTACCATCATAAAAGTCATCTACCCAATAGGTCATCTCTCTACATATCAAAGACAATGATTTGTATTATGTCTTTGCTATTTTCCCAAACTTCAGATCTCATAGTCAGAGATCTTTCTGACTAGGAGACACAGTCGAAGTAAGTGCTCTGCTTCAAGATCATGCAAAGATAATACCTACTGTCCAGCACTTGAGAAGATCAGATCATGGTAATGAGAGGGAAGAAGGCATGAAAAAACAATGTCACATCCAGCATTGCATAGCTATGTTAGCATGAGGGAAAAAAATGTATCTGTTGACTCAGGATTCGTCCATGTGGATCTTGAATTGGGGAAAATCCACACAGTTTCCCATACCAAGGACAAAGGCAGCCTTATTTCTGCCATACTGAGATACAATCCAGATTGTTTGCATGTGCACAGTTTAGATTTGCACACAAGGGCTATGGAAAGAATCAATGACTCATGCTGTTACACTATCCAAGAGGCTGGAGGACACTTTACCTCTTTAACAACTGCTTGCCAATTACCAACAGCATGTTCTTAAGCAATATTAATTTTAAAGAAGTCCTAAAATAGATTTGTTTCCATTGCTAATGCACACGTGTGGGTGAAAAAACAACAAGACAGCCACTTGCCCAGAGGACATCAGCAGGGCTGGGAAAAGGACACCTCACCACCTCCACACCCCTGCCTCCATCTTCTGATTCCAAATGCAGAACCATAATCACAGCTCTGCTGTCTCCTAATATAGTGACTTTCTGTGACTGTAAACAAGGATTTGTTATATATATAAAAAAATAGTGATACACACTTGTAGCTCCAAATTCACTTAAAAGTATTTCAGCAAGAAATCCGTACAAATCTGTAATATAGTATTACATGAAATCAAATTATATAAAATATTCAAAGAAATATAAATTGACTATTAAAAATGAAAGTATATAATCAATCAGTAAACTAAGGGCCTGTTTCCACACTCCAATAACCTTAACTTACAATTGAACCCTCCGTGAAGACGTGCAAAGATTAATAACAAGATAATATCCATGTGGGGCTGTGGGTATGGGTCTACACTATGCCTACATATTTCTCCACATTGTGACTGACATTCACCAAAGCTTATAATGGAAAATAAAGCAACCTAAATGATACTTCTTCCACTTCATCAACAGACCCAACATGTTAAGCAAAACAAACAAGGAATTTTGTGGCACTTTTGAAGATTAACAAATTTATTTATCGCATAAGCTTTCATGGGAGAAATCCCATTTCGTGAGATGCTTGAAGACAGAGATTTCTTCCATGAAAGCTCATGCAATAAATAAATTTGTTAGTCTTTGAAAGTGTTACAGAACTCCTTGTTTGTTTTGCTGAATTTTATTAACACGGCTACCCCTTTGGAGCTTGCTAACATGTTAAGTCTACTTTGTCAAATTAAAAAAAAATGAAGAAAATGCACACCAGCAGATGGAGCCATCTCCTTATTTATGGTTCTTGGCACTGAGGAAGGGCCTCATTAAAAATATACAGGCTAGCTTTACAAGTGCGCTTGCAGCAGCTGCAGGTCCACCAACGGAAATCACGTGGTGTAAGGACCTACCAGGGTATTTCAGATCAGTTTGATTCTACCTGTAATACTTTCCTTTCTGAAAAAGCTTCCTCTTTGCTTTGATGCTGCAGGGATAACTTGCATGAGCACATTTTCATTTTTTGTAATAAGATCAGCTAGATTACTTTAACTTGATGTTTGAGTAACTTCTCCGTGGCTTCTTACCACCCATTGAATGGGCCGTATTTTTGTTCACAGTCTTATACCAATGAACAGTTCATTCACATTTCAATGACAAGCAAGAGCAAGATTTACGTCCAGGCCAAAGATCGGTATTACAATTCATCTTGGAGTGACCGGTCAACCTGCAGGTAAATCTCAAATGCAACATTTTTCACAGCAGCAAAGGTAACTTTTTTGGCTAGGTAGGAGGAAGTGGTGATATGTGAGCTTATTTTTCTCAAATATTAATTTCCTTTGTCCCTTACTAATGCCCTATTTGTGGCCTTGAGAGAAAGAAGTTGTTTCCTGAAATATCTTTAGGGGAATGAGAGTCTGCATAAACATGTGACTACAATGTCCAACACAAGCTATCATTTTCTTCCTCAGAATACCCCAGAGAAATAATTAGAATTCATTGACACTAGACAGGAAACATGTATGAGGGTTCTTCTGGAACAGTTAATGATTAAAGGTGCTCTCTGCTTAGTCAGGTATTTGTACTATGTCCTTCTAGGAAGTATATGTGGGTATATGACTGCTGCTAATGTAACCCACATCGTCAAAGTGCTGACCTTTGTCACCTTCTAATGACTAGTCTATATAAGAGATGTATGAATATGCACTGGTGGACTTAGCAGGGTCAAGCTATGCTAGAAAAGTAGACTGATGTGAGAGAGAGTCAAGCTGCCCCCATCTAGTTATTTTGGGTTTATCAGGAATGTTTTCCAGTAGGAACACTCCTAAGACACCTGGACTTCAAGGTATTCAGGCCCACACTCCTGCATAGCATGTAAGCAACTCTGATCACATGAGTAAGCCCACTGTTATTAAATAAATAAAATTGCATGCATATATAATGGCCACATTCGCAAAGTATTTGGTCCCTTAAGATGCAGATAGCATTTCTGAAAATTTCATCAAGCACCTAAGCAAGTTGGGTGCCTAGCTTTCATTGAAATTAATGGGAGTTAGGTGCCTTACCTATTTAGGCACATTGAAAAATCCTGTTGGGAATTTACCTGCATCTTTCAGGATCCTAAATATCTTTGAAAATCTGGCTTTATTTGCTTTTGCAGAATAGGGACCCTGGTGTTTCAGCAGCAAAGTCAGACTGTCATAAATTTAATGGGAAGAGGACTGAAAACATGTGCCCGGGGAAAGTTACAATATTTTTTGTCTCATTTTCTTTGCAGTGATCCATAGAGGATTTTAGGGTAATGGCAGAAGGAAAGCCCCCAAGAAGAAAATGAAACAGACAAAAGACAAAAAGTTAAAAATGAATGGGAGGAAAAACTGCATCTGAAGATTAAGAAGCCATGGCACATTTTTTTTGTAATAGATTAATATGACGATGATTGACAGAGCTCTTTATATATTGTTCTCAATATTTAAATGGTGCCTATGGCATCAATCAAGTCAAACTAACATTTTTATTTATCAAAGTTTTTTATATACTTAAATGCTGTTTTTACATATTATAATATTGCACCTATCTATTTATTTATGTATTTATTTATTTATTTGCTTAACATGAAATGTTGCAATGTCGGATGATGTATTTATTAGCTGAATATTTATGTGTGTTAATTTATATAGAAGGTGACTTATTGTGAGGACAGTTTTTGTTATTCAGTATTTATTATTTATAAAAATCTATGGATATATTTAAATTAAAAAAAGAGTATGGAATTCATTGGCTAAATGAAACATCTGTGTATTATTATACTTCATGGCCCTATTCAGCATCCAAACTAATGGCAGATATTTCAGCTATAGGGAAAAATAATAAAAGCTTACAGTCCTTGAAATATTAGCAGCTGCATTTATTTAGTTGTATTGCCATGTTTTCTTAAGCCCTGTTGGTGTTCTGCTGGAGAACGTGGTGTATGTTTTTCGCATGATGAAGCTAATAATGTCAGTTTAATAACCTTAGGGCCTGATCCAACTCTTACCGGAGGCAGTGACTTCATTTTGCACTGGATCAGGCAATGATCCGTGTTAGATTATAAAGGGTCCTGCTATTGACTCACATAGATAGAAATTGAAATGGAAGTTTTGTAGGCAATACTGCCTGCTCCAGTCATCATCCCACTTCTGCTGAATACACATTTTCAATTATCTTTGGAAATGTTAATGATCTTTAGCTGTGACAACTGGGAAGTCAATGCATTGCTTGGAACAGTATTTTTCTGATAGCAGCATTCGCCCAGAATTACCATGAAACAGACAATTAACACACAGGGCATGTGGCTAAGAATTTGAAGTCTAAATGGATGTCAAAAATAGAATATTTTAACATTATGGTGTATCTGCTATTTTAGATGCCTACTACTGACAGATTTTATATGCAGCTGCTAAGCATATGACTAATATTTAGAGATTTGCAGAATTCTTTATTACAATATATTTAATTTTAATTTTATTAGGACCCCTAAGGGCCTTTAGCTCCTCCACAGAACCCAAGGGAAATCTGGTCTCTATTCCAAATTGCTTACTGTGTAAAGCCCCAGTTTAGGAATGGAAATAAGCATGTGTTATGCTTAGGGACTACTTATGTGCTTAAGTCCTCCTCAAAAGCCTGTTGAAGCCATAAAAAGGACTCCCATTGTGCACATGCTTAATTTCTTTTCTATGTTAGAAATAAGTGATGATTTAAAATATTTACATCCCATTTTGATGTTTGTCTGATATTTCAGAAATCTATTGCTAACAGTTTCAGGTGTAACTATTATTTATTGATGTTGAAGGTACACATTTTGCTTTTGTTACTAATATATTTTGTTTTACTGTCTGCTTGTAAATTTTTGTTCTACAAATGAACTAAAATATCTTTGAAAAAAAAGTCTTGGTTTACTTGTGCTCTTTTAGTATAAATGGTTAATAGCACATACTTACTATCCTAACTCAAAATACAATTTGTTTAAAACAAACAAAGGGAAGTACTACTTCATACAATGCAGTCACTTTGTAGTATATGTTGGAAAGGCCAAAACTAGAATGGACTCAAAATAGAATTAGATATATTCATGGAGGATTGGTCTATCAATGGCTATTAGCCAAGTTAGTCAGGGAGTTCTAAGCCTCTAACTGCCAGCAGCTGAGAGTGGACAACGGGATGGATCACTTGATAATTGTTGTGTCTGATTCTGTTTATTCCCTCTGAAACATCTGACATTGGTCATTGTTGGAAGAAAAGGAGGCTCTGTAAGATGGACCATTGGTTTGACGCAACATGGCCGTTCTTATGTTATATTCATTCATGGCTAGCGCCTCCAAAACAGCTTTTGTTTTTCTACTGAGTCAAAGACCAATTCTTAGCTTATAGGATTCCACAAGATTGAACTGTAGATTGATCAAAACAACAAGAGTCCTGTAACACTTGAAAGACTAACAAATTTAAGGTGTCCCAGGACTCTCGTTGTTTTTTCTGTATACAGACTAACACGGCTACCCCTCTGGATATTGCTGGTAGTCAGCTGTCTGTTTCAGGACCTGTTCTGCAGATTGAGAAACTTCTTCTGAATCTCTGTCTTCCTCAGGGTGCAGTAAGGTCATGGGCCTCTGTGGTCAGACTTGTGACTGAAACCAGGCTGATATAGATCTTGAGGTTTCTTCTGTTACACAGCTGGAATGTTCCAGGGTGACTTGAACTTCTTATTTGTCAGATAACAGGGGTGAAACTCTGACCCTATTGAAGTAATGGGAGTTTTGCCATTAACTTCACAGTGGCCAGTATTTCACACGTGGAGATTAAGGGCTTGACAAGCCACCATTGAGACTATTGCCCATATGGTGTTATTGGTGTTTTGTGTTTTCAGTTTTCACCTGTTTTCATCAATAAACTACCATTTTTTGTTAAAGGAGTTTGGTTTTTACTGATTTACATCCTTTTATCAATCCACTCAATTTTTAAGGGGGTACTTTTTTTTGTTAAACTATAATGCTTTATATGATTGTTGTGCCTGCAGCTCCGAGATTGAAGCAGGTTCACAATGTAAAACACAGCGTACGCACAAAATGGAGGCCAGAAAAATCAAATATTAATATCATGCATCCATTTAGTGTGACACTGAATGTAAACAATCAATCCCCTGCAGAGGAAGATAAGGAAAAAAGGCAAACATGGGGCAAAATTCAAATCTGTTCCTGAATATCAACAAGAAAATCAAGGTTTAAAAATCTTCAAGAAAAACAAAGACAGGAGGAGTGAAGAAAATACATTACTCTGCAAGTACTGAAGCATTGAGGGCAGTGCTCACACTGACACAATAAAGGAACATGTCTAAAGCAAGTGACACATGAATCTTAAAGAAGAAAGTGAGTTTTGGGATAAAGAGTCAGTTAACAAAATCTTTAACCAGGGCTTTGATGAAAAAGAGGAGACATCACAGCTGTGTCAATGACTGTGTGTTTGCTCTTTGGTTTCTCCGGACAATCTCTGCTAATGTTTTTGGATATAAATAAAAATCCTAAACTATCTGCTGTGAATATAATAGACCTTATTTTTCAGAAATAAATGAATAACCCTACCATGTTGAAGTCACATGGTATATGTCCACCACCTCCGGATATCAGCTCTGCAATTATCATCATGATTTCTGATGCTTCTTTGAAGCACTTTCCACTGTAAAGATGAGAGTCATTAAGCAAAAATGTCAGAGAACAGATCATCAGTAACATGTAGGATGACCAGATAGCAAGTGTGAAAAATCAGGATGGGGCAGGTGGTAATAGGCGCCACGCTTAAAAAAGCCCATAATATCAGGACTGTCTCTAGAAAAATCAGCATATCTGATCACCATAGCCTGATATATACACCTTAACTATAAGCAGTACTTCTAGTTCTACCTGTAACGGTTGGCACTTAGGCTATGTCTACACTTGAAAAGTTAGGTCTACTTTTTGCCGTTGAATTAATAAGGTCGACTTTTAGTCAACTTAAAGTGGACCTTATTAAGTCAACTTAACAAAAGTTGACGTAACTTTTCAAGTGTAGATGTTTTAAGTCTATGTAATAAGCTCCACCAAGGCGCTATTCCCCATCTCCATTGGCTTAAGTCGACTTAATAAAGTCGACTTAAGCCCTAGTTCAAATTAAAACGAGGTGTTATTAATTCGAACTAACTTTTCCTAAATTCGACTTAAGGAGCAGCTTAAGTCGACTTAAGGAAAGTCTAGTGTAGATGCAGAGTATTTTAAGTCGACTTAAGCCTCCTTAAATCGACTTAATTTGTAAGTGTAGAGGCACCCTTAGATAGCACCTTTCGTCCAGTGTTCACTGTTATTAATATTAGTATATATTTTGTATCTACAAGAGCACAGTGAAATCATACAAAAGCATAAATAATATAATGAAAGAATTTACACACCAGCTATGCTACATGAAATTATTTTCCTGGGATTTTATCCTCAAGAGAAACAGATAATACAAAAAAGAAATCAAAACTTCAGCCGTTGTTTTTGAAGCTGGCTTTGCTGGTATTGAAAGGCCAGCTAAATCTGCCATGGATGAAATCCTCTTCTGCCTTATTGTCAGGTGAAGCTTGAACCCTGCAATCACAGAGAAAGGATCCTTTGATCCTCCTCAGGGTGTGGAAGTAGAGAAACTGATCTTCCTTTAGGCAAAAGTCCTTATGATTCAGCACAGACCAGTTTCTTGGGAAATACATAATGGACTCCCAGCCCATTCTGTTCCTAAATCTCTTTGAGCAAGACTTTGCTACTTAAGGCTCTGATCCTACAATTGGATACACACTGCTGCATCCACCCACACGCAACAGAGTGCAGAATAAAAGCCTACACCCCAGTCGACGCACAACTTTGCCCCAAAATAACTAAATGAGTTTTAATGCACACCATTTGTTGTGTCTGAGTGTATTCTATTAACTGGCTGTACGCAGACTTGTATGAAAATAACAGGCATTAATTCACATGGATTTCATTATTTTGATGCAAATTGAAGTGGAGACAAGATTTTATTTGCAGTCCACCCCCTGCAAGCAGCTTGTTGTCCCCACATGAGTGAGAAGCATTCAATACACATGGAGCAGTTCTTCATTGATGGCGGCAAATTCGCTGTCATCAGTTCAAACTTCCTGATTGACTTCTAGGATCTGTGCAGACCCACTCAGCCCATCAGGAAGTTTGATCCTACAACATCACCCTGGCAACTGTGTAACACTGGTTCAAAGAAAAAACAAACAGAGTCCTGTGGCACTTTTAGAGACTAACAGATTTATTTATTGCATGAAAGTTAGTCTTTAAAAGTGCCACAGGACTCTGTTTGTTTTTCTGCAATAGATTAACATGGCTACCCCTTTGGAACTGGTTCGAAGGGAGGCCCTTCCCTTCAAACCAGCACAGTGTGTGTGCAGGGAGTAGAGAAATCAAATGTAGATAGGCAAGTTATTTTAGGTAACTTACAGATCTATGTTTGGCTGCCACCAAAAAGGGCAGGAAATATAGACCTGTCCATGAACTTGTTCTGGAATGGAGGAAGATACCCTCCCACATGGAGCAAAAATACATGGAAATGCTAAAGTTATGCTTATAAGCAGCATACATTTGGCACCTTTGACTTGTATTGTAGAAGGTCATATATTATCTGTTATGAAATGTGCAACATAGGTGTATGGAGATTCATATAAAATTATGATAAATGTTGTGTATACTGCCTAGCTATATGAGGTTTGTCAGATCATATCAGACCCATTAGAGGTGATAATCTTTCAGTCATTAGGTAATTATTCTTTTTTAACATCCCACCCCAGATAAGTCAAACATATCAACGGATACGTTTGGGGAAGATAATATACTTTAACAAGAGTATAAAGTTATGACAGATGCACAAGTAAGAGATAACTCCATATATTCAAAAAAGCTACTTAGGGTGAAATCTTGGCCTCATTGAAGTTAATGGCAAAACTTCCACTGACTTCTGTGGGGACAGGGCAGCATGCCTAGAATCTAATGCAAATAGAATATTTACAGTAAGTTTCAGGGTCAACTATAAATATGATAATGAGACCAATTCAGATGCTTCCAAGAAACCACACCAAATAAATATGAACTCTCATCTACAGAAGATTTTTTTTCCCCACCTGGCTAAGTCCCCCACCAGCCTCTCATGCGAAGATCTCTTAAACCTCTCTAGGCTGGTAATAATAACTAATGAGAGTGAGCTGTCTGATCCCTTTTTTGCAGCTAGCATACGATAAAGCTAAATGGCAGAGCATCAGCAGCAAGATCAGCTGCACATGAAGCATGTTTCAGTGAACAGGAAGCCTCTGCAAGACCCATCTGCTGCCTAAGATGAAGCATTATTTGAGCAACATGAATATTTCCTTTTTTTAAAAAAAATTGACATCGATTCTAATAGGTTTTCTCATGTGCTTAAAATGACACAGGTTGTCCTGAATCAGGGCCATAATGGATTCTGTTTAGAGTTCATTTGAAGTGGTGTTTAAACTTTGAGATTTTGCATCTTAACATTATCTCACTTCAAAAAGTGAAAGAGCCACAGACCCAAACTCCATTGAGGTGCTCTCTCTAGATTCACTTAAATACACACTCTACAATGTAATAGAATCTCCCAGCCATGCCACATCTTCCCTTCCTGAATGAGCTTTAAGCCCTCCAAGGTCTAGGGATGCCAATATAGAAAATGAATACTAATTTCATTCCGAAACAGCCTGTTAAAAATAACTAAGCCTCACCAGATAGCGAACTCGCACTGCAAATATGACCTGTAATGTAGCATAGAACGGGCATATGGAAATTTTGCTAGGGTAAGATAAATATCCAAACACTAAACAAAAACAACAATAACAATCTTTAGAGAAAATCCCCAGCCCTCACCCACCAAAGTTATCCTGTCTTTTCTTGGTCCTTTCCCCCCCAAAGAAATCCCCACATCATCTCCTGTCCTAGTCCAGAAGACCACAAACAAGTAAAAACATTTGTATTTTCCCTCCTAGGTTTACTGGAGTAATACTTTCCAGAGGGGTAGCCATGTTAGTCTAGTTCAGCTAAACAAACAAGGAGACCTGCGGCACTTTTAAAGACTAACAAATTTATTTATCACATGAGCTTTCGTGGAATAAAAAATCCCACTTTGTCAGACGCTTTGAAGATGGGGAACTTGTAAGGTCCCCATCTTCAAAGTGTCTGATGAAGTGGGATTTTCTCCCACAAAAAAATAAAAAATAAAAAAAATTTGTGAGTCTTTAAAAGTGCCACAGAACTCCTTGTTTGTTTGGATTAATACTGCCATTGCATCAGCTGGCAGAATCCTGGTTTCCATACACAGAACAATGAGGCAAGAGGGCATAATCATATGGGATTGAATTAGGGAGATTTCCTCATACCCAAGTGAGGGAAGCTGTGCGTTCTTTCAGGCTGCAGTTTCAAAGTTTCATGGCATTTTTGAGACTTTAAGCTTGCTTAATAACTATACAAAAAAAAAATCACCTTCTATTTTCCACTGGCTTTGCTTATATAGCTTAATATTGTCAGAATCAGAGAGGATCAAAATGGAAAACATTTATCCAGAATTCTGTCCAACTTTGAGAGATTCAATAGAAAGGGGACCCAGAGGAGGATTCACTCTCATTCTACTTTTTCCAAAACAAAACCTGATTGACAATGTCAGTAACAGAATCCAAACCAGCATCAATTTTAGGCAAAACCTATCCTTCAAGAACTTACTGTACAGTGATGTGCAAAGAAACCAAAAGCCAGAATATAGAAAACTTAGGACTTGTGAGAAATTCAGAACATTTAAATGTAGCAAGAGACAGTAGAAGCTAAGCAAAATTTGCTTCCCTCTTATATCTACCTGCTGTTGATACATGGTGCTTCCGTCCTTCTCCCCGTTAAGAAGAGAGTTAGATGAAACAGGATCTTTTTCTTCCTCTGCACTTCCTTAAAAGAGTCAGGAGCAAGACTGTCAATTCACCAAATAAAAGGCCTTTAGGCCGAGCTGAGAGCATGCTGATCAATTCTCCTATTGATCTCTGTACGGCATGTATGATCATAAGTCAGTAGGACCTAAGGTCATCTTCCATGTAATGCCAAATGTTAAGTCCTTTTTTACTGCATGTAGATTCAATTGCAAATATGGGACTTAAACCCTCGCTCTTCATTGAGTTTTGTGGAACTGCAAATCCAGATCTCAACTCTCCAGCACTGTTCCATCTGTGGTTTCTACCAATACCATAGTGAAGGGAAAAATGTTACCCATTCACCAGAAAATCTGGATTTTGATTTGTTTTAAGAATTCTTATGTCACACCACTTGTTGCACTGGAAATACTGAAAATACAAGGAAGTAGGGGAAGCCAAGTAATGTTCTCCTTAGCCATCCCCAGAATATAACACTAGGTAAGATAGTGAATATACTGAATAATTTGGATGAACAGGTTACACTAACTTTCCACTTTATCGATTAACTCTTCATTAAGAAAGTGTGTTCATTCAGCTGACTCACATAGTGATGTTTCTGGTCCTTGATTGGACAACTGAAACTAACATTAAAATAATGAAATGCAACTACAGAATGATGAGTATTTCTTTGACGCTTTTATTTCCATGCAAATGGTGTATTTGTGCGGAAAAGAAAAAACCCAGCTAAACAAAAAACAGTCTTTTCCCAAATAGCCATTAACAAGCTATGTGACCAAGGTCAAACCAAACAGCTGCTCAGAACTCAAATGTCTGTTTGTAGGCAGATTAGCTGCTGTATTTGGTCAAAATACCAAGCTTCCCAAGCTCCAAAAATTGAACTAATGAAAACCACAAGCCAATAAAAAGGCTACATTTCATCATCTCTGTCCCAGCTTCTGAACTCACCTCATTTCTCAAATTTGGAGACATCAAATAATTTAAGTTAATAATTAATAATAATAATTTAACTTTCTTGGTGTGAATCATCTGGAACCTGTACAATGGGAACTAGTTTGTTTCATTGTAAATCCCCCTTCAGGGACTTGTGCACACCCATGGGTGTCAATAAAGCACTAACAGCCACCAGTAATCACCCTATTGAGTCACTGCTTTGAAAAATGCTAGAAATGTAGTGGTCAGTTGGGAAATGGAGATTGTCTAATGTGTAACATCTGCCTTATCAACAAGATCCATGCTCCATTTCCCATGATTTGTATAAGTATAGGGTAAACACACTGAGCAGAGGTGAGATGTTGCTTACAAACTGGCACTACCCAAGAGGCTAAACCTTCTCTGTCCTCCTGTCAATTACCATGTCAGGGTAATTTCACAGTCCAGGTGATTGCTACATATATATGTAAACTCTGTGAAGGTGATTTAGTTAGCAAAGCTCTGACAGGTGTGAAACAGGCCAGACATCCAGCTCTACCATGAAGAGGACAGATGTTTTTTTGCTCTTCAGTCTGTTAGTTTTCTGCTTCTCTGGTGAGTAACATTTCTTATTCCCTGTTGTGCTGGAGAAGATGGGGTAGCCTAGTGCATTGTCCACTAAATTATGTAGTCTGGTGTTTTTCAACGACTGTTCTGCGGGCCAGCACCGGTAATTGAGATGTCCCTGACAATGTATAGGAAACCTATCCCTGGTATCAAAAAGTTTGAGAAACACTGATATAGTCAACCCAAATCAGTTTCCAGGCATAGAGAAAAGAGGCAGTCCTTAAGTGAGAGATGCCTACACCACACTGGGGAGTTCCTTTTTCCATGTGTTGGTGCAGTAGTTTATTCTCTTTCCATGCAGAGGGAAAGAATGGTGGAACCTGGCCAAGTGATCATGTTTAGATGTTGTAAGGAAGTCACCCTGGCAAGTGAACTTTTGTGCACCACTTAACGAGCAACAGGGCAGCATCTTTAATTAGTTTGAGCAAAGGGAACCTATTCCTTGAGGGTCGTGCAAACCCAGAGATGTTCTCTGTTTAAAGGCTGAGTGGGGCAATGTGATTGATCCATGGAATCCTCTCATGGTTGGAGACAGCTTTGAGAGACCAGGAAACTCCAGACTACAGTAAGGTAAAATAGAGAGCCAGGCCATCCCACAGGAAATTCCAGGACTTCAAAATTTGTTTTTGTCCCAAATTGGAACAAAAGTCAAAATTTCCAACCCCTTTTGCCCAGCACCCCTGGAAATTCTGAATGTTTTCAGTTTGGAAACATCAAAGTGAGCTTATTAAAACATTTCATTTTGAGACTGTTGAAACCTTAGACCACAAATACTAAGTACAATATAATGAAGCAATATAGTTAATATTTTATAGAAATAATATGAAAGTTGAAGTAAATTAAATATTCTATTTTGATTTTAAATTATATTGACTTTTTCTTCTGAAACTTTTTGCTTTTGACAAAACACTGGTTTCTGACAGAAAACTGTTCTCACAATATTTTTGCCCAGTTCTAATATATTTACTATTGGTATTTAAAGGGAAAAAAAATTATTCTCTCTTCTGGATTTCACAGTGTCTCGTGTCTTAGATTGTAAGGTTTCTGTGGCCAGCACTACTGTGGTCTTTGGGTCCTGGTCACTGCCAAGCACACATCCGGTACTAAACAGTTAATAAAACTAATAATATTTTGCCTTTTAGAGGGAGGTGGACTGAATCTGACCCAGTTCCAGGATGATGCAAACATAGAGTTTTATGGGTGTTGGTGGTATACAAGAGACTGAAATCTGATACGTCTATGTGTAACTTTTGTTTATATATATGATTTTAAATGATCTTATTTGATCATAGGTTGCACTAGACAAGGAAGTTTCAACAGAGACCTGAGGGTATTAATTAAATTTGGGTCACGCCTAACTAATTCTGTGACACTGTAATTTGTATAAATCATGTGTACAGAGCTCTCTGACTTTTTATCCTTTGGAAGCCATGACTGTTACAAGAGATGCCTAAAATCATATCCATCCCTAAAGAAAGAAAACTGCATATCATCAAAAAGGAGTGCTTTATTCCACAAATAGCTTGTTTTTTCTGTGTAAAATTATATTAAAGTTTCACTTGGAGGACCCAATTGAGATTAGAGTTCCATTGTGCTAAAGTGTTGGAATCTACATAGTAATAAAAAGGCCCTGGCTCCAAGAGCTTGCAGTCTATCTAGACAGGACAGATAAAGAATGAAAGACAGCACTAATGACCTCATTACTAGACCTCAATAGTGAGGGGAAATCAAGGCTCAGAAAAATTAAGTAATTGAAATAAGGTCACAAAGTGAGTTTGTAGCATGGAACCCAAGTCTCTTAAAATCTACTGTGGGATTATAACCCGTAGGCCATTCTGAATGAACTAAGCATTAAACACAAAACTACTCCTTGGCCTTTAATCTTACTTTGATGCTTCCATTTGAGTGAAAGGGGCTTGATTTCCCCTCAGAGGCAACGGCTGTGCTAGATACTGACATACATTTCAAATATCCAAAAGTAAGTAAGATTTGTTAGCAGTTACAGTAAATCCAGATAAGCCTGGTGTATTAAACACTGTCATGATGTACTTAAAACGAGGTAATATTTCATGAATGACCATGAGTAGAGGAAACTCTTCAGTAATATTTACTAGCTACAGTTAATCCCAAATTACAGCTGCTCTGTGTGACTAGAGTGGCACAAAGCAGCCCAGGTGAACTGGTGAGTCTGTCAGAATCTTTAATTGAGTAGTTTTCAAACATTTTGCTTTATCTGACTTTTTGTGTCTGATTTTTTTTTCAGGTGGTGCCTGTCAAGGTAGCAGTCAGGTGAGTCATTTTCCTTTGATCGCTGGATCATAATTGCACAATCAAGATATGTGACAGAAAAACCACAAAAAAGTGAAATGGGAAGTATCTGAAAGGTTCAATACAGGAATGCTACAGGATTCAGAGACTAAATCCCTTGGAGTCAGACAAACAGGTCCTATATAGTTAGACTGGTAGCTTTAAAAGTCTGGGCCTGAAAGCTATCTAGGCACTGCTATGCCTAATGGGTTTAGGAGACTAAATCTCATTTTTGAGAGGTGATTTAGGCACTTAGGGATCTAAATCCCATCAGCTGTTAAGTGGTTCCCATATCTCAAGCCGCATGTCTGAAAGAACGCTGCTGATGACACCACATCCCTCTTTGACAAGGCAGGAATAAACCCCACAAACAAAAGCTGCTTTCAACAACAAACAACGTTTTCATCTCAACAGACATACACACCCACAGGTTGCCTGGGGATGATCAAAGGAGGGACAGTGATAGGGAGTCACAGATATACACCCTCCAGCAGTAATAAAATGTACCCAGTCGCCAAGCCCTGAATATACAGAATAATGCTCTCCAAAGTGATTCAGAGTCCACTGCCCAGTCTCACTCCCAAAGCAAGTTCATTCCAGGCCTTGCAATGGTGCTGGACTTTTGTCTAGCACGGATTTGGACTGCTGCCGAATTCTGGTCTCTAGTGCATTCACAGGGGTCTGTTGCCAGCGGAACTCCTCAGCCTGGCTACAGCTTTGAATTCAGGCTACATTTAGCCAGCTCCTCACAGCCCTCAATTACAAAGGAAATCTGTGCTTTTCAAACTTTTCTCAGGACCCAGTTGAAAAAGATCATTTATGCCCATACTCAACTATTACACCTTTGAACAAAGCATTCCAGTCTTGTGGGGGATGGCAGCGGGGGTGCCAAGACCCAGTATCTGAGGGTCTGTGCCCACTACTGGGTCCCAACCCATAGTTTGACTTAGAACATCAAACCTCCCCCATCTCAGCTAGCTGGCCTGGACCAATTAGATAGTCCACAGACAATCTTAGCTTTGCTGTGGAGTGACATTTTGCCCCACCAATGAAAGGCAGGCTGGCAGCAGGAGGCTAGCTGGAATGTCCTCCCAGTCTCTAGCCAATTGGAACTCCAAAAGGTGGAGCTTGTCTAGGGAGTGATTTCTCTGCACCTATAGCTATACAAAAGCTTTGTGTGAAATACTGGCTCTGTGGTGGAAAGCTACAGGAGTGTTGCTGTTAATTTCAATGCAACTAGGATTTCACACTTTGTCTGCATCTTCCCCATTAGCTAGGATCTTGTGGCATCATCAATGAATCCTTGTTAACTGCATTTAAGGCCCTGAATCATAACTGATACAAGAATAAAGTAGATTTAAATTGGGATTCTCCTTTCTCAATTTCTTTTTATGTTTAATAACTGCATCTTAACTGAATAAGGCCAGCCTGCAATTTTCCACAGCTGGTTCTTTTTTTGCAATTATAAAATGAGTGGGAAGCTGCTTCTTTCAGAGATAAGAGAGTCTATGATCACCCTTTGAATGAATATAGCATATTCTGAACACCCCACAATAAAGAGAGGCTTGCCATTAGTGTTGGTCAAAAACTTTCATAACTCACATTTGTTTTCAAAGCAACAACCAAAAAAAAAAGGGGGGGGGGAGGAGAGGAATAAATTTTCCATGGAAATTTGCATGAACATGTTCTCATTTCCCTAGCAGTTCTGCTCCTAACAGTCCTCACGGTGCCCATCAACACAGACTGGTTTAGAAGGTTAGCAAACCTGAGGAAGATGTCATACGCTGGCTCTGCTGGTGTCAGATACTTCTCAGTGGGAAAAATTGGTTTGTTGTTTCCACTCTGGGTATACAGAGAACCAGATCTTCAGTTGTTGTAAATGGGCCTACCTTCATTGAGTATGTTGATTCACACCACTTGAAGATCCAGCTCAGAGAATAGACAAGTCCATTATTATTGTAACTGTAGGTGAAATAAATGAGAAAGGGAATTTGAAATAAATGTTGTTTTTTCATAGGTTGACTGCAGTGGATTTATGAATGTAGGTAGCGAGAACTATTGCTCAAAGCTCTATCAACCGTATTGTGGTTCTGATGGCAAAACCTATATGAACCAGTGTTCCTTTTGTGTGGCAGTCATGTAAGTACAGAAACAACTGCTCCTCAGGCATTAAAACGCTGAAAAGAATGGATTTTATCTTTCTTTTATAAATCTTATTATCCTGATAGGGTTGCTCCCATGTTCAGAACTTGTCTGTTTGCCTATTTGCTTAGTTTCTATGGCATTTTTCCCAGTAATGAGACCAAATTTATTCAAATACTGATCACTAGAAGTCTGTGGAGAACTCTCTATCTCAGGAAAAATTAGAGACTAGACAATCAGAAAAGGAGCCCACAGAGTTACATCTCTCAATTGAGGTGTTTGCTAACAAGAAATCTGGGACCAAACCTATTTCATATAGACTTGAATAGTAGTAATGAGAATATTTTTCCTTAAAAAAAGAAATTCCCTGTAGGTAGGGGTCATCTTGTTTCTATCAGGATCTATACCATAGCAGAACTTTATTTTATTCATGGATGTAGTATTTGGTGGTGGCCCTCTTGCTGAAAATTAACATCAGACTAAATTTGGTGGTCTTTTATTTAGCAAAAGCTCCACTAATTTCTCAGCAACGTGGCAACCCAGGAGCCTCAGATAGTGAACAAGTTGCCTTTTGGGCTTTAGAAGAACTTGAATAGAAAATAAAAGTATTAAATATTGGATATTTTCCACCATTTGTTTACCCAATCTCTTAACTCTAGAGATAGGCAAACCAGATTGGGTGACATGGAGTGACACATTCTGTATGCAAAACTTGAAGTTCAAGTTTCCATATTTAATTAAATTATAGGATATTAGTTCAATTTTCATGCAACTCTGAGCAGTCTAGTTTTGTGCAGAATCCTAAGCACAAAAATGCAGCAAGGGAGGTAGTTTTTGCAATATTTCTGTGTCAACATCACAAAAGGAGATCCTTGCTCATGAGATTTTTCCATCCAAATTTGCAGGCCCAAGCAGTTTAATAGCTCACATGAGCATCCGTGCTATAATCTATGAGTGAAAAATGGCCAAGAAGTGCCTCTATCAATCTAATAGAAAACTGCAAATTCTCATGGCATCCCTGTTCACAAGTGGTGTTATTTAGGGACTTTGTGAGATTTTAGTCTGTGACATCAAGTTTGTGGTCTTTAATTCCTCTGTTTTCATTTTCTTCTAGGAAAAGTAATGGGGCACTGCGTCTGAGGAAAATGGGTGTATGTTGAATGAATTCTTTTTATATTTGAGTCTGAAAATCCTGACTATTCTGTCAGTTTGGATCATATCACCCTCTCTTGAGTTTACTTTATTAAACAAGCAAATCAGGATATATTTCTGTCCAGTTTTTTCTTGCCAAGAGGAAAAGATTATGGACTGTTTGTCATATACGAGCTCTTTCCAGTGTATAGAAAATCATTACAGAGCAGTAATTCCAGTGAACAAAAGATATAATACTACTTGTTACACACAGAGAGAAGTTGGATAAAAATATAAAATACCCATTCTGGAAGACTGCAATGTAAGACTACTTTATTTCTTACAATTCAAAACCCTATACCCAAGAACACCAAAACAGAGAAAGACAAAGCGGGCTGCATCCTAAAACAGAGAGGCACATTCAACCTATCCCACTCTAGGATGGCTGTCTGCAGACTGAAGGTTGTAACTAGACCCAGATTGTAGGCTTTCTTAAAGAGCCTACTAGCATGCAAAATTAAATGATTACTTACAATTTTAACATCACAAATACTACTAATAATCACTAGATAAATCCATGTATTAAAGACTATCATCATCATTTATGTAAAATGAGATGTTAATATGCAAACAAGAAAGAAAGCTGAAAACAAGAGCAGGAGCTATGATACTGATTATGTAATCAGTGTCATTATCAAACAATCTACATTTAAGTCTGATCAGTGGTTGCTCTTTTTCACATCTTCTGGTACGCAGGC
Source organism: Pelusios castaneus (assembly GCA_007922175.1). Taxonomy (NCBI): domain Eukaryota; kingdom Metazoa; phylum Chordata; order Testudines; family Pelomedusidae; genus Pelusios; species Pelusios castaneus. Next base: position 5,755,780 of record ML685876.1, read on the forward strand.
TTCATACATCTCATTTCCAGCCCTGAAGAATTTTCTGTTCTGCTCTCATTACTTTAGACTAGTCCTATGGTATCTATTCTATTGAATTTCTTCAAGAGTTTTTCTTTTGACTTTTTTGTACCCCTTTTCATTTGCTTTCTGTGAATATTCCAGAAAGCAGATTCATTAGGAGAAATGGTCACAAAAAACTGAGATTGTTTAGCAGGTTTTTTGGGGTATTAATAGAAAGTAAATTTTTCAATGCAGGACAGTCAATTAGGTTTGGAAAAAAGCACTAGCAGAAACTGCAATACAACGGATAATGAGGAAGAGGTTTATCTCTCTGCCCTTATTCACCTTAATGAACTTGGAAGACAGACAATACACCAAACATCTCGTTTATCCATCCATATTGGGTAATTGGCCTTTAGCGTAGAGTAGTATACTGTGTGTTGCAACAGAATGACTGATGGGGGATTTCAGTTAGGGAAAAGGACAATACCTGTACTCTGTGGGTGGGGTTTCTTCAGAGAGCACTCATTGAGTAAATATTCAACACACATCTCACAACCATCTCTACTATGAAAATAACAGGTGCCTTTGTACTCTACACTTTGACATTCTGCTTCTAAGGTAAGTTTTGTTCCCGTTTGTTGAGAGGAGATGGCACTTGATAGTGTAATTCTCTGTCACACACAAACCTTAATTAATGCTTCATGGCCCCAGACAAGAAAAAAGAGGCACTTTAGTACATTCTACTTTAGGAAGTTCTCCCCACTGATTGACAGGTCAGCCTCTATTACCCTCTCCATATTGTTGTGAAGGATGGAGGTAATTGGTGCCCAAGTGTGTTAGAATTAGTCAGGAAGTTTGGAGGTTGGCAGGAAAGCATATCAGTAGGGCAATGAGCTCACATGGAGTGCTTGAGTATCTGTAAACTGAGAATATGACCAACTTCTTGTTAGTCCTTTTCTAAATGACTGGTGCAGAAAGAATGTGTCCCTTTTTGGTGGTGTTTCAAGGTGAAGCTCCTGGGCTCAATGGGTGAATAAGGAAGTTTGCCAGATGGGTTTTGGAAGTCATGCTCTCTTACATTGTACCAGCAAAACAAACAAGGAGCCCTGCGGCACTTTTAAAGACTAACACATTTATTTATTGCATGAGTTTTTGTGGGAGAGATCCCACTTCATCAGACACTTGAAAACGGATTTATTGTATCAGTTTCTTTGTTTGGAGGCATGTTTCTTGGGTGTGTTTTAGCTTCTCCAAGCTTCCAGGTTCCATTAAGACAACATCCAAGCAAGGTTCCAGGTCACTGGGTTAATGGAGTCTCCACTTAAACATCTGAGCCAGCGATAATCCTGAGGGAACACGCCTATAGAGACTCATGCACACAGCCAAACAGACACCTGTGCTGGACACAAAACAGCACAGATAAGAACCGCCTCCCCTCCCCCCCCATCCAGCATACCACACCTACAACCTTTTCTGTAATATGTAATATCGGATGCGGCATAACTCTATTGGCACAATCTAGCCAGGAGAGGTGACACATGGAAGATATTGGACCTGGCATACACAGTATAGCATAAAAGTTCTAGAACAGTTTGTGTGAGATGGATAAAGTCACGATTGTTTGCTGCAGCTGACGATCTGGCCTTGTATCCTGCACAGTCCAAGTACAGATTGTATTGACCACATGGATAGCTGGACCACAGAAGTTTACTCCCTCTGTTTGATGGCACTGGGGTAGTTTTCCTGCTTGATTCATTTTAGCTTCTCTTATTGATTTTAGTGTTTCTTGCACATAGAGATCTTATCCAAAGTGTGGTGCAAACAATGTTGATCTGGGTTCTTGTTTAAAGGGTCTTATTCAGGGAGTCAAATCAACACTTGATCGCAAATGCCCTCAATAACATCTTCTAGAGATAAGTTCCAAAGAGGTAGTCGTGTTTGTCTAATTCAACAAAACAAACAAGGAGTCTTGTGGCACTTTTAAAGATTAACAAATTTATTTAATAAATCTTTGGAATTAGCCACATATTCATCTTATTTCAAAAGTAATTTCTAAGGCTGCTCATGATGCTGAACTTTCCCTTAAAGAATCTGAAGCCAGATGAAGGGGGTCTTGTTCAGCACTTTTTATCTCCTTGGCGCTAGGCTGACCTGACTTACTGTGGCTGCAGCTTACTTCTTGCCAATTTCTGTGATGTCAGACTTTTTTAGCCTGACACATGCCAACTTGACCATTTATCCAACTCAGGCCCACTGTTTTGATTTGTTTCGCTAGGCCTTACACCTCATTCCTGACCGTTTCTGCTTGTCTTTTCTATTTTATCCTTTTACTTTCTCCTACAATAGAGTCATCCCTGCTTCCCCACCCTTGATCGTATTCAAGCTCTTGTACCTTGTGACCATTAGCAGGTGAGCTACTGAGAGAATCAGGATAGTTCTTTCCTCCTTAACATGTACAGAGAGGAAACAAAGAAAATCCTGAACCTAAGTGTATGAAACTGGACCAGAATGGGAACCATTTTATCACTTCCTTGAACTGTGGGGTGGTAGAAGAAACAAGTGGCAAAATAATCTAAAATGTTGTAATATTCTCCAGAAAGGAGGCTGCAAACCACCCCTAGATTTCACTAACTGCCCCATAGTCTACCAACCTCTATGTGGTATTGATGGTCAGACATATAGAAACAAGTGAACGCTTGGTAATACAGTCACACAAGAGCAGAAATGTGACTAATTATGAGTAATAAAAATACCCTTAGAGCTGATCTACCATGAAGCATTTACTTCCCCAAGGTGGGGCCAGCAACCATTTGGAATATTTATTGGTTGCTTAGGATGGATGGGTATGTGCCGGCAGGTGAAGAATTCAGGAATTTCTGTGACACTAACGTGTTTAGGACAAAACAGAATGAGGATTTTTGAAATTCATTGCAAATTATTTCCATCCCACCTGATGAAGCCTTTGCAATGAGCTGTGAGCAGGGAGACAAGGAAGTTGTTTTCTATTCTTTGCACCTTGGGGCGTCACTTAGGCCAATACAAAGTAGGAGTAGAACTCTGCGATGTTGACTTGGTAGTGATTTCCACCCATTATACACTGGGCTTCATGCATACAAGATACAGTGCAATGGAGAATTAGGCCAAGAAGAGGTGCAAATGGGAATATTACACTTTAAGGAGCTTGTACACTGATTTTTAAATGGAAGGAGTCATATTCCAGCGTTTTTCAGACATAGTATGGAAAAGTGTTAATAGAAAGTAGGGCATTGTTTTTAGGGTATCTCTTAACTATGGCAACTCATGGCTGATATATGGTCAAAAAGGGGCCACATATTGTAAAAGAGACTAGCTCCATAGATGGTCTAACTTGTGCCAGGGCTAGTGTAGCATCCTACTCAGGAAACTATGTATGGCTCCCTCTCTGCCCTAGCTTATTACCAAGACTAACTTGGCATAGAAGAGAATCTGGCCCAGTGCATGTAAAAACAACACCATGGAATTCCATGGGCATAAGAACGCTGTGGTGGTATGCAGAATGACACCATTTATAACTTTTTTAAATTCTTTCACTATCTCCTCTAACTGTTTTTCTCTTCAGCAGAACTAATTACACAAAGTAAATGCAGAGTTTCCAGGCCCAGCCACTCTGGGGCTCTTATGAATCAAATTAAAGTTAGGAACATTTTCAAAAAGTGAATTACAGGCCAGTTTTTTAAATATTTTAATTTTAATTCTTTTTTTTTTAAATTTTAACCAAAATTACAAGGAAAAATTTCACCTCAGAATGTGAGCTACATGCAGTATTCAAGATCAGATTCCTTTTTTGAGAAGGGACAGTCAAAAATCAAAAGCTTTTAGTAGGACTCTTAACTTCAATCTAATGCTGCTTCAAAACAAACAGGAAGGACTTCTTGGGAGGCCATATATCCCCCTTTTAAAAGAAAAAGAAAAACAGAGAATTTTATGGCATTTCCTGAACAAAGGAACTGAGACAGAGAGAGAGCGATACCATCTGCAACCATTATATTGAAGAACAAATGTAGAATATGTCTCTACACAGAGATATTCTTATAAAAATTCAGAGCAAGAAATTCACTATTATGCCTTCTTATTCTTGTGGCATGGTCCAGGTTGTTTTAAGCCAAGTTTTCCACATGCTACCCTAAAAAGAGATACAAACAGACAAAGATGAAAGTAGGCAAAGAGACTTCAGTTGCATAGCCTTGGAGGGAAAACTTCTCTAACATTTCCCACTGACCATGCACATAATTCATGTCAGATTCTGCCCTCATGTATGCAGATTAACATCACGTGGAGTTGTGAAGGTGTGGCTGGAAGAAGTTACTTTGATTAAAAAACTCACACTTTCCCAAAGCAAACACATCTCATGTAAAACAAACAAGCAGTTTTTTTGTACTTTTAAAGACTAACCAATTTATTTATCACATGAGCTCTCATGGGAGAAAATCCCACTTTATCAGATGCTTGAAAACCATCTTCAAGCGTCTGACAAAGTGGGATTTTTCCCATGAAAGTTCATGCAATAAATACATTTGTTAGTGTCACAAGACTCCTCATTTGTTTTGCTGAACTAGACTGACACAGCTACCCCTTTGGAACTTGTCAACATCCCATGTAGGAAACAATCATCTCAGCGTGGCTAGGCCATGGAATGTCTTTGTGTTTATATATTGTACAGCTCCAAACATATTGTGTAGCCAAGCTAATAATAATAATAATAATTACTAATACTTACAATTTTCATTTTTAGAAAGTAACATTAGAGGCACCCAACCTGCTTAATATTGATCCTTTACAAGAAAACACTACTGTAGTCTAATAGGCCAAGGTACTTACAGTTAACACTAGACATACTTCGCTCTTTGGGTGAGACTATTACTGTAGGATTTGGTGAAATCTCATGAGAAGAGGCCATCTTCAGCTCCTAGGGAAGCTGAACAAAATCGGCCCCTTATCATGCTCCATTTTTGCTTCCAAGTGGATTAGGAAGAGCAGAGATAGTAAAAACAAAAAATAATTGTGAAGAAAAATGAACTTTTCCATTAAACTGATTGAAAGTTTTTATGGGAAAAACATTGTCAGATGAAAACAGCTTTTTTTCCTTTTCATAGAAAGTCATCTTTACAGATTTATAGATATTCATTAAAAATCCCACATATTTCAATTAAAATAGTTTTTTTTTCTATGAAAAGGTTCCAAAAGCCATGTAAAAAATTTCCTACCAGCGATTACTCTGACCTTCAGAAAGTTTGGCTCAGGTTTGGAGCACTGCTTATTGTGTGGTGAAGAATTAGAGAAAGCTAATGTCTTCTACCATTGAATATGGAACTTTATGAGAATAGAAAAACATAATTATCCCTGAAATTATATTTCCCTATTCAAAGTAGTGCTTCTGCCTAGCAACTCCTCCAACCTTCCTATCTGTCTTTCTGCATTCTTAAAGAAACAGTGAGGACAGCTTCCATCTAAAACTGGACAATAACCTTTCTGTCAACACACATTTTTCAATAGAAAGGATCAAGGTTGTTTTACACCCATCCCCAAATTCAAAATAAATTCTTGACAAAACTTATCTCCAAAAACTATTTTGGAGGGGAAAAAAATCATCTTTCAACCAGCTCTACCTCTGCCTTATGGTATTCAGTTAGATTTGCCCACTCCCAGTGCAAAGATATTTCCACCCTGAGCTAAGAAGAAGAAAAATGTTAACTTTTAATATTTTCATATGAGCTGGTTTATTCTATTAGTTGAGCTCTTTTAAATCCACAAGGGCTCCCACACTGCCAGGTCGCTAATAAATTACTTTTGAGCAAGGTAACTCCCAGCTGTAAATTTTTAAGAAAGCAACTGGCCAGATTTTGATCAATTTATGCCATTGTGAGTTCAGAGGCACTCCAGTGAAGTCAATAGATACACTATGGATTTACATAATTATTTGTGAATACTTATTACTCATATAGTGCTATATACACTGGTGTAACTTAGGTTAGAGTCTGAACCTGACAAAGGAAGGGGAAAACTTGGGTTCATAGGAAGTTTTCCTCCATTAATCCTAAGTAAGATGAATCTGTTCTGCTACTAGCTTTTAGTAATACATTGAAGTGTTGGACTCTGATTCTTTCTACTCAGCAAGATCCTCACTTATTAAAAAAGCATCTGATTCTTATGGATTCCTCTTCTGATTATCTCATCCCTCCAATCATTTCTAATATGAAGCTGTTTAAAGAAACCCCAGTGATCAGACTGAAAGCTACCTTGTAATAAATCTGAATCAATTTGACTTTGTTCCAGGACAGCTTTTCATTGTAAAAGTAATTGCTGAGTAAGTTAAACAACCCACCAACCAATCCTAGAAGTAAACCGAGAGATGTTGCTTCTGTGAGGAAAACCCTTCTGGAAAACATTAGGTTAAAGTGTTGTTTCTATTACTCTGCACAAGTAGTTTATTTCAGGACTCACCTCATCGCTCTGCCAAAGTAGCAGTAATTTCTGTAAGTTCTACCATCCGTTGCACAGATAGGTGCATAGACTGCGGGGCATGGGATAGGATCATCCTTTGGGTCATACTCACATTTTTTCTGCAAATATAACAAGACATTATTTTTATTCCCTTTACTATCTTTTCCTCCTATCATGCTCTGAGCCACAGATATGCCAGTTCTCCGCTTTCTGCCTCCAGCTCTAAACCTACCAGGTCCCTCAGCTGTACTGTCAGTCTAACTTGGATTGCGAGTTCTTTGAGTCATGGGCCCTTGTGTTCCTCTTGATTGTATAGTGCTGATCATGTTGTCAGTGCCAAATAAATAATAGTAATGTCACAGGGAAGTGTGTAAAATCAAACATCAGAAGTAAGGCCCATTTCCCCAATCACCACCAGCAGAGCAAAGCCTGGGAACAGAATGGCTCATGAACCAGTCCACACTGAGTGCGTATTTGGAGGGGTGAAATTGTGTTATTTTTATGAAGACGTTCAAGATCTCAAAAATGCATGTAGCTGGGTTTCAAAGGGTTTAATACTGAGTCTCTTCTCACATCCTTTGAAGTGGCAGCTCCCTGAGGAATCACCAGCAGAGAGAGATGCTGAGCTGCTAAAACCGGAGAAGGGGATTTTTCAGTTACAAAGGTTAAAAATCTGAAAGGGTATGTCTACACTAGCAATTTAGGTCAACTTAAGGACCCTTAAGTCGACCTAAATTACTCCATGACCATACTGGGCTTTCATTGTCACCTTAATAACTACCCCTCCTTAGGTCGACTTAAGCCTTAAGTCAACTTCTTAAGTCGACTTAAGGATGGTGTGGACGGGGAGTAGCCCTTAAATTGACTTTATTAAGTCGACTTAATGCCAGTGTGGACGCCTATGTCCAATGTTAAGTCAACTTAATAAAGTCTACTTAAAAGGAGCCACTTTGTTAAGTCGACTTAACAAAGTCAACTTAACTTTTTCTAGTGTAGACATACCCTGAGAGCATATAGGCAGGAGAAGCCCAATTTAGCCTTTTCTCCTAGTGCACCAGCTGGAGATGTCTCCTGTAACTAGGGATGGAGAGTTAGTTCAACCAGAATAAGAACCAGGCCAGAGCTGAAATTAACTCTCACTCATGCTGACCCAGTCCTTTAGTAAGACTTCTAGTGGTTCCAATCAGTGACATGCTCCTCTTAGCCCCATACTGAATATAGCATCGTGGGACAGATGTTTGCACAGAGGAAGGCAGTCTGAAAGATCTTTAGCAAATGTTCTGCATGCTGGGGTCCTATTGAGAAGGGAATTGTAGGTAGTGTTACAAGATTGTAGTAGGATAAGTTCTTGAGGGTTTGTAGGATCAGGAGTTTGATGGAGCATTTGGGTTGAAATGAGATGCACAAGAAATAATCCTTCCCATTGTTTCTTGAGTTTCAATGGAGTGGGCACTTGGCTGGGAGTCAAGAGACATTGGTTCTAGTCCCACTTCTACCCCTGGCCAGCTGTATGCCTGCAAAGCACTTCTCTGTGTATTAAAGACCATTTTATTTAAAACCTCTAAGTTGTAGAGTAGGGGAGATAAATGACCACCAGCATGCCCCACTCCACATATTAAGGTTAAAGATTTCATCCTTTCCTACCCTATTATACCTAGGAAGGGAAAAGTCATTATCCATGGCTGTTTGGATTTATCTGCTGTTGATGGAGGGGCAGGAGAGAGGTTCTCATAGCTTTCTCTCTAATTTAGAACATGAACAAGCTGCACCAAACTGGCCATAACCGGACATTTGGTTCAATAAACAAAAGAATAAAGTCCCCAGTATCCAGAATCATCTGTAGTGGGAAAAGATTTTTCCTAATGAGATATATAGGCACACATTGGTTTGAAATTTAAAACTCTTTCCTTGATATTTCCCCATCCCTTCCCTTCCCTGTAGCTCTTTGATTCTAAAACAATCCAACCAGAGATTACGTTGCATCAGATGAAGCATGGAAAACAATGGTTTGATTAAATAAACCCAGTGCAAAGTAATCCCAGGGATTTCTTCTCGTATCTTATTGGCACCAAGGTAGTCCCTTTTTGTATGGTCCCAGTATGCTCATTAGCTCTTTTGGGGAGGGCGAGGTGATTTGGACTCACTTTGCCATCGTGACCGGCAACATCTGGAATAAAAACATAGATACAGATAAAAATGAAGGAAAGCATTGGAGAGAAATTAAATGTAAAACTTCCATCTGTCTGTAGATAAACTGAAATCCAGCGTTCTCACCCAGCAAATGCCAGGAGGAGCAAGTTCCCTGCACTAATGGACCACCCGCAGAGCTATATGTCCTGTTAATGAATAAAGATGGCATGTAACAGAGTGCATTTTTTTCTGGGTGTGGTGCATCATAAAACACTGCATTCCTAGCAGAATGTACAAAAACAATAATTTTGTGTAGATCTTAGTTACTTGGATTATTTATGTGTCTGAATATTTAAAATGGATGCTTAAATATTTAAAATGGATGCATAGTCTGTGCCATCACAGCTAATGGAGCAGGATCCCCAGTGGTGCCCTTTTCAGGAGAATGGGATCAACACAAGTCACTAATGAGGGAAATCTGAAGCCTCAACTGTAAAGGATAGAAACAGTCACACTAAATCTATATTACCCTTTGCTTTCTGGGCCATCAAAAGCCCACTGAAATCAATGAGAGGCTTTACATTGACATCAGTGGCCTTTGTCTCTGGTCCATGTCTTGTAAAAAGGACACAAGGAAAAGATGGACATAATATATGCTAAGAGAGACATATATACAAGAGCTCACTGTGATACACAAGACTCAGTAGCCTGTTGAGGTTACCAAGCCTGGATATATTGTCAAACAATGGCAGCCATCTCAACAAGATGAAAGAGAAGCTTTAGTCTGAGGGGCTAATATACATGAATGAAGGACCCCAGAGTGGAGTGCACTCACACAATCAATGCATCCTCCTTCTCCTTGCTATCTGAGGCCACAACAAGATTAATTGATGCTTGCAGTGATGGAGTATTGTGATACCACTCTCATTAAAGGGGTTAGTAAAAGTTACTCACCTCGGTAGCAGAATACTGCCAGAATCAGGAACACCACGACACCTGTTATCTTCATGATGGAGATAGCTGCTGTCTTTATGGTCAAGTCTCTGCTTAGTGAATTTCTCTGAATTAATTCCACGTGTTGAGGTCACACATATATATATAGAGAGAGATCTGTGTGCAGGGATCCAGATTCTTCAGTGAGATTATGAAATCATTCTCATGGCTTAGTACTGTTAATGGAAAGCAAAAGATTTTTGAAGAGCAGTTCCCAGCACTCATGAATGTTTCTTATCAATATGATTTCCAGAAAAGCAGGATGAGCATGAGTTACATTCTTGATCTTTGCACCATGGACCTTGTTAACAAGATGTTTTGTACAATCAGTAATCATCACTTCAACCCAACCCGAATATTTTAATGGAGGGACATACATTTCAAAAAAAGCAGCTCTGTTGACCAGATGGCAATTTCTCAACATATTTATATATTTATTGAGTTCCAACGTCATGCATATTTCCTTGCAATGGGGGGTAGACAATGGATTGAGCTATGTTCTGATGGATTTATAGAAAATAATTTCATCATGAGAAAGTCATGGTTATCAAAGCAATTGGTTGGTATGACATTTATTTTCAAATAAAAATAGGATTTGGATCAGCACTGGTGTATGGATGAAGTACAAAGCAGCACTTCTCTTGTATCAGTGAACTATATATCTTACACCACAAATTGTTGTATCAATGTTTTTTGTATCAGGATTTTTCAGATCATGTCAGTGAATGGATGACTGTTTGTTTGTGGGTCATGTGTTAACATCCTGAAGAACAAATGAGCAGTGTTTAACATCCAACACACCTCTAATAGGCTGCATCTACACTGGTAAATTAAGTCGACTTAAGCTTGCTTAAGTTGACGTAATTTACCCTGCGTCTACACTACGGTTTCCTTAAGTCGACTTAAGCAGCTTGCTTAAGTCGACTTAAGGAAAATAAAGTCGACTTAATTAAAATTAAGTCGACTTTATAACACCAACTTTCTATTAGACCTAAGGCTTAAGTCGACTCCCTAGAGTCGACTTAAGCCAGTGTAGATGTGGGGTAGCCCTAAGTCGATTTAGGGCTATCCCAGGGCTACAACACTGCCCTCCCTGCCGGGGGGGCACAGGGTGAGCCTGGAATGCCCCCCCACAGGGCAGGGCAGAGCCCTGCCCACCCTGCCCCTATGCCCTGCCAGGGTCCCTGTCCCCCTTTGCCCCATTGCACCTATGTACAATGGGGCAAAGGCTGAGACCCCTGGCATTGGGCAAGGGGTGCCCCCTCTGCCTCCATGGTCCTCCCCTAGGTCCCTCTAAGCCCCTAGAAGTCGACCTAGGCGTCCAGTGTGGACGCTCTAGGTCGACTTTTTAAGTTCTCCTTTAAGTCGACTTTAATTTCAAGTGTAGACACACTAAGTCGATTTAGTTAAAGTCGACTTAAATTAACAAGTGTAGACATAGCCATAGAGACTGGGGATTACATAGTGTCTAATTTCCAGAAGGGTAGCTGTGTTAGTTTGTATATAACAAAAACAACGAAAGTTGCATCTGACAAAATGGGTTACAGCACATGAAAGCTTATGCCTGAAGAAATTTGTTAGTCTTTTAGATGCCACAGGACTTTAGCTGTTTTTGCTATAATGTCTAATGAATTTATCTTTCAGCTCTTCTGCCCTGAAAAAAGACATAATGGAGGTGTAGGTGAAGAATATGCTAACAGGTAGCCAGATCTATTCTGAATCCCTCTTATTCCTAGAAGCAGAAATGTGCAGATAAGGGAACATTATTTTTTGTAGGAATCAGAAATACATCCTCAAGACAAGGGGGATTTGACATGTAAATTAAATATTGTAAATCCTGAGAGCATAAAGCAATGAACAGGGAACTCCTGGAGGATGAGGTGAGAGCTAAGAGTGCAAGGCAGGGAACTGGAGGAGTTACCCAGCTTTTGCTTGTCAGAGCCCCAACTACTTCCCAGTCTTAGCCCTGATCTAGGCATAAATTAGAGCAGCCTTGGAAAAGCTTCAACTTGTGACAGCTGGCAACAGACCTTAAGGGAGCACCTGCCAGTTGAACAAAGCTGGCATGTATTGCATGCTGGCCCCCTCCTCCTTGTCTCATCTAATGCCCCATTGTGAAGACGGAACCATAGGATCCAGATACAACAGTCTTTCTCATATTGTAGAGTCCCTTGTGCTGACAATCATCAGGGGAGGAGTTAGGGCCAGATTCCATTCCTTTGGTGCTGCAGTAATTGCTGGCACAAAGCAGCAAGAGTGAGCCAGGGAATCTGCCCCTTAGCATTGACAAACAGATCTGAACAATATCAGCATTTCACATAGTCATCTTCATGCCTGGTTCCAACCCAGAGTGAATTTCTGTGTCTGAATAATAAACTATTTGAATTGTGTCATATAGATGAAAATACTGACCTGACTTTAACTGCTGGTCATGCAGTAGAGGAAAATATGCCCTCGGTCCAGAAAAGAGGAACTAAAATATATAGCACTGCGGTCTTTTCAGAAATTCTTTGAATATCCAATAAAGTTACCACCATCTCCCCAGCTTGAAGGTGAGATACTGTAGATAAGGCATCCACATAGGAGAGCATTAAAATGAAAAATCCCTCCAAGTGCACCTCTAGGCCTATAACCCAATAATAGTTGCCCTTTTTGCCATCCTACTTAATTATCTTGATCCTATTACAACAAGGAACACTAGTTGGAGGTGCACTTAGTGGGGAAACCCGTCATCACTAAGCACAAAGTCTGCATAAAGGTAGAGAAGGATTGACGGCCAGAACCAATAATGTTAATAAACCCAGCACAGGCACAGGAGAAAGCCTCTGTCTGTAACAACCTGATAGCAAGAACTAGACTCCATTTGTGTGTGCATTTAGTGCTCATGAGAGTTCCAGCCCTGCTTATTGTCCTTTGGGCCACGGAGGAGCAGGGTCTCCCTCACTGTATCCTTACCCTTGGAGGCATGACCTCTAGGAATGACAGAATAATTCAGTTTGTGTGACAACCTCCTGTGCTGAGAGTGCCAATCTAGGTGCCCAGTTGTTTCAGTTGTGCTGGTATGCTGGGAGTTTCTGTGACGAGGAACCTGCATCCTAGGAATTGGTTGGAGACTCGCCAAACTTATTTTATAATGGTCCCAGAATGGCCAGCATAGGGTAAGAAGAACTTTGGGTCACTAGTGACCTCAAGTGGACTTAAACTGGGAAAGAGGATATGAATGGTTCAATGAGAGACCAGGCACTGAAGGAATTCACTGGACTGTGACAGAAAAAAGTTACATAGCACCCAAAGAGCTCAGCCATACTCCATCACATAGCCAAGAACTCTTGCACACAGAGCTGACTTTGACTTTGAGAAGTGGGGAGCACCCAAAACTCATACTGACTTAAGCTGGTGCTATAGGGACTCAGCACTTCTGTAAAATAGGGCAGTGCAATGTGACGCTATCTTTTTTGACCAACCTAAAGAGTTCTACGGACACTTCATGGCAGTAATGAAGAATTGTTTAAAGATAACTAGAAACAATGGGAGATAAATATAGAGACAAATTGAGAAATGCATATAATGGAGACTGTTAATGTATCTTCTCTACTGAAATGGTTGGATGAAGGACAATAGTATACCTTCTTAGGGCTTGTCTATACTGAAAATGCAGTGGGATTGATTGAGCAGCTAGTGTAGACCCACTCAATCGATCCCGGAACTGCTCTCCCGTCAATGCCATAAGTCTCACCTCTCCAAGTGGAGTAACGCTGTGTCAACAGGAGAGCATTGCCAGTCGATGCAGTCGAGTGAAGACAGGATGGTAAGTCCCACAGTGTAGATTAGGCCCTAGCCTCACCGGTATATTTGTCCCAATAAAATTAAGCAGATTGTTTCCATTTTAGACATTGTTTAAGTTGTCTGACATCACTCTTGCTTAGCATCCTCCAATTGTTTGCCTCTTCAATTAATGCCATCCTGGTATTTTTAGCATATCAAATCCATCTCTTCTGAATTTTCTTTATCCCCATTGTTCTCTCTCTCCTTCCAACCCTGCTGCAACACTTCCAGCACCTTTCCCTTCCTTTCACCTCCCTTTGTTCTTATTCTTGAGCCCAAGGCCCGATCCTTCTCCACTCCCTCAGATCACAATCAAGTTCTTAGCTGATCACCTTCATCCTGAACTTGGAAACTCCTTGTGTTCTGCCAGTTGTTCCTTATCCTACCAATTCTACCACTCTCTCTTCCTTGCTCCCCAGTCCAGTTTCGTTACCACGGATTAGTCAAACCTTCCACTGCTGGCATTTCCAATGCATGTTAGCATGTTGCAAATCCAGCAGACTGTGGGGGGATCATTTGTTGTCTTTCAGGCTGACGTGCTAGAATCAGTGTTTCCCTGTGGCAAAGGACTCTCCTCCATTTCAGATCATCTATCATCTGTGAGAGTTGAAGACAGCAGCTGACCTGACCCAAATCCAAAATGTAGGACCCAAATTTTGTTGTTTTTTTCTTGTAGAAAATGTATAAACTCACAAAAGGTGCCAAATTAAATTTTCTAAGTAATAAAGGAAACAAATACAGATCAGGAACTGGAAGACTGATTGTGATTACTAAAGCAATCTGCACATATACCCCAGCAGAGTGGGCTGATTTTCAAAAGCGCTGAACACCTTAATTTTGCATTGACTTCAGCACCTCCGCCAATAGTAACAGATTTAAGAACTCCATTTTGCAATGTTGGCCTATGCTTTGGAAAACATTTTGAGGTTCTGATCTTTTACTCTGAGATAAATCTGATAATGCAGTGCTCACATTTCCCACAAAGCCTATTGATTCCCACCTTATAGCCAGCAGCAATAAGAAGCCCCAAGCTTGCAACCCCTTGGAGAAACGTATCAATCATTGTCACACACTGTAAAGATAACTGCAAACCCCTATAAGCGTCAGTTGGAAAAAATGTTGAAGCAGCAAGATAGTCTGGACAATCGAGTCTGTGGAATGGAGCAATGACTTAGAAACAATGGTAGGGGACGTGGGAAAACTTTAAGTGACATTGCCGAGCCAATGAAATAGCCTTTCAACAGATGGAGCCTAATGGTTCCTGTTCCAGGCCTCAGACACTGGAAAAATGATGTAGATAGCCAGAAACGGGCATGTAATAGAAGATAAAGGAAATCCCTTTGTACTCAGAGGGTCTGTTCCTAAAGTTTTAATACTGTATATTGAAGAAGAGCCCATATATTATAGGTATTAAATTCTTGCTTCTCACAATAATACAGCTATCCTATAAATTAATACAAACACACAGTAAGTGACAGCCCCTGCCCCAAGGAGATTAGAGATGGACAAGGAAGATAAAGAGTAGGAGGGGGGAAAGAAAAATGGTGAAGTCACTTGCCTAGGCTCACCCTGTTGAATGAAGAATGTGAGAGGCACAGGGAAGACTCATTTGTAACCATTAGAAAATCTGCTCCTTCAGAACCTGGAATTGAACACAAGATTCCTGAGTTTCACCATTCATCTGCTTGCATGTATGACCTTTTATTAGTCTCTAATAATATGATCAGATGCTATTTTTTTTCCACACTGGACTCCTGCCTGATTCAGTGCATAGCATGGACATTATTCTGGGAATGAATCAGGACTGTGTAGTGAATGAGACAGTTGTCTGGAGGATCTCAGGGTTGTTTTTCCAAGCATTTGGAATGTGTGGGGTGAATTGTACAGGGAACAGGAAGAGAAGGGTTGGTTTCATGGTTCAGGTAGCTGAATGTTGCCTTGTCTGTGCCACAGAGTTCCTATGTTGTGCTTGTCAAACTGCACAAAACAAATTCTTCACTGGAACTTACTAATTGTTCCTCATTCTCTGGGTGTCCAACATGAAATGCCTGGGGCATGATTTGCAATAGTGCCAAGGGCTCACAGCTGCAACTGACGTTGATTGGAGCTGTGCTCTGAACATGTAAAGTACCATAAAAATGCTGACAAATCAGGTCCTAAGGTACCTTAAAATGGCAGAGACTTGTGACAATATGGCTTGAATTTCTCAGTTCCTCATCTGCAAAGTGGGGATAAATTTACCACCTAAACTCACAGTGGTGTTGTAAAGATAAACTTATTAATATTTGTGAAGCTCTCTGATAGTAGAGTGATAATAATCACTGTGAGGCCTCTGGCCCATAGAAACACCTAGGAAATAATTGAAAAATTGGTATTCAGAGCAGGATTTAGATTGCATGCATTAAATAAAGTCTCAGCCCACCCTATACACTTATATGGAGGATAAAAATAAATATTTCTCATTCATTGAATGAAGAAGGGCCCATTTTGGAAATGTATGTGATCATGTAATTAAAGATTTCTTAGGAAATCTTAACTCTGGCATTTTCTAACTTCTTAGAGCTTGACTTTGCAACTTGAACACTTTTACTATAATCTTTGGATATGATTATGTTGTTACTAACCAGTTGCATAGAGATCCACCACTTGAGAGCATTTCATGCTGAATTATAAACTCCTGCTTAACATGGGTCTGCCCTTTTAAAGTCCTGGAAACAGCCAGCCCTGTTCTGGAAAACACTGGATAGGTGCTGAGAACCAGGGCTGAGCCTAAGGAGGGGCAGGACCCAGGGCCAATTGGCCTGTGCAGGGCCCCTGGACGCCCCACCTCTCTCACTGGAGTTGTGGGGGAGACTGGCCAGGCTTCCCAGAGGTCAGGCTTCATGCTCTGCCCTGCTCCACTGCCTTCCGCTTGCCGCCGAAGGCAACGGAGAGCAGGGCAAAGTGTGGCAGGGGGAAGGGGCAGTAGCACGGGGCGATTGCCCCATTCGCAATCCCCTCCCCCACAGATGACCCTGCTGAGAACCATCTGCCTCAGCTGGACAACATTTAGTGATTGGGGCTGATGATTCCCAACAAAGGGATGTAAAAGAGAACTCTAGGGCCATGATGGAGGCTTGGATTAGGAGTGTGAATTTGCTTTCCTGTGGCTTCCTATTACAGATGTCAAGTGTTCCTACATTGCTTTTCCTATAGAAAAGAATTCTAGTTCAATAGCAGTATTACATTTTGTTCTCAGACTATGTTTCAACATTTCCCCCCACCCACTATAAACTGGAAAGATTGTGCAAAGCATGTTTAGCTGTGTGCATGAGTCTCTGTAGGCGTGTTCCCTTAGGATTACTCCTGGCTCAGATCTCTACTGGGGCCTCAGTTAGCCCAATGATCTAGAGCTTGGCTTGGACCTTAAGCAGGAACTGAGTCAGCCTGCTGATCCTAAACGAAGGTGTCCCTTTGGTTAACGCTTTGGGTTACCCTTGGCTTACGTTTCTAGTGAGGACTCAGTTAGCTCATTAACCTTAAGCCTAGGCATACCCTATGTGCAAGAGGTAAATTGAGGCAACACTCATGATCCAAGAAACCACCACGACCATGGATCCTTGTAGAAATGAAGGTGCCAGGCGAGGCTTTATTGCAATGTAGCACAATGGCAAACAATCTATCTCAACAGATTTGTTGGCAGCAATCATGTTCTCAGTGCTGTACAAAATGCATGTTCTTCGGCTGCACAAAATCTGGGCTCCAGGACTCCTACTTTTATACCCTGCTCGGACTTACTGACTTGGCCCCCTTTGGGGTATGAATTTACCTTGATAGGTCCACGCACCCCATTTTTGATGCTACCCATAAATTTGAAAGATCCATGCATCACTGGACATTTCTATCCATCAAGGTGTCAGGTTCAACCAAAATATCAGCCTTAGATTTGGCCAGAATATCACCTTCAGGTTTGACTGAAACATCACCTTCAGATTTCACCAAAATACCACCTTTATCTCCTTGGCACTAGGCCAACCCAACACTTCTCTCCTTTCAGGTACTTTTCCACTCGTACTGTAGCTGCAGCTGACTTCTTGCCAATTTCTGGGATGTCAGACTACTCCTGTCACTTGACCATTTATACAACTCAGACCTGCTGTTTTGATTTGTTTCGCTAGGCCTTAAGTTTCATTCCTGACTGTTTCTACTTGTCTTTTTTAATTTAACTTTTTACTTTCTCCTACACTTTGCTGATAACCAATAGCCAATTAACTGATATCCAGTAATGGATAAAAATTTTAATTGTGACTGTAATTTTGATGAGAGTGGTTGTCTCAAGTTTAGTTTAATTTAGTAACAGCGAAACTCAGATAAGTCAGCTTTTGATTGGATTTTATTGAGTAAAAGATAAAGATAGGACGTCACATAAAGAGGCGTACAGTTACCCACAACCATAGAATACCTTCCTCTAGTTGTCTCTGACAACCTGCCTCCGGTCTCCAGCTTCACAAACGCTTAGGACAATTATATCTTTGTTATCCTTCTTCTTTACTATGATAGCTCTTAACTGCTTCCTCATTTTGGTACATACTTCTTTTTATCTTAGATTATTTCCTAAATCCTCTGTTACCATGTAATTTTCCAACTGTCTCAACGCATGGTAGTAAGTCATTGTTTATTTCCTTTTATTTGTTATGCATTTAGCACAGATTTCATAGTTAGTATTACTAAAATATCAGTTACAATAATTTCAAAATGCACAGTTCCTGTTTGGTAAAATTCCAGTTTTCAAAGTTTCTTAACTACAAAGTATGCTGGGACTCTAGAACTCAGCAAGCCTTAGATTCCTTCTTTGCCCTATTTAGATGTCAACACTTGGGGAGCCCCACTCTTCATGAGGAGTTAAACATGAGCAACAGCAAAGCCCATTTTCTTGGTTTGAGATATTCTTCCAGTATAACAAGATGTCTAAGCAGATGGGCCTCCCAGCAGGCATAAGGGATGAGACACCCCTCCTATCTCCGTGGATTCACCATCCTCACCATGCTGAAGTTGAGGGATAGGAGAGTTTCTACATGATCTGTGGAAAAGATACTCACCACCTTTCCTACAATGTATCATTTCTACTGTGTGACCCCAGCAGCTGTTGGCACTAACTGGACAATCCTGTAAAGAGAGAAAATATGCCCCCTATTGGAACTTATCAAATGTCAGTTTCAGAAGGATTTACTTGTGATGGTGAAAGATTCTACTTAACAAGTTTGATTTAGAAATTATAAACATTTAAAACCCTCATGATTTCTTAATATTTTCCCCACTCTGTTTCTCTCTGTACTCCGCAGTCTGACGAAGTGGGATTTTTCTCCCACGAAAGCTCATGCAATAAATAAATTTGTTAGTCTTTAAAATTGCCACAGGACTCCTTGTTTGTTTAGCAATACATGTGTTTCAGTCTGACAAATCCATGCATCTGAATCCCAGAAATTTATTCTCATTCCTATGGCAATGGGCTCGTTTGGGCTGCTTTATTCATCTATATTTTCCCATGAGCTTTAATGATTTTTCCAGCACAGGTATAAATGCTCACAGTGTTACCACCAACCACAGATGGGGTGGGGGGGAGGGGGTTGGATGGGGGGGGGTGCGGCAGAAACAGATAAACAGCTAGAGCTGAACTCACTTCTGTATCCTGGTTGGCAAACAAGGAACAAAAACAGAGAAGACATAAAACAAAAGAAAACATTAGCTGAGAATTGAGTGAAAAACATTAATCTGTCAGTGGGAAGGTTGAATGAAATTTTGTAATCCAGTAAACATGATCACAAGAAGGTTTCCTGCATTAATGCACCATGGGCCTGATTATTCTGTTGTATACTCCCATTTTACACTTGTGTAACTGTACAGATTTCATTGGAGAGTTTCTTCATTTATAGCAATGCAAGAGGGAATGGAGGCCCAGTGTTTCACTATGGAGATTTCCAGTCACTTCAGTTATCCATGGAGGGAATTTTGATTGTTTACTATAACATTTTGATTAATCGTTTCCTATTGATATTTTGATTGTTCTCGATTCCTCATCTAATGAGTCAGATCTCCCACTGACGTGGAGACAGCACTCTTCAGCACCTCTCAGGGAATGGAATCATTGCTGGAGAGTTACTGGTCAGAGCTTTACAGACACTTTTATGACCAAAGTTTATTGCAGGAATAGACAGATTTAGACAATTAACTAAATTCTTTCCCAAAATAAGACCTAGAAATGCCAAAATTAATGTTCACAATTAATGGATAATGCAATTATTTATGGATGCAAAATCAGAGGTCAGTTTTAAAAATTAGACCTTATTTCTAAAAGAAATCAGTCTCTCTCTAGCCATAAACCTACAGAGCCTTGTCCTTTCCAAGAGCGAGAGGTACCAGACACAGGGCTCTGTAAGGTGCCAGCAGCAAGAAGCAGAAGAAAAGTGCCAGAGAGAGGAGCACATAAGACCATCAGTTTTCCTTATAACTGTTTAGTTTGAGCTCAGTCTGTTACTGTTGTGCTCATTAGATGCCCTCACAATCCACCCCATAGATTAAGCTGTCAGCTACGTAAACACACACAAGAAGTTAGATTCTCCACTTGGATTATGAGGGACTTTCTCATTTTTCCATCAACAATAAAACCAAGACAAAGTTATTTACAGGGCTGCCCCAGTCTCAGAAGAATGCTTCTTTAACTAAGTTCCCAGGAAACAGCACAAAACCTGTGACATGCCCAAAATCATATATTTTAAAAATAGACATTACTAGGGTGCTTCCCTCTATGGGCACATTTGTCTGCTGTCAAACTCTGAGCAGTTTTCAGTGGGACAAATACTGAGCCCAAACTGAACAATGATCCAGCTAAGAGAGCAGTGCACAGGAGAACAACAAAGGAGCAGAAGTGGTGAAACCTTCACAACCCTGAAGTGGAATTCTGGGTACCCAAAGAGTTAGCCTGTGGCCACCATATTGGGGAAAGAAAGGAAGAAGAATGGGTATGACTGACAAGTCAGTTCTATTGACTTTTTCCCACTGGAAAAGTTCTGTGGGTTTGGGTTTTTTTTTACTACCACAGATGAATCCCAAGCTACTCCATTACAACAGGTTTAAAACCCCTTTGAACTGATGGACCTGCACTGTCTATTCAGTATCTGATCAAAGCCCATCAGCCCTTTTTTATAGTTCATCTCTGATGGCACATCATCAATAAGAGGAAACTAAAAAAGCAGAAGCTTTCCTTTTGACTAGTCATCCCATATATACCATCCACTGGGGATCTTTCTGTACTTAAAAAAAGAGCAAGCTCACCTAAGGCATGCAGAAATCTAATGGGTTTCTACAGCAATTTAAAGACAGTTTACAGAGTGTTTTATGGGGCCTATCATGAACATTCCCACAAAATGTACAGGTTTATCAGACTCACAGTGGTCATGCATCAACCTACAATGCTTATGGAAATGCAGAATTGTTTGGGACAAAAGATCAAGGGCAAAGAGGATGTTGAGATAGAATATATCATTCCAAATAAACTGGGACTTCCCCCAACAAACTTGTTCTGGTATCCAATATCACTGGTGGCTTTGCATGTGATTTTTTTAAAATCAGGATGGAGGTTCTGATCTTTTGGGTATAAATATATGAGCTCTCTCTCTCTGCGATGTATTGCATCTACTGAGCAGAGCAGACTCCATCATGAAGACAGCAGATCCTCACCCTGATACTTCTATGTTGTTTCTGAGGTGAGTACTCTTTGCTATAGAGCAGTGGTTCCCAACTTTTTTGGCTCAAGGGACACAGATATCATTTTTACAACCCTCAATGGCCATCAGTTTCTGCCAGCAGACCCACCCCACTGCATTAGGAGGAAGGAATTCAGCAAGGAGGCTGCGTCCTTGGTGATCTCCCTGGTGACTGCAGGAAAACCGCATTTATCCTGTAGCCCCAGGCGGCTGGGTCCCTAGGCAGTGACTCCCTTCAGCAGCTAGGGGGACAAAAGATCTGTGCTCCTCTATTTCTGACTTGAGCAAGGACCCAGAACCTATGGACCCGGGCAGGTTGCTATGTCATGCTACCTGCCGCAGCCTGGGGAAGGGAAGCATTGGTCTGTTATCCCCTCGGCTACACCAAGGAGCCTGCACCAGTCTTTTAGCCTCACACAACACACTCTGCTTGCATCCTTAGGCAGCCAGCGGAAGAGGAGCCAGGGGACACTTTGAAAGTCTCTGCTGGCCACTTTTTGTCCCTGGGCCACAGTTTGGGAACCACTGCTGTAGAGCCTCTACAGAGGCATGTGTCTGCTGCTTCCTAGTCCTCTGGAAGTCTTGACTTTAGGAAGAATCCTGAGATCCAGTCAAGTTTGCCTGGACAGTAGGCAATCCAGGAAACCATAAGAGTACAAGTTAATGTTAATATCCTCTAAAAAAAATCTCTTCTCCTCCATGGTGCTGTGAAATGTACCTCATGGCAATTGGTCGCAACTAAAGGTGGTGGTAAACATTCCATTTTAAAATATCAATGAAATTCAGAATTCCAGAAAACTTAGGAAAAATTTCAATGACATTTTTATGTAATCCTCCTTCACTTTCATTTTTCAATCAACTATAGGGAAGATATAAACATTTTTCAAGTCTGCTCCAGGCTAAAAATCACCTCTGAAAGATACATTACCATTTCTTGGTAGTGGCTTCTGCAGGGGCACACCAAAGAAACATTGCCTCCATAAGAATCAGCAGCTATAGCTCCAAAGCAGAATACATACCTTCAGCACTACCATACCACCACTGGTCCCACCAAGAAATTAATTTCCCAGGCCTAGATCATTTCTACCTACAATCTCCAGAGTGGGCAGATAATCTGTCTCACAAACCCTCTGAAAGCAAGCGTGCTATTAAAATGAAAGGGTATATACCTGAGATTCAGACAGACATAGTCAAACTGATGATGACTTTCATACGCTATTTTAAATGACACAACCTCTGGTTAGACTGTCTGAGATACAGAGAGGGGAGTTAGGTGGGGAAATATTTTAAAATTTGTCTTTTAGAATAACAAAGGAAATTTCTATATCATATATGTTAATGAACAATGTTTACCATCCTCCCTTAACTGATGAAACAGGCACATATTGAGGTTCCTTATTGATTTTAATTCTGCATCTTTATCTTCAGGTTTATCTCAATTAGTTTCATTACTGCAGTGACTTGTAACTTTGGGAGGAAAAAACATAGACCTTCCCTTGAAGAACATCTGCAGCATTTTCCTTTCCTTCCCAGCAGGAAAGAACTACTTTTCCCTCACCCCATTCTGGATTTAGGAAATGGTGAAAAACATTAACTCTTCATATCCTTCCTCAAAACAGTAAGTGAAGAGTGAAAAATGCCCACTCAAATGTCACAGCCTGACTGCAGTAAATACAAAAACCTAGATGGAACTTGGATCATAGGTTGCCCAAGGCACTATGCAGCAGTCTGTGGGACAGTTGGCATTACTTACAACAATGGATGTTTGCTGTGTGGAAAAAATCTTGTAAGTACTTTTATATTTTCTTTTGATGTTTCCCACTATGAAGAAAATACTTGAATAAAAGATCTGTTATAAGCAGCTCCCACCAGTGATTTAACTTCATCAATTTCCCCAGGTCTCTTATCTCTTGATTATTTTTCATTATTTATATTATTGTAATGTCCAGGTCAGGATTGACCATCACTATTTTGATTGTGTTCCATACTCTTCTGTCCTCTTCCACTTACCTTCCAGTATCACCAGGCCCAGAACCCCAAAGAGATTTTTATAAATACTTAGAATCAGAGTCATTGGGCCAACATGAGCAACCGAATGAATCTGTAGCCTGGTAGTTAGGGCATGAAGATGGGAGACATGGGATCCACTCTCTCTACTCCAATAACTCTTTAATTATTTATCCACAATGGAACAGTTTCATCAGGGGAGAATGAGGGAGCTCTCAGCAGAATATCCCATGCCTCTGTAGTCAGAACATCTCTTGAGAGGTGTGAGAGACCTTATTTAAAATCCTGCCTCCCTTTCTGGAAAAGAAGGGATTTGAACCTGCGTCTCCCACTTCTTAGGTGAGCGCTCGTATGCAGAAGCGTGCATACTTAGAGACAGAAATGTAAGCACCTAAGTATATTTCTTTCTCAATATTTAGGTACCAAGTGAGTTTAGGTGCCTACAGTTTTTGGCAGGAATTTTGTGGATTGCGGTGGAGTCTAAAACTGGGACTTAAGCACTTACATCCCAAAGTTCAGTGCCTAAGTCTGGGGTTTACATACCTAAGTACTGTTGTGGATCTGGGCTCCAGTGCCATCTTATTCTGCTTTAGGCTCTAGTTAAGATGTTCGTAAATTCCCTAAACTACAAATCTCTGAATGTAGCAAGACTCAGAGTAAGAAAAGGGACATTAGATGGGTTAATTTAAATGTGGCCAATTAGCACTGCATGTTTGATAATCTGTATGATAGAAAATGAAAATGAATAATGACTGGGGCTTTGCCAGAAACACGTGTTTTTACTGTATTCTTTAAATGCTCCTTTTGCTTCACACTGTTTACCTAGTAGTGTATTTTGCTGTTCATCCACTTTTAGGTAAAATACTCCTGGCTCAAGTTTGTTATTTCTGCTGATTTTACTCTTCCTCTTTTGAAATCCTGTTTGTCGTCTTTGAATTTCCTCTTCTCCAAACAGATTAAGTGCATCTGGCATAACTTCTTGCTATCAGATTTATTGTTCTATACTACACCCTGTCTGAGGAACTCATGTCATTCCTATGGGAAAAAGCCCAGACACACACCTCTTAGTGGATCAAAGCTTCCCACAGGAAACTGACATAGCTTCACTGATACCTATGTTAATTTACAGCAGCTGAGGACCTTCCCCCTTGTTCCGTATGGGTTTTTACTGTTCATTGTCATGTCCAGTAATGGCATCATTTCTCCAATGCCAGTAATAAACACATAGGCATCACTGGCATTGCGCAGAGGCCCCAAATGTGCCAGCCAGTGCCCCAAGTCTCTCTCCACGGCAGCTGCAGGAGCAGATAGCCTGACTGAGCTCTTCACCTGCCAGGGAGGAGCTCAGCTGGAGCTGGCAAGGGTTGTCCTGCCCTGCAGTACATCAGTGAGACATGTGACACAGGGCAGGAGAAGAGGGAAATTTAAATCCCTCCTTCTTCAGCCCAGCAGCATGGAGCCTCACAGCACGGGTAAGTGCGGTGGGGTCCACTGGGCAAGGGGGAGGGAAAGGGGATATGGGAGGGTGACAATGGTGTGGGGGAGGGGTGCATATCAGGGCTGGTGCAGCACAGGAGGGGTGATCTGCTGCAGGGGGGGAGTGGACCCATCCCCTGAATATTTTTGGGGGGTGGCAATGCCCCTGAATAGACATCTCTTCCTCACTGCCTGCTCTATAGGGCAGCATTGAGAAGCAGAGGGGGAACAATGAAGCCAGCAGGAGCAGTGAGAATGGGACTTTGAGGAGGTGGCAACTTCAGTTGTCTTCTTAGCAGCCCTGAGAGTACTGCCTGGTAGCAGGAGGAAACACCTTGACCATTCCTTTCAGCTGCACTGACTTTAGGGCTGGGATAAGTAAAATAGTGATAGTGGAGCAAACCTGTACCATTCCATACGCTTATTAGCGGTTACATGAGACTCACCTTGCTCCCAGGTTATTGTTTTTGGAAGCACAGTATATTCCTCACTCATTATGAATCTGTAACTCCCAACAACATTGGTGTGGAATGCATTTTTGTAAACTCTGACTTGGTTTCTTACTTGAAGAGTCAGACTACAAAGCCCAGGTCACAGAAGTAGGCAGCCTGTGTATGTAGTTGACTAAGGAACAGACAGGTACATATTGGAACAAAGGGGCCAGCGATTCGTGTGTATTTTTTATGATATGCTTTGCCAGTCTACCCTCTCAAACTGAGCAGTTGATGTTAATGTAGCTAATTAAACCACATCCTTATAAGGGGTTTTACTCTTCTGTGTGACTGCCATATATGTACTCATAGTAGCTAATCTTTCTTCTTCTTTTTCAGTGAAAGTGGAGTCACCATTGGCATAAAGCACAAAGGAGAATGTTAACTAAATGGTAAATCCAGGGTTATTATTGCTTAATTCAGTATCAGTTTACTCACTATTTTGTCTGTTTTATAATTTTCTCTTCTTCCCTTCTAGGATGAATAATGGATTAATTGGTGTATAGCACAAATAGGAGGTGTTCTAGGACCTCTGAGCAAAGACAGCCTCAATTCATCCTATCCACAAGAGACTTCTAATAGCTTTCCTGTGTCTCATGTCTGTTCAATAAAACCAAGCAAAAGGGTCCCCCCACCCTTTTTGTTTCATTTTTTAAAAAAAGCATTATTGCTTCTTTGGGGGAATCATTAAATTAACAATTGATTTTACACATCAGACTTCCTAACAATGATAAACCACAGATAGAAAAGAATGTTTAATAATAAATTGGCTTTGTGGCTGGATGGATTCCTTTGGGTCTGTAGGAAACACACATAACACAAATCGTGAGTTAATAGAAATTTCCCACTGGGATCAATCCCAATGAATTGATTAAAATAGATTTCCTGAATGAAGAAACAAATTCCACCAATACACTTTGGCACAGACAACGAAATCACTAATTCTGTGCTGTTAAAATCTTTGACTTAAAAAATGGTCATACATTATCTTCAAAGTTGCACACTTGATCAAGATTTTCACAAATGTATTTATAATTTTTTCAGACATAGTTTGTGAAATTTTATTCTTCTAGCTATTCATTATTCAAAATTTGCTACTGAACCTATGAGAATGGTCAGTTAAGTAACATTGTTTGTTCCTGAACTAGTTAACCAAACACTTCAGAACTACTACTGCTTTTCCTCTGCACAAATGATTAAGTCACAAACTGAATTTTGTTTCTTGATTAAAAGAATCAATATGAGCCCAACTCCCTGTTCTATGAATATGAGTAAGACCGTGCTCAGATGGCAAATGAAAAAGGCTTAGACTGAGCGAATCGAAATCTGTAAGGTTGTCAACCTTGCATTTATTTTTTTACTGACATGGTAACTTTTTACTGACATCACTAAAATACCATAAACAATATAATAATGTCACTAAAGTGTGTACTCTCTCGTGATATTCTGAACACAGGAATTTGGAATTATGCAATTGCTTAGCTGCAGTTAATTGATCAGTTGAGTTCTTTGGGCATGTGAAATAGAAAAGATAGTCATTGTCAGTGTAGTTTTATTATGCAAGAAGTGATTCTGAACAATCAATGTCAAAATACAATTGTTTTATGTCTACCCAATTTTATCTACTTTAATTACAGATTTACTGACAGCATTAAAACGTTTTTTTTTTTTTTACTGTCAGTAAATTTACTGATAGTGGACAACCCTGCCAGCTGTCCAATTTTATGGGCTCAATATCATTCTGGATAACCAATGTTTCTACCTTTACAGGTGACCACCACCAAAGGAGCATCTTATATCCACCAGACAAATCATGCACAAGCAAGCTCTCAGGCCCACATTCTCAAAGGTATTTAGACCCCATACTTCTTCCAAAGGTTGCCATGTCAGTCTAGGGCAGCAAAACAAACAAGGGATCCTGTGGCACTATTAAAGACTAACCAATGTATTTATTGCATGAGCTTTCGTGGGAGATTTGTCAGATTTGGATTTTCTCCCCTGACAGCTCAGGTGATAAATAAATGTGTTAGTTTCTAAAAGTGCCACAGCACCCCTTGTTTGTTTTGCTAGATACTTCTGGCAACCTGGGCCTTCATGTCTCTTTTCTCTCCCTCTCCCCAGGCAGGCACTAGGGCCCAGCTGCCCACCACCACAGTGAGCCTCCAGATCCGTGCCAGGCTCCGATTTGCCCTGCTGGCCTTAGCCCCGGGGCGCTGCACGGCAGCTCCAGGCCCGGTCCTGTACACAGCGGGCTGGTGGCTGAGCCTGGCCTGGTTTGCTGCCGGTTCCGCCTGCTCAGCAGGGCAGTAAACCTGGCCTCTCCCGGGGGTACCAGATTGGAAGGGCTGGTCCTGTACGGGGATCTCCCAAGGCCCGCCCCGCACGGAGAGCACGACAGACGGACCGACCGACCGCCGGAGAAGAGAGGAGGGCAGATAAGCCACAACCAAGATGGCAGCGACTAGGCTGCACTAGCGGCCGGGCCGCCCCCTCCAAGATGGCGACGCGAAAGGGCCGCTCGCAGGGTTGACCTTTCCCAGCTCGGGCGGGAAGGACCGGAAGCGCGGCGGCCGCCAGCGGAAGCGGAAGCAGTGGGTAGCCGGAAGTGTCTGCCGGTGTTATCCCTCCCCCCCGCAGCCACAATAACAGGCGGCGCTGGCGACCGCGGGGCAGGTAAGGGGCGGGCGACGCGGGGAGGGCTGACGTGGTTGCGTGCGGCGGTTGGGGGCTCCTGGCACGTGCGCGCCGTGGGGGAGGGGATGCGGCGCGTGCCCCCTTTCCTGGCGGGCTGTGACTTGGGCCCGGGCAGCGGTGGCCGTTGGGGCGGCCGTTGCTGGGGGGGGGCTGACTGGCGCCTGGCTCGCGGCGGCGGTGGCCGCTTTCTGTCGTGGCCTTTCCCTCTTCTGGGAGCCTCGCCCTGCGGCGTGAGAGAGTCGTGACATAAAACAGGGCTGGGAACCAGCTGGGTCTCTTCTGAAGTCCCACCTGGGGACAGGTGGAAAACAGCCACTTCTCTCAGGCGGGGCGCAGTGGAAAACTAAGCTCCCCCAGAGTCATTTGCAGGAGGCGTCCTCTTCCCGCCCTCTCCCCACTTTCTAGGAAATTGTCACACTACCTCACCACGAGAGTGGCTTAATACAGTGGTTTTCAAACTTTTCTCCTTGGGACCCAGTTGAAAAAAATCACGTATGCCCATGAGCCAGCATCTTTGAGCAATGCTTTCCAGTCTGTTGATGCTGGCAGCAGCGGGTGCCGTGACCCTGTGCCTGAGGGTCTGCGACCCACTACTGGCTCCCAACCCTAAATTGAAAACCACTGGCTTAATAGGCAGCATCTGGTTATCATCTCAAGAGATTCTCCCCTTAAGTAGTCCCTAGTGTCAGCACACGTTTGCTGTCTTAGTTTTCCAGGTCAGTGTTACTATGTCTACTGAGGAAACCAAGTTTTATAATCCTCGGACCAGCAGTTTGAGCTGGGTTCCGTTCTGCTTTGCAAGCTCTCAAAAGACATGCCAGCTCATTGATTCCACAATTACAGCTGTTCCTGAAACAAGGTTCAGTTTGTTTTCCAGAAGGAGGCTAAGCTGACTGTTACAAGTCAAAGCAGAAGTTTTCTAAACCCATCCAGTTGAACACAGAAGTCATTAATTGAGACTATAAAACATCAGACCATTGCTCATGTAGGATCAATTTCCCCCTTAACTATATTAAATTAAGAGGAATAAAATTCTTTGCATTTTCTGCCTGATTTGTTTAAATATCAGGGAGATATTTGTTGAGTCTTTAGAAGACTGGGTTCTAAAACAGCAGAAGTAAAGTTTTAAGGATGTGTTAATTTTAAAAACTTGTATTTAGACACTTACTCCTCACAATCGTTGCCAGGGGCTCCACACACTACTCTGCAAATACTACATAGTTCTGGGTGGCCAGGTTTTTATTCTCTCTGATAACACTTGGAGATCTATCTCAACGTATAGTCATTAACGGAGAAAAGTCTAGAGTTGTTCATGTAGACTAATTCATAACTTTAGATTTTCTGCACTCGATACTCCAGAGGTGGAGCTGACTTTTACTTCTCTCTGTATCTCTTCCCTGTTTTCCTCCTCAGCTTTAAGCCACTGACTTATTTCCTATTTGACACAAATCTTCATTTTCACATGTTACCTTTTATCTGATACTCTTTATATCTGGAAATATCTTAAACTTTCTGTATGAAATTAAAATGTTTTCCATTCTCTGATACTGCCTGTCCCCCCTGGAAGAGTATGGTGAAATTCACTTGAAATCTTTATAGCATAGAGAAGCTTGGATACCCATGTATAAAAATCTGTTCCAAAGTCCCCCAGTATCTCTGGATCTTGGCTGAGAAGTCTTGTTTTAAAGATGTAGTGGATGGGATATCAGTTGGGCTGTTTATCTTTGCCTATTGTTTGGTGATAAAATGTTTAACTGGCTGGTGTCCTCTTCTTTTTATGGAGATCTGAAGAGTATGTGATTGCCTGGGATGATGTGGGAACAGTACTGTGATCTTATAGTTACAGAGACACTTTTATGTAGGAGGCTTTAAAGAAAGGATCCTGTCACATGTAAAAATCCTACAGTTAAAATAGATCTGTTATAAATAACTAATATTAACATGGACATAATTTTATAAACCTAATCCTTTTTTACATTATGTTATGAACTTAGTCCATGCAGTAATCTGATCAGGTTGGGCTACATAGAGTACTCTCACATTTATTTATGCACAGTTTCTAGTCAGTTTTCACTGTCAATCATGTACACTTGAGCAGTGTTGCAATATTTCAAGTGAAAATGTAACAAATAAACATATAAACAAACATTTCTGTTGATCATGGGTTTTGTAAAAGCCAAGTTTAATAAAACCTACAATATACGTAGGACCAAATATGACTTAACAATATCTCTTGAGGAAAAGGGGGTAGTATAATCTGTTGTGTTGTATGATTTCAAAATTTAGAGTGCCGAAAAATTTGCTATTAAATAAAAACTATTTCCATTATTAGGTCTGAATGAAATCAATAATATTTTGAGTTTTTCTGTATGATGGAAAATTTGCATTTGGTGAATACAATTTTTCTCTAATCTGTTATGATTTGCTCTTGATATGCCCATTAGTCTGTTTTTGAAATATATTTACTTCTATTTAGGCCAGTTTATCAGTGCTATACCCTTTAATCCTTTCTTACCAGTTTTCCTTCACTACATCACCAAAAAAGGAAGAGAACCAAGATCAGTTAAATGAACTGGCTATGAGTATCTGAATACCCTGGGGTATTAGGAATTTAAAGAATGAGGGTAAATCATGGAATGTACTATTTCTGTTATGGCTTTTTGCTAGAATCACAGTTGAACTATAATATATAGTTAAAGCAGGGACGTCAAACTCATTTACAATGGCTAGCCAGATTTGATTTAAATGTACTTCAAGTGGGCCGTACATACCATAAATTGAAATATTAGGGTACTCTCGCAGCATTGTGGAGCGCTGGGTATGTGAGACCACACACTCATTCTCTCTGTTAGGGAGTGAGTGTGGTCCCGCAGAGCGCAGTCACAAGCCAGATGGAAGAGGTTTGCAGGCTGCATTTTTGACACCCCTAAGTTAAAGGATAGCATGTATAACACTGACAATATATAGTGTTTTGTAACATTAACCAGAATGTTTGCAACAGATAATTTGGATGATAATGTCATATTTTTACACACACTTTGTTGGTTACAAATGTCCATGGTTAGTCTCACCCAAAAGATTAATTTTAGTTTGAAAACTGAAGGAATATATATATATTTTTTGCATATAGTTAGTACACACATTTTCAACCAATTACTTTGTATCACAGAGAAATGATAAATGTTGACACTTGATACGTTAAAAGACACAATCCACTTTAAATCTAGTCATCTTAAAAAAGTTAACTCAAAGTATTTTCATGCCCACCTGCCCTGACACTTCCTGCCAGTTTTTGTTGTTCTACAATTGCTTTCTTGTTGTGGGAAAGACCTCCCCAAATAGTTAGGGTTTTTTTTTTAATGAATTGAATTGCACAAAAGAATCTGCTGTAAAAATAATGATTTACCATCCTGATCAAGAGAAAATATAGGCCATCCAAAACTTGTGTATATCACAGTTTTGGAGTCTTTCCATAATTTTTGTTGCAGTCTGAACATTCTGACTTTCATTACAAAAAAAGCTTT
Organism: Pelusios castaneus; assembly: GCA_007922175.1. Classification (NCBI taxonomy): domain Eukaryota; kingdom Metazoa; phylum Chordata; order Testudines; family Pelomedusidae; genus Pelusios; species Pelusios castaneus. Next base: position 5,787,136 of record ML685876.1, read on the forward strand.
CATCTCTTTATGTTGGAAGTTAAATCCATAACAATGCTCTGTCAAAATAACTGTCCAGAAAACAGTCTTGAACTAAACCGCAGTAGCAAGGATGTGAGTTCTTACTGACTCATGCCATTTATCCATGTGAGGTGTCAACTTGATTAGTGTTGTTAAACATGGCACTTTAACAAACAAACCCCTATACAAATGAATGCAAAAACTGCTAACATTTGGTTTTGATTATTTCAGTAGCAGGAAATACAGCATCATTAAATCAGCCATATTGCACATTAGATATAAAGTTATGGTGAAGATAGAAGTATATTTAAGCTACACATTCCACAATAAAATACAAGAATATTAAATGTATGTAACATTGCTGAGTTAAGAACTTTAAGCAAGATTATAGAAGCCCTTTTTAGGATGGAATCATTGCCTTTTGGATTGGAGCTAGTATACTGAACTGTGTCCACTTTGATTAGTAAATTTCAGCATCTATTTTTCCATGAGATGCCTTTACTCGTTTGATGTGTGGGTGGCAATTCAAAAGACCTTTTATTGTTTTCTAAATTAGAAAAAGGCTAATAAAGAAGTGACCTGTAATTAAACCTGCTGGAGTATTTACATAAGAATTCCAGTTGGTATTCTCTTTATTAGTTTTCCTTGGTCCTAAAGGACTTTCTAATGACTGCATTCATTTGGCTCGACTTTTTTTTCCAGCTTCTTAAACAAGGAAGATTGCGTTATATCTTGCTAGAACAATCTTTCCACTTTTTAGTTGATTCATTTGAATAATGGCATTTTAGAGTTAATTTTATTGGTAGATTTCATTTCTGTAAATTAATGTTTTGCGCTGTCTCCTTTCCACTTTTTCTCTTTCAGGTGCACTGAATTTATATAACATTGTGAAAAATAATCTTTTTAATCAGAAGTAATTGCAAATATGGGACCTCGACGGAAAAATGTGAAACCGTGCTCCGTGAGCAGGGAAAGCTCTGAAATTACTAACATAGATGAGCCAAAGGATTATATGAACCAGCTCTCACATGAAGTACTTTGTCATATCTTTCGGTAATAAGCTGTATTTTTTTGTTTGCTTTGTTTCCCCATCCTCTTTACTTTGGTACCTGTGAATAAAAATCAAATGACAGGTAGTCAGAAAATACTAGTTGTACCACCAGGAGTTAGATGGGAATTGAATATGCATCAGTTGTCAATATGCATTTGCAGGTGAGGTTTGCTGGAAAGGACGGAAGATGTATATGGGATTTCTTGTGCAGTTCTGCTTTTGTTTTGTTAAAACAAAGCACAGAGGTGTTACTTTGTAAATAAGTTATCTCTTCAGAGAAGTGTGCTTTTATATTCCATGATATAGCCATATACACCATACACTAACTGAAGTGAAAATCGCTATTAGTATCATGTAGAAGCAACCAAAAGAGTGGAGCAAATTATGGGTTATTTTTTTTTAAGTTAAAGCTTAACTTTAAAAAGTCTGCAAGTTTTCACTGGTGACAGATACAAAATCCATTCCAAGGCAAATCGTCATCTTTTTATAACACTATGTAGATGCATTTCTTGAATTTGTGGCATAACTTGTTTTTACTTATATAAATCCATTACTATTAGCATTGCAATCTTGCTGTTCAATCTTTGCTATAGGTTACAGGCATAATTGTACACTAGAGTGTGCAACCATGCATTGCCATGTGTCTGGGCAAATCTACACTGATGATGGCAAATTCTCCTCCGTCATTTCCATCTTTCTATTTCAATTGAGCAGACAGCGAAGACCCGCTCAATCAATCCGGAAATCAATGCAGTAACTCTGCCCCCTCAAGAAGAGTAGTGCTGAGTCGAAGGGTGGGCATTGCCCTTCGACTCAGTGCAGTGGAGACGCTGCGGCAAGTAGGTGTTAGGAACTCGAAGGGAGATACACAAGTCATTTTGCATAGCTTGCATATCTCCCTTTGACTGCTGCCAAATTCCACAGCCAGTGTAGACCTGGCCTCCGATAAATTCAGCTACTATGCATACATTGCAAGAAATGCAGTGATGCATATTTGGGTATATTGGGGCTGGATTGACTGCCACTGTGAGTTTTAGTCAAATGCTTCATTTAATTTAAAAAGTAAATAGAATGCTCTAATTACAATTTTACAGTTATTAGATTCTGAATGTGACTGGCATGTAAATATCTTGCTGTTAAGTTTAAAAATGTCAAATCCTAATTGCAGGCATGTTTCTGGAGCCAATGCAGTAGCAGCTGCTACTAAACAAATCCCCATTTACAATACACTAGTGAATTAAAATGCACACTTTAAAGCTAGGAAGTTTCCAGATCCCAGTGTATGGCAACTTTGCAAAATTGGATCAGAAATAAATTAGGTCCATACACATATTAAAGCATCACACAGTCTCCCTTCCCTGCCTTAGACCCGTATGGATGTGGGAAAGCCACCTCTCTGTTTTACTTGAAGTGTATTGTTTGCCTGATGAACAGAATGTTACCCCTTCTGCCTAATCACATTACATACTTTGCTGTCATACAATCTGAGAAGCTCATTTGAATTCATGCTTTCTTAGCTGTTAGGAGTGTCTGGGTTTGTGTAGTAATTCTCTGGATGTTCTTTGGTGTGAGAGAAAATGAGCTAACGCCTTTGATAAATAGAGCTTCTTTCTCTCCCACAGGTATCTTCCTCTGCAGGATATCATGTGCATGGAATGCCTCTCTCGGAAGCTGAAGGAAGCAGTGACTCTGTATCTGAGAGTGGTGAAGGTTGTGGACCTCTGCGCAGGCCGCTGGTGGGAATACATGCCCACTGGTAAGTAGTATATTTCATCTGAGTATTAAATTAACATGGGATTGACGAGACTTAGCTGAGCTATGATATCATTTACATACAGACATATGGAATGGGCTTTTGAAAGCAGCTTAGAGAGGTAGGTGCTTTCTCTTATTGACTTTCAGTGGATGTTGGTGCCTTCTTCCCTTAGATGCTTTTGAAAATCCTACCTATGTGTGTGCTGAATACTACAGTGATGGAAGTGGGGCTGCTCTGTAATAAGTTATGAATCCTGTATGTTTGTTGTAGCGGAGTTTACTATATGAATACAAGGGATTAATTCAAGAAGAGGCAGTTTGTATGCAGGTAGGAAAGAGTGCAATGGCTTCAGATAGTCACCCATCTACCAATACTTCAGGTTTAATACAGGAGCCATTCATTTTGAGGTTCTACCTCCAACCCCCTCTGATCTCATCCATTTAAATTATCAAGGATGGGGAGGGGAGGCAGCTTTTGAATAGTAAGACTTACGTTGGATTTAAATATACACTGTCGGGGGGAGAGATGAGTGGTTGTCTAACTTATGGCCTGGGGCCCAGAATGAAGCCCGCCAAAGTCTGCTCTCCGGCCTGCCGGGTGCAGCAGCACCCTTTCCCCCTTGCCCCGACCCCTCACCCAGCTGGAGCCAAAGAGCAGCCCCTCACCTCTAGCCCCATGCCAGGTGGGAACAGCCCCTCTCCTCCACACCAGCCCTGTGCACCACCCAGCCGAAGGCAGGGAGGGGAAGCCACTTCCCCAACCAAGTCCCTGCAGACAGGAGGAACCAGGGTTGGAAATGGATCCATGTCCACTCACCCAGCTGCCAGGGAGAGTAGTCAAATGTGTTGTGGGGGGTGCAGCAGGAGAAGGACAGAGCCATCCCCTTCCATCTCCTTAAGTGGGGCAGGGAGTGGGGAGATCACGACAGCCATGAGCATGGAGGAGACGTGAGTTACGTGCTCAGCATATGTCATCCCCCCGTCCCTTCCTCAAAACTCCCTACCCTGCCAGCACTCAGCAACAAAAATAAAAGTTGGCACTTGTACCCCTCCCCTCCCCCCCAGTCCCATGCCAGCCACCTGGGCACAACAGAAGTACCTCCCACACCCATCTGCAACTTGCTTACAGGCCCCCTGAATGAGAAAAAAATTGTAATGTGGCCCCTCATGCTAAAAGGTTGGACATTGCTGCACCAGAGGTTGCGGTGTCTGGGAAGTTAGACTTACAGAGGGCTCCTGTCAGGAGGGTTTCAAGGTGAGATATACATGCATATAGACTATTGTTTTTTAAATCTTTTTTTCTTGTACTTTGTTCCACGAAAGCTCATGCGATTAATAAATCTGTTAGTCTTTAAAAGTGCCACAAGACTCTGTTGTCTTTCTACAATAGATTAACATGGCTACCCCTTTGGAAATTTGTTCCTGTTGTTATAACTAATCAATATTTTGGTTTAAGAAAGCTGTCTGATTACCACTGCTCACAGATCCTCAAAGGGTGCAGAACCACAGGTATCAAACCCCTCAGGTTTGCTGGGTTAACTCTGTTGATACTGTAATCCAAGATCTCATGTAAGAGTGGGAGAATCATGGATGCTTGCTTCCTCCCCCCCCCCCCCCCCAGGGGAAAATAAATGGACAAGATCTTACACTCATGGAGGTGTGGTTAGAGGAATGTGAGAGGGGACAGAGATGCAGCTAGCCCTGTAGTTGTGACAGCTGCCCTGGAAGATATAAACAACAAAACAGCAAACCATAGAGGCAGCAGAGCATATAGAATATTATTTCATAAAAGCTGAGGAAGGAAACCACCATATCTAATCCCTCTTCTGGTGTTGGAGGACTGAGGATTTTTTTTTCCCCACTAAACACAGAGAAAAGCTCTGTCCATACAGCTAGACGTTTACTGTCCAAAAACCCTCAAAACTTGTGTCCTTCCTGTAGGTTTCACTGATTCCAGTTTCCTAACATTGCTGAGGAAGATGCCAGACATTGAACAACTCTATGGTCTTCACCCCAGGTATCTTGAAAGGCGCAGAGTCCGTGGCCATGAAGCTTTCAGCATTCCAGGGGTGCTAGAGGCCTTGCAGGCCTGCCCGAATCTGCTGGTAAGTGTGCAGGTTCAGAGATAAATGCCTTTAATCAGATGATACTATGATCCTTGCTAATGCTGCTTAGAAGAAATGGATGGTTGGGATAAAATACCCAGTGTGTATCTTCTTGCTAGGATGCTGTAGTGTTGTGAATGTAATCCTAGTTTTGCAGATAGCTTCTGAAGTAAAGGTTTGTAAAATCCGTTGCTAGTTTACAAATGGGAGCTGTTCTTTTGTAGTCAGTTCAATGGGACTTACAGGTACTCAGCATCTCTCAAGATCAGGCTATGAAATACAGCTACATTGCAGCTAATTAAGTAGTTTCCTTTGACTGCATCAGATTTTAAGGCAAGTGGCTCTGCAGATTTCAAGAGAATGAGTACATTGCATCAAGCTCTGCATTACCAAGAAGTTTACTTGGTTAAGAGAAATATTGTTGCTTAAGACGGTAATTGGAGTCTTTCCTTTTATCCAGGGTGTTGAGACCTCTCATTTGGAGCTGGTGGAAGCCATTTGGACATACATGCCACAAGTTCATATTTTAGGGAAGTTTCGTAATCGTAATGGTGCTTTTCCAATTCCACCTGAAAACAAATTGAAAATTCCTATAGGAGCTAAAATTCAGACGTTGCACTTAGTCGGTAAGATTTTATTGGTGAAGTAGTTGCCTTAAATACAAATTAACTTACAAGGTTTGAAATACTGCATAATTAGCATTCTTTCCAAGGAAGATAACTCTTCCAGGCTGTGGGGTTTTGGAACCTGTTACAGTATAGGGCAGCAGAGGTCTAGTGTGCAAACTCCTGGTGTTACTGTGTTGACAGATGGTGAATTCCCAGTTCAAGGGACCATAGTTGTTGAAGTGTTCTATTTGGTATTGGCGTGTAATCTGTAGAGATGGGTTTAAGTGCTTTCCTTCAAAGCCAAAATCATTTATCCTGAGAGATGTGTGGTTAGACACTAAAAATCATGGATTGAATAGAGTCACTGGATTTATGGTTTGTTACAAAAATCTATAACCCGTTTACAATCCTCTCCCACCTTCGTCTGCCCTCCTCCACTTCCTTTGCTCCCTGTGACTGGAAGGATATTAACAGGCCACTTCATCTTGAATGGTCCCCTGAAATGTGTGTTAACTACTTATGGCAAACAGTCTGTTTCATCTTGAATTGAGCTCTGCTACTCTGAGGGCTTGTCTACACTTAAGGCTTGTCTACACATACATTTATATGGCAAAACTTATGTCGCTTAGCAGGGTGGTTTTTTCATAGCTATGGGTAACAAAAGTTTTGCAGCATAAGTGTGAGTCTAGACAACCCCTTAAAGGCTTAAGAGGCACCACTGTAGCACTTGAGTGAAGAATCTACATATGCCGACAGGAAGGCTTCTCTTGTTGGCAGTCCACTTAATCAAGAGGTGGTAAATATATCAACAGGAGAAACCTCCCATCAACATACGCTGTCTACCAGGAGGTAGGTTGGTATAACTGCATCATTCAAGGGTGTGGATAGTCCACACCCTTGAGTGATGTAGTTATACTGCCATAAGTTGCTTGTGTAGACCAAACCTAAGGAAATTTCCTGAACCCAAAGAACAGCTCTGTGTAAGCTCAAAAGCTTGTGTCTCTCACCAACAAAAGTTAGCTCAATAAAACATATTACCTCACCTACCTTGTCTCTGTAATTACTCTGAGCCCTGACTAACTCTGTGTTCCTGTGTTTTAGGGGTAAATGTCCCCGAAATTCCTTGTATCCCAATGCTGAGGCATCTCTATTTGAAGTGGGTGAGACTCACCAAACCACAGCCTTTTAAAGATTTCCTTTGTATCAGCTTACGTACTTTTGTCATGAGGAACTGTGCAGGTAAGAGAGAGAATCCTTTTCAGGGAGGAGTTGCATCTGTGTGGGAAAAAATTAGTACCTGTACTAATAATATTGCAACTCCTTTAGTACTAGGCTACCAAAGGACACTAGTTCAGAACAGTTTTTATAACGTGATAGTAAAAATGCTAGAGCCCTGTCTACTACAGTTTTGACGCCTTTGCACCTGCACCATTGCTGGTAGTTGCTGTGTGAGAGTTATTAAGTTTTCTAGTGCAGATGAGGCCTTGAGATTGTTCATCATGAAGAAGTCCAAAGCAGTCAAAGGCTTTATATCACATTGGGTCGGGGTGGACAAAATTAGCTCACAGCTAGGTGCCAGCAATTTTACTTTTGGTCTCCAGAGGGCACTCCACCATTACATTTCTGCAGTGGAGCTAGACTGAATTGAACTGATGCAGGTGAGCTTATTTGATGGCTGCGTTATTTAAACTGTATTCAGTGTCATTAAATAAACAACTTTGTATGTACATGTTCCCTATAAGAAATTTTTTTTTCTTTGCAGGACCCACAAATTCTTTGAAGTATGTCCCCTTAGTGACGGGTTTGGCTTCTGCTCGAAACCTGGAGCATTTAGAACTGGTTCGAGTTCCTTTTCTTGGAGGACTTATCCAGCATGTAGTAGAAGATAGCTGGAGATCAGGTATACAACTTCCTGTTGCCCTGAAGCATAGAACAAAGTTACCTAGAGCACATGAAGGATAACTCTCTTATTTTACAGCTTGTTCTTTCACTAGTATGCTTTTAGCTTTGTTCAAAAGGTGTTGTTAATGAACTTCTTATGTATTTTAGCTATTGTTTTAATTTTATATGTATAATGATATGCTATAGCTCCAAAGGGATAGCCGTGTTAGTCTAGTTCAGCAAAACAAACAAGGGGTCTGGTGGCACTTTTAAAGACTAACCAAAGCTCATGCAATAAATACATTTGTTAGTCTTTAAAAGTGCCACCAGACTCCTTGTTTGATATGCTTCAGTGACGCACTTTAGTATACAAATACTGAAAACAATAAAAGCTAAATTAAACTGAACTTACATATTTCAGTAACAGCAGGAAGTATTAAAGAATTGACATTCCAGCTATATGCCAATCTTTAATATCATTTCACTTTCTAGAGGATGGAACTGCAGAAATAATTTGGAGGAAGGTAACTTTTATTTTTGAAAAACAGTTTCTCGGGAAACTACTGTTTTGGTAGGCAGGGCAACCTCCTACTACTAGGTGTTACCATAGTAAGCTCTAAGGAGACTTCTGTTGATTTGCTTAAAAATGGCATGTGTTCTTGTTATTAATTGCAATAATACATTGGCAAAATAATACCAGGAAAGTGAGTCATATTTTACTGCCAGAGCCAATTGACTAAAGTGAAATTTTACTTTTCTTTTCCCTGATCAGGTGGTTTTAGGAATTTGCACACTATAGTTTTGGGAGCTTGCAAAAATGCTCTTGAAGTGGATCTTGGCTACCTCATCATAACTGCTGCACGAAGGTACTTTCCTTCCCCAGCCATTGTCTTTCCTGTCTGTTTTCTCTCTCTTTAAATCATAGTTGTTTAGGCAGATAATAAATTCCCAGCGTTGGAAGACCAGCAAGATTTAAATTTTTAAGAGAAAACCCATGTGAACATTTACAATATATAATAAGTATATCAAGTGGCTAGAGAAAGGGACTGGGAGTTAGCACTGCTGGTTTTGGATATTAGATCTGTCACTGACTTGTTCCGTGGCCTGAGCCCAGGCACTGCACTTTCTCATCTGTACAATGAGTATAATAGTATTTTCCTCATAGGGGTGTGTGGGACTGAATTAGTGTTTATAAATTACTCGGATTTCCTCACAACTGCAAAATACTGTCATAAAGAAGGATGCATATGTGGATTTCACCATTGTAAAATAAATGTTTTCATTTTACTGCCTAGAATGGAACAAGGTCTTTACTCAAATGCATGCTGTAATAAACAGTGTTTTGCTGTGTCAGTATGCTGCATCTCGCCTTGAATGCGTACTGTACTTGATTTCTTTTAGGTTGCATGAAGTGCGAATTCAACCTTCCCTGACCAAAGATGGTGTCTTCTCTGCACTGAAGATGGCAGAACTGGAGTTCCCACAGTTTGAAACCCTTCATCTGGGATATGTTGATGAGTTTTTGCTACAATGTATGAATATTCTTTACAAAAAATTCTTAAATTATCTGACCATGATAAGGGTACTGGAAATTGATATTTCGCTGTTTTTTTCTAAGATATACTTTGAAAAGAATGTAAATAATGATTGCTTTTGGCTTTTCTGTGTCTCCTGAAACTTCCTGAAACATTGAAATTGGAACAGAGATTTTGCTCTGTTTAATGAAAGTAATACTCTGGTCTCTCTGCTAAATGGGATTACAGTATGGAATTTGCAGCAATTCCAAAAGGTTGCTATTTCTGAATGAGCAGATTGCTGAAAACTTCTTCTGTATTTCTATAGGTAAAATGACTAATGGGGACTTGGTAAAGTATGGGCTGGCTGATGTGGTTGAAAATCCAGGAATCATCACAGACATTGGGATGAAGGCTGTAAATGAAGTATTCTCTTGCATCAAGTATCTGGTTATTTACAACTGCCCACATCTGCACAACCCAAACAATTGGATCACAGGTATTGAATGTTTTTGAAACGCTGGAGATTCATAAGGGCCTCACATCAAGATGAAGATTTGTAGCTGACCTTCTTTCAGTAAATTAACATCACAATTCTGCAATTTAAGGGAACATCTGAGATCAAAAATGTACACATTTTCTTTTAACAATTTGGTAGATGAGTGCATGTCTTCTGTGTGTATATACTATATACACACGAGTAGAATATTAATTTGCACTAAAGATTGGGAGAGCAGTTAGACATTATTGATGTTTGCACATTAGTAAGTGAGAAATACAGTAGAATAGTGTAGTGGTTCTCAACCTTTTGCAGGTCACGACACGCTTGGTGGCATGGCGTGACCCTACAGGACACATCAGCCCATTCACCCCAGGCCAATTCCAGCCATTTTCCTTGCTCTCCATGACACACTTGCCACTGGTGGTGAGACTGTGTTTTCATGTCTGTTCCTGATTCTACTCTTGTTCTCTTTCCTGGGAGTTGATCAGAGTGTGAATTTGGGTGTGTCTTCTCTAACAGCGGCAAATTTGCTGCTGTCAGATCGATTTATCTGGATTGAATGAGCGGAAGTGAAAACTGCTCATTCTATCCAGAAGTCAATTTAGTAAAACCACCTACACAAAAAGCATAGCACTGTGTGAATGGGTACACATTTTTCATTGGTGCAACATAATGGAGAAGGCGTGAAGAACAGACTTTAGGAAGTCGACTTAAGTTGTGCAAGCTACTCCACATAGCTTGTGTAACTCCTGTTGACAGCTGTCAAATTTGCTGGTAAATATAGACTAGGCCTTACTGCTAATTATGATAGTGATTTCTGTGGATGTTGCCTGTTATGAGTTAGACTGAAACTACAAATTCCTTTCCTATAGGTCACTGAACAGTCATTACAGATGTGGGCTGTATTCAGACTATCTACTGAGTGATGAAAGTAACACAGTTAGCAGTCATCAGAATTATCCTTTCCCCAAGGTGTCATTTTAAAACCGTGGTAGGACAAAGAAAATGCCAAACATAGAATGAGCCCTAGTAAGGATGGAAGGTTTTCTATAATTCTGCTAACTCTTCTGTCCCACAATAAACAAAAACAAAGATGCAGGAATTTGGGGCCTAATGGTTAAACTTCAACTGTCAGAGTGCTGATAATGGAAGGTGAACAGTCTCAAACTTGGGAAAGTTCAAATAGGAGATAAATGAGGCTTGAAATCCTTCAGGAAGCATATAATTGTCTCCTTCCATAGACCATTCAAGATGGACCCGACTAGTTGACCTCACCCTGGTGCGATGCCATGCAATAAAGCTAGATTCTTTTAGTCAGTTCATTGAATTACTGCCAAGCTTGGAGTTTATCTCGTTGGACCAGATGTTCCGGGAACCTCCTAAGGTCAGTGCTTTTGTGTGTGTGTGGGGTTTGGAGTTTGATTTTTATTGGTGCTAGGGCATCTGAAATATGAAATAACAGAATTCTGTTAAGGTACATGCTTTTTATAGTTGTAAGTAATTAAATACTTAAGGGGAGTGACTTAGGAATACAATGATTGCTATGAAAGATGTTTCTCTAAAAGATATGCGCTGAAGTTCTGTGGCCTATTCTATCATACTGCTTCCTACATGATGACCCTTATAGTATAACTGTATTATATAATGCAAAGTATATTATGTTCCTGGAATGTTCATGACGTACTGAACATTATTTTTATAGTAATGTGTTTGTTGCAGTGTCGTATATGGTTATGAGGTTTCATTATGTGATATGCTCAGAGATGTCTCATTGCTTAAAACATATCCAAACAAGACACTCTGAGCAGAGGAGCAGTGTACCTCTCACTAAAGCATGTGTAAAACAAACCCAGGTCCGTAGCATTCCAAGAACAAAGGACTGGCCAAGACATCAACAAACAAATGCACAAAGGTCCTCAGTGACTCAGGGCATATGCGGACATTGTTTGTCAGCTGACCCTGAAGGTGGGGTGCGGGGAGGTGAAACTGCAGACGGGAGAAGGAACATTTTAAAAAGGAGAGACATTTTGCTATACTCTCTCCCTTCCACCTCCATCTACAAACACCACCAAGCAACTGGATGGCTGATTTGGTAGGAGCCTGGCTAGAAAGGAATCTTCTAGTCAGCCTGTGGTGAGAATCATGAGTTTGTAAGACAAACGAGGAGTCCTGTGGCACTTTTATAGATTAACAAATTATTTGTTAGTCTTTAAAAAAGTGCTGTAGGACTCCTTGCTTGTTTTGCTGAACTAGACTAACACGGCTGCCCCTCTGGAACTTGAGTTTGTAAGGTTGCTGAAAGTGTTAAGCTTAGTTTATAGTGCATTTGCCTTTTGTTTCTTTTGATCTAATCTGACTTGTTTTCCTCTGACATATAATCACTTAAAATCTTTCTGTACTTAATAAATTTATTTTTGTTTTATCTAAAACAGTGCATTTGGTTCAAAGAGTGTTAGTGACTTCATTTGAAGTGACAAAGCTGGTCCATATCTATTTCTTTGTTAAACTGGTGAACTGATTATGAGCTTGCAGTGGGCAGTACTGAATAATGTAAGATGGACGTTCCTAGGGTTACATCTAGGACTGGGTGATATTGACTGGGGTCATTCTGTTGCATAATCTTAAGAGTGGCTTGCCGGAAGAAGTCGCTTACTCAGTTGGGAGCCACTTGCTTGGTGGAGACTGTGCGTGATCTGCCCAGGCGAGGGAGTTCACACAGCAAAACAGAGTAAGACAGGCAACAGGATTGGAGTGATACAGTGATTCCCCAGTCCAAATTGCAGAGGGGAACGTCACACCTCTGTTATGCAGAAGGTCTGAATAGTGTCATCATTTTCTCTGCTGGTCTTCTGATCCAAGAATCTGTGTTGTGAATGGCCCTCATCTACCCTATCTGTTCTCTGTATCTGTTTTCTCTCCAGGGCGTGTCCTGTTCTGGAAAGGAAATACAAATTTTTCTACTAGCTTTTCTTTCATTTCTAGCTCCTCTCATCCTATGACATATGCGTTACAATTTCTTAACATAAGATTGTACCATTGCATTTCATTTTATACCAGTTTAAAAGAGGTGAGGGACAGATATTTTGGCAACCAAATATGCAAACTATGCAGTGTAGGTGCAGCAAGTTTTGTGAGGTACTCCTCCATTTCTACACATACACTGTTCAGCCACAAATATGACAGTATCAGTACAATGGTTTTGTATCAATTTTATGATACATTTGTGGAGATTTGACATTAGTATTTTTAATCTTTTTTTGGTTTTGTTTGTTTCAGGGCTGTGCTCGTGTGGGCTTGAGTGCTGGCACAGGGATTGGTGTTTCATCTGCCCTTGTCAGTAATCAGAACTCTAACAATGACAATGATAACAACAACAACCATCAGAATAACAACAATCCCAACATCCACCAGAACAACCACCAACACCCGAACGATCAGAATGAGGAGAACGAGCTGCGGCAAGATGGGCAGGTGGAAGAGCAGCAGATTGCAGCCGAGGGTAACCACTGATCTTTTGTGAGCCGCTGAAAGAAATGATCTTATTTTTGCATTGCCATTTGCACATGATTGTAGGCAAGAAGTGAATGTGTATTGAAAGGCACACTAACTCCATAGTTTGAAACTAAGCTGTTTATCTCCTCTATTTAGTATCTATCCATAAGACTAAACTTGATGGTTGATCTATGCTGGCATAAGAAGAAGTCATTTAAAGACAAACAGTAATATAGATACTAGCCCAGCAGTTTAAAAATTGCATGCTGTACTGCTCCATAGGGAATTTGTATTTGTGTTTCGAGGTCACTAGATCAGGGCTAGGATTGTGTCGCGTTACTTTGCATTGTCCTATCCAGTGTATCCAGAAAGGAGGGTACACATGTTTTGGGGAAAACAGCATAAAGTCCTCAACCAGATGAACTCGTCATGGTAATGCAAGGAACCTTTTCAGGAAGAAGAATGGAGAATCCTGAAGGAGCCACTTACCTCAGCAAAACCAAGAGTATAGAATTGGGCCCGAATCCCCTAGAAGTTAAAGAACCAATAATCTCTGAGAGGCTTCAGCATGACTCAGTGAGGAAACAAGGCAGCTACTGTTAGTGATATTACAGCACTACGGTGCCTCTCTGTGACTTCAGTATGATTACCACTTGAAACCCTTCTATATCTATATTGGGCTATGCCCTTTGGCTTCTTTCTCTTGACCATCAATTTTTATTGTCTCAATCTTTTTAGCGCTGAATGATATGGAGGAGGTGGCACAGGATGATGGAGTGGCTGCAGTAGAGGGCCAGAATGAAGCCCCTGCTCCTAATCAAGCAGTTATTCCTATGGATGTTGACGAGGAGCAAGCAGGTAATTCTGATCCTGAAAACTACTTCAGATCCTCCCAGTTGCAAGATTTATTAGTTCGGTATGACTCTGTTCTGACATGACTTTCTTTAGGTAAGACATGTGGGACATTTGAAATAATGGTTCTTGTCCAGTGGAATGCATTACAGTATAATGGTTCTTGTACAGTGGGATGCTATATAGAAACTTGTGATTTATAGTCCTCTCCACAGTCCCCACATTTCTGCTGTCCATTTGTTGAGGGATTATGCTTTTAAGGGCTCATTTTCTTACTGTAGTGTAATGAGAGGGTCAGAAAGCATGAATATTCTTAGCTTGCTCTGCCTTATTCCAGTTCTTACATTTATGACCTACTTCCTCCCACTGCAGTGTCAGGTTGTGTTGTAGGCAGAGCAGTTTGCATGAACGCTAATTTAAGTTGCATTAATGATTTGCATCAAACAAAATGAGTCTTGATTTCTGATGCCAGCCATTTGCTTAACAGCATGTTGCACTCACTATAGATAGGTCAATAGCAAGTAACTCCAAGAAAACAGGGTGTTTGTTCACTGGAGTGTTTTTCCAGAAAGTCCGTGAAAATTTTCTTTCATGCTGTTGTTCGTTCCTTGAATTATTCACAGATACTGTATACTGGCCAGTAAACAGCCAGAAGTGTGAGAGTTGAACCCCACAACAGAACATAGACTTAAGTAGGTGCTGACACTCTGGGATTTCCTGTGTGGTGCTGATGCACCACTCAAAGTCTACTCTGCCGGTTATCTCGGTGGAAGTCTAACATCCCTGGATGCTTTTTCAAAAGGATAAGAGGGTAGTTCCAATGTCCTGGCTGACATTCGTGTTCTCATTAATAGATTCTAATGGCTGAGCACAAAATTCCTTCCAAGTTAGCACCTTAGTTAGTTTCTCATTGTTGTGGAAGATGCTTACAGGGTACTTGGAGTCTGAGAAGTATCATAGAAAATCTGTATTCTGTCCTTTGGTTTCAACACTTTTTTGATAGATTATAACATCTTTGATTGTTTTAAGTGTGTTTTAATGCTGCCTCTTTAGATGACTTTTGCAGCATTTGAGTTTTTATGAATGATCCTAGAAAAGAATGCAGAATTTTGCGAGGATGACTCAAACCCATTTTTTTCTATGGTATTCCGAAACTTTACTAGATAGGAACTTTTGCATTATTATACCCTATAATCTTGCCTTGTGTAAATGAACTGTCAGTATTCTTCTCCTGTTTTAGGACCCAGTGGCCTTCAGCCTATTGTAAAAGCTGCACCTATTACTGTGCATGACTCCGACAGTGAGGATGAAGAAGAGAACCTGGGATCCTCAGGAGCTTGCATTACTAACAACATTGCACAGAGTTTTTCGGATGGAGAAGAAAAAGTTAGAGATTCAGTGGAAACCAGAGATCTGTCGGGTACAAAAGATTTTGTATTGGTTTGCTTATTAATAAGGGCTGAATTACACTAAGCAAAGTTTTCGAATTTAGAGATTGACACTTGAAAGAGCCCATTTTGTTTCTTTTCCATGCCTCCAGTAACGGCTAGTCATACAGACCCATTACAACCTAGAATGCAACAATAAGATACATCCCCATAATTTTGCATTCGTATGTGCGAAATGAGGAAATACAGCATAAATTCCAGAAGCATAGCAACAGATTGTTGCAGGCAAAGGACTGCTTATGCATATTTGCAGGTACATCCATTGCATCAGTGGTTTACAGTAGACATCTGTAGGTCTGGATCACAACTCTTTTGCTCATATGAGCTGTCTGTCAAAGCACCTACAGTCACAGGTGAAAAGCTATTAAGCATATGCTGAGAAAGGAGTGGGAAATGCTACTGCCATTTGATGGATAAAGTAGACTTCCTGGGAATGTACCAGAGAAAGAAGCCCAGATCCAGCCTTTTCTTTAAAGAGAATGTTATAGCTTAGGAATAAAATGAGTCCTCACTTTTTTTCAGCTTCCAAGCTCCTCTACTTTGGAACAAGACTCATTATTGTTACTACAATTGTTAGTATTACAGTAGCATCCACAGCTCCAATTAAGGTTAAGGCTCACTTGTACATTGTGAAAAATCACAGCAAGGGATAACCCCTTCCCTTATAGACTAGCTTATAGTCTAAATAGTCAAGACAGACAATAGATAGAAAGGGAAACTAAGGCACAGAGAAGTAAAGTAATTTGAAAAATGTCACAATGTGGTGGGTCAGTAGCAAAGATGGGAATAAAACCCATGTGCTCAATCCACAGGTCTATGCTACCATTCCAGAAACACAGGAGGATTTTAATAATACTTCTGAAGTCTTCATTTGCTCACTATGAGTAGAATATTGGTTCAAGTGTGTACATAAGAGGAGGAAGTAAATGTTGAATTATACTCTGTATGCAGGAGGATATATAATTGATATGAAGTCCATATGGTCCTGGTTCTTCTGGGGCTTATAGCCTAGAGAGGATTTAGCTAACTGAACAATATAATAATAATCCTATTTTGTGCAGAACTCCCCACAGCCTTTGCTGCCGAACTCCTGGTTGGCTCCGCTTTTAAATGGTGTCTTACAAAGTTCTATTCTCCATGTTGTCCATAAGTGTTTATTGAAACCTTACCTTTGCTTTCTCTATTGTTCTTCCATGCTTAATATCACTTTATCAGCAGTGAGCGGTAAAGGCAAGACTCCATTGCGAAAGAGGTGCAGTGCCAACCAAGTGGGCCCTGTGAAGCAATATCATGCTGAGGAGAGCAGCTGTGAGAAAGGCTGTCAAGTCACGAGTGAGCAGATTAAAGCAGATATGAAAGCAGCCAGTGATATGCCTGAAAGGAACAAAAGCAAAGATTCTTACTCAGGTTGCGCTAATGCTGCTGGATCGACAGGGACCTCCAACTCTTGCAGTGCTGCTTCTTCAAGCCCTGAGTGTGCAAGGACAGCTAATAGCCGCTCTGCTGGCACCAGTCCCACAATTGCAGATGAATCTAGGCAATGTGTCTGCTCCCCTGGTAAGAGTGAAGGCGCCAATGAGAGAGACAGTGAAGTGGATGCCATTTGCTCCAAGTGCTCCTGCTATAGGCAGCAGGAACCACAAAGCAGAACTAGTGGTTGCTCTGATGGGGAATGCCCATCCACTAGTGGTGCCTACAGTAGGAATGGGCCAAGCAGCACTGGGTCAGATTTCTCCCTTAGGACGCTGCCAAACTGTGGGTCTTCAGGAGAAGCAAATACCGAGAGGACTAATGGGAGTGTCTGTGAGAATGCTGGTGAGGAGGAGAGCGCAGGCTCACAGCCAGGGAGCTATGAAATGGAGTATAATGAAGATTATCCCCGCCGGCCCCTTACAAGAGCCAGAAGCAAACTGTCCCACGTACCTCTGTTGTCTGAATCAGGTATGGCCTATTTTACTTCAGAGTTACTGGTTCATACTAAAGCAGCAACTAGCAAATAAAAAGCATCCATATTTTATTAACTCAGTAATTCTTCATGCTTGTAAACAAAGTTTTATTGATTGACAGAGGAGGCAGAGAGTAGAAGTGACTGATTTATCAGTTTCACAACTGCTTATGTTCACACTCATCGCTATGTAAGCACGATCATGATCTCCATATTCCCATGCATATTTCCCTGTGCTTTATACGTATATGGTAAGGTTGAGCCAATAAATGATTTATTTAAAAAATTCTTACAACATTTTTTGAGAATTTGTCTTAGTGTTTTTGTCTTTATGAGCTATTATTTGCCAAAATGTAAGAATTGTTTCCCCCATTCAAGAATTACTTCTGTGCAGGAGGGAGCAGTGGTGTTCAAGTTCTCCCTTTGCCAGAGATAAAAGGTTGATCCAATAACGGTGATAATTTAGCAGCCAGTAGGCAAAATGTAATTATTACCCAGTCTTAATACTGTACAAACACACCTGCCTAATAGACCCCATTTCCAAGTGACATGAATAAGAGACTTGAAATACGCATTTCTCATGAAACAGCACAATATCCAGAATGCTAAAAGAACCCATTGGATGGGTGGAAAGTTGGTGGCATCTCCCATTTCTTCACTATATGTTTTGTAAGTTTCACTATATGTTTTATATGTTTTCCCTGTCCAAGGTACTGTAGATTTCACTTGTCAGTCTGGGCTGTCACTGTTTGAAAATATTTTCCACGTACACAGAATTCTTGTCTGGGGGCATCTAGCAAGTAAAAGAGGACAGAAAATAAAGGTGTTAATTAAAGAATCATATACACTGGAGATGGAAAGATTTATTCAGTCATCAAATCCATATATTTTGCCAATGCAGGGTTAGAATCATAGAAACTGGAAGGGACCATGAGAAGTCATCGGTCCTGTCCCCTGCACTCATGGCAGGACCAAGTACCCTCTTAAACCATCCCTGACAGGTGCTTGTCTAACCTGCTCTTAAACACTTCTACAGAATGTTTTCTGATATTTGTCCAGTTATGTTCAATGTCCCCAAGTGCTGATGGAGTTTAAATCACTTCCTTTAGGAAAGTATTCTGTAAGAACGGCCAATACTGGGTCAGACCAATGGTCCATCTAGCCCAGTGTTCTGTCTTCCAACAATGGCCAATGCCAGGTGCTTCAGAGGGGATGAATAGAACAGGTAATCATCAAGTGGCTCATCCCCTGTTGTCCATTTCCAGCTTCGGGCAAAAGAGGATAGGGATGCTTCAGAGCATAGTTTTGTATCCCTGCCCATCCTGGCTTATAGACATTGATGGATCTACCCTCCATGATCTTACCTAGTCCTTTTTTAAAAATCCTGTTATAGAATTGGTCTTCGCAACATCCTGTGGCAAAGAGTTCCACAAGTTGACTGTGCATTTTGTTAAGAAATATTTCCTTTTGATTATTTTAAACTTTCTGCCTATTAATTTCATTTGATGACCCCTAGTTTTTGTGTTTTGAGGAGTAAATAACACTTCCTTTTATACTTTCTCCACACCAATCATGATTTTACAGATCTCTATCATGTCCTCCTCTCAGTAGTCTCTTTTCCAAGCTGAAAAGTCTTGTTATCTCTCATATGGAAGCTGTCCCATACCACTATTCTTTTTGTTGCCCTTTTCTGTACTTTTGCAATTCTGATATATTTCAAGATGAGATGACCAGATCTGCATGTAATATTCAAGATATGGGCATACCATGGATTTATAAAGAGGCAATATTTTTTCTGCCTTATTATCTATCCCTTTCCTAATGATCCCTAACATTGTTAGCTTTTTTGACTGCCACTGCACATTAAGTGGATGTTTTCAGAGAACAATCCACGACTCCAAGATCTTTCTTGAGAGGTAACAGCTAATTCTATCTGTATGGTTGGATTGTGTTTTCCAGTGTGCGTTACTTTGCATTTATCTACACTGAATTTTATCTGCCATTTTGTTGCCCGGTCATGTAGTTTTGTGAAATCCCTTTGTAACTCTCCACAATCTGCTTTTTACTTAATTATATTGAATAGTTCTGTGTCACCTGCAGATTTAGCCACCTCACTGTTTACTTCTTTTTCCTGATCTTTTTGAATATGTTGAACAGTACTGGTCCCAATACAGACCCCTGGGGGAGTCCACTATTTACCTCTCTCCATTCTGAAAACGATTTATTCCTACCGTTTGTTTCCTATCTTTTAACCAGGTACTGATCAGGAAATGATCTTTCTTCATATGCCATGTAAGCTTACTGTGCTTTAAGAGTCTTTGGTGAGGGACCTTGTCAAAGGCTTTCTGAAAATTCTAAGTACACTATATCCACTGGATTATCCTTGTCCACATACTTGTTAACCCTCTCAAAGAATTCTAGTAGATTGGTGAGGCATGATTCCCCATTACAGAAACCAGGTTGACTCTTCCCCAACGCAGTGTGTTCAGCTGTCTCTGATAATTCCATACTTTACTGTAGTTTCAACCAATTTGCCTGGTTCTGAAGTTAGGCTTACCAGCCTGTAATTGCTGGGATCAGCTCTGAAGCCTTTTTAAAAAAATGGCATCACATTAGCTGTTCTCCAGTCATTTGGTACAGAAGCTGATAGGTTATATACAAAGTTAGTAGTTCTGAAATTTTACATTTGAGTTCCTTTAGAACTCTTGGGTGGATATGTTCTGCTCCTTGTGACTTATTACTGTTAAATTTATCAGGTTTTATCCAAAACCTCTCTTCCTGACACCTGAATCTGGGACTGGCTATTCAGCAGGCTTCCTGCTTCTGATGTACTTAACTTTTTTTTGGGGGGGGGGCACGGGGGCTATTTCTTTTTGAGTCTTTGGTTAGCTGTTCTTCAAATTATTTTTTTGGTCTTCTGAATTACATTTTTACACTTCAGTTGTCAGAATTTTATGTTCCTTGCTATTTTCCTCAATAGGATTTAACTTGCACTTTTAAAAAGGATGCCTTTTTGCCTCTGACTGCTACTTTTACTTAGCCAAATGTATCTCAGATTCCAGGTCTTATCATGATAGTCATCTTGAATTTTCTATTTCCTGACTTGCTCTGTTACTAATAGTAATGAAATGAAACTGTTAAAGAAAGAGTAAATCGTGTGCATGCCAGACTAACAGGTCTTCTTGAAAATAGTACTGCTCTCCTGTCTCAGTTGGTTTTTCTTCTTGTTAAATGTCTTCACGTTTCATATGTCAGGGCATAAACTGATTGTCTGCAGAAGTCAGGAGTTATTTTCCCCCTACCTTACCCAACAAGTGTGTGCACGTCTCTGCCCTTGTGCAAAGTTTGCCTGCTCTGAAACTCTAGATGTTGGCTAATACTGGAGGTAGACTCTTGATAGAACAGTCTAATTTGGTGTAGCCCAGGTCCAGATTCATGCTGTGTTTTACCTGGATGTATAGAACAGTAAGGCTCCATCTGTCTAACTGTTCTAATCCTCTTCCACCCTCTGCCCCCATGTTGGAATGTAATATTCATTTACATTCAACATAAAACTTGAAACTGGTTTGTTACAAAATTGTGGAAATGTTCCTGTAGTTGGTTTGAATAAATCCATTGAGTTTCACGGCTGTTTTATTGTTTTGTCTGTGACTTCCAGAACAAAGTGACATTGTGGTTTTTTACTTGTTATAACAAACTTTTATTTATGATGGTGAAACCTCTATATTTATTTGTTTTGAGTAATTGCTTAACATTATCCTATACCTTTTAAGTTTTAACTTGTTCCATTTAATTTGGTTAAAGAGAGTGAAATAATCAAAAATAATTTAAAATACTGCAGATAAGTTGGTAAAAGGGTAAAAAGCATCAAGCAAAACTGGTTGTCATTTAATAAGCATTTTATTTTAAAGTTGTCTCAGGTTTAATTTCTAGCTGAAGGCAGCATTTGGGAATTATATCTGGGTTGTCCTTTGAAGAAGAGGTCTTCTGCCTGGAGCTGTAATGTGCACAATTCAGCATAGAGTTGGGATATTTTTCTTGTACTAGAATAAGTGACTCTTTCTCTGCTCATATATGCTACGTGTACTGTCATGAAATCCTACTGAATGATGATACATATGTACAATGAATTGCTTACTCCAATAGTAGAATAAATTTTTGCAGTATCATGTTTCATCAGCCACAACTATGGGTCCTGTAGGAGAGGATCCTAAAAGCTTCAGTTAATATGTAGGCTTAAAGGGGCTCAGTTAAGGTTTGAGTGGCAATTGTAACTGCAACTCCCACCCTTTGAGTTGGTCTCACATATAACATTATCAAACAGTCTTTTATGTTCAGTTCCCTTTTTTGTTTTTTAATGGCAGAATAACTTTCATTGACATCATCTCAGCATCATAGCATTGTGTCCGTAGACTTGCACTGATATCACTTTGAGGACGCCAAGCCCCATAAAGGTGCACAGAGAGACAGTACTGTCACAAAAGGGTAACTTACAGGCAATCCTCAGCAGCAGGTTATTCAACTTTAGGGGACACTCTCTCAAGATTAGTCAGCTAAAAATGTCTGCTACTGTAAAATTCATCTTCACAGTGTCCTGAAAGCAACTATACTGTTATTCCTAAATAAAAGAGGCAGTGGAATATTATTCAATTAAAGTAAATCAAACTGACTTTGACCTATAATAAAGTGGTGCCCAGTTTATTTCTCCTTTCTGATTTCAGGAGTCATTAATAGTGTGAAGTAAAATTTACACATGTCCTATTATCTTGAACGCTTTACAGATATACGAATTACCAGAGTGGATCAGACCTGGAAACCGTTTGTCTGGTGTCCAACAGTGGCCAGCACAGACTCTGCAGAGAAAGGCACAAGAGCCATCTAATAAGCAGATTTAGATAATCTGGTCCTCTGTCTCCCCACATTAGTTCTCATCCTGGTCTAATAGTAAAGAGATTGGTTTAAGCTCTGAAGCATTAGGCATAATGTCCATTCCAAAATTAGTTAGCTTAAGTAATTATAATCTTAACATTCTCAGCGGGTAGGAATCAACGGCTCAGTGTCTAGTTGGCAACCAGTAACGAGTGGAGTGCCCCAGAGGTCGGTCCTGGGGCTGGTTCTGTTCAACATCTTCATTAATGATCTGAACATGGGATAGATTGCCACGCTCAGTAAATTCACGGATGACACCAAGCTGGAGGGAATGGTAGACATGCTGGAGGGCCGGGATAGGATTCAGGGAGACCTAGACAAATTGGAGCATTGGGCCAAAAGAAATCTCATGAGGTTCAACAAGGACAAATACAAAGTCCTGCACTTAAAATGGAAAAATCCCATGTACTGCTACATGCTGGGGACCAATCAGCTAAGTAGCAGAACTGTAGGAAAGGACCTGCGGGTTATGGTGGACAGGAAGCTGGATATGAGTCAACAGCGTGCTCTTGTTGCCAAAAAAGGCCAATGGCATATTGGGCTGCATCAGTAAGAGTGTTGCCTGCAGATCGAGGGATGTGATTATTCTCCTCTATTTGACACTGGTGAGGCCACATATGGAATACTGTGTCCAGTTTTGGGCTCCCCACTACAGAAAGGAGGTTGACAAATTAGAAAGAGTCCAGCGGAGGGCAATGAAAATGATTAGGGGGCTGGGGCACATGACTTAGGAGGAGAGACTGAAGGAACTAGGCTTATTTAGTCTACAGAAGAGAAGACAGAGGGGGGATTTGTTAGCAACCTTCAACTACTTGAAGGGGTGCTCCAAAGAGGAGGGAACTAGGCTGTTCTCAGTGGTAACAGAGGACAGAACAAGGAGCAATGGTTTCAAGTTACAGCTGTGGAGGTCGAGGTTGGGTATTAGAAAAAACTTTCTTACTAGGAGGATGGCGAAGCATTGGAATGGGTTACCTAGGGAGGTGGTGGAATCTCCATCTTTGAAAACATTAATGGCCCAGTTAGACAAACCCTGGCTGGGATGATTTAGTGGGAGCGGTCCTGCTTTTAGCAGGGGGTTGGACTAGATGACTTCATGAGGTCCCTTCCTACCCTAAGATTCTATGATTCTATCTTATAAATGTGCAGTCCTTATTTGAATCTTGCCAAGTTATTGGCTGCAACAAGTTCCACAGTTTAATTATGTGTTTTGCTTTTATCAGTTTTGAATTTACTATCCATTTGTTGTTTCATGGAGTATCCTCTTGGTCTTGTGTTTTGGGACAGAGACACAGAAGCTCCTGATCTACCTTCTTGAGACCTTTCATTATGTTACATACTTTTATCATGTTCCTTCTTGTCTCCTCTTTTAAGTAAACTATTCTGCTCATCTTTCATCTTTCTCCATGCCTATTCTAATTCAGCAATATTCTTTTTGAGACATTTCTTGTAAATGTCTTTTGTGGAGATGTGCAAGCCAGGGAAAACACTAAACGTGAGCGTATATGGGAACAAAAATTCAAATATTTGGCCTTTTTGACGTAACAGCATCCCTTTTAAATTCCCTCCAACTTCAAAATAGCAGACAGTATTTCATCTTGAGTGAAGTTTTAATCTGCTTTACTTAACTATTTCACAGGCATGTTGTGAAAAAGAATTAATTCTTGTTTGTAAGGTATTTAATTGTGGGATGTAAGATGCTATGAAGTGAGGGTGGGGTCATTTGTTATTTTGGTTTCCCTGCAAAACCTGGAATTTTAAATTGCAAAGAGAAATCACCTAAAGTCTGAGGTCAGGGTTTCCTCTGAACTGGTTGTTGCTGCAAAAATAGTGTAGGAAGCTGCTGGCCTCCAGACTTTGCTTTGTGTGTTAATGGCATCTGCAGCATGAGGAGAAATGGCGAAAAGGAGCCTGCACTCAAGATGTGGCAAGGAAAAGGAGGTGGGAGTAGGCTTTCAAATAGTTGGTCTGTTTGTAAAATGTAAGACAGTTAATTATTGAAAAACCTACTGAGGTTCTTTTTATTTCCCAGAAATGTTCAGTTCTTTGTGGGATGTGGAGGATGGTCTCATGGTTACAGGAGAAGACTGGGACATATAGGGTTTTTAAACATGGCTCTGCTGCTGTCTCCCTGTAAAACATTGGACAAATGATTTCAGCACCCTGGCCTATGACATGGGAATTATATTTACTTTTCTTATTTGAACAGACTTGGATATCAAATTTGAAAGTGGCGGTGTTGAAGTGGGAGGATTATGACTGAAAAAAGCCCAGTTTCTAGCCTAGAGTAGTTCAGTGTCTACACAAGAGGAACTAAAGCACATAACACTATGGGATGTCCAATTAGAAATGCTTCTGCTTTTCTCTTGGCTGGAACTTAGTACAAAAGAAAGACTTGACTTTAATTTCCCTCTTTATTTTTTCCAGAAGTGGCCAAGCCAAAGCCTCGGCACACAATGAAGCGGAAAAGGACGGCTGACAAGTCAACCAGCACTAGTGATCCCGTTATTGAGGATGACCATGTTCAGGTGAAGTCTCTTTCCCCATCTGCCACAGGGTTTCTGACAAGAGGCTTCTGAACTCTCAGTACAGGCTCATCTTCCCTGCAGAACTCACGCTATGAATTGAGTTTTGCCCCATCTCAAGTCCCATCAACACATGTACATGCTTAAGAAGTGCAGTGGTGCTTGTAACTTGAGTTGGCTGGCTTGAGGGGGAACATAACTAACGCCCAAGTTAGCATAATTCATCAGCTGCCCGCACAATTGCTTTGGAGTGTGCACTCAGGCTAAAGCGATTCTAGTCCTCTCCCACAGTTCATCCCACGTGCCCACAAAGGATAGACAAGTTCTCCCGTACTTCGCTGGGAATTCATAGCACTTACTCACTCAGCTTACTGCAACACCACGAACCATGAGATAGCACCACCCTCGAGAGGGTACAGTGCCACGCTGGACACGGTAACTCGAGTGTTGTTTTGCAATGTGACTGCTTTTTCTCAACCTAGGCAGACTTGAGTGTAGATAAACTTGAGTTAACAGTGCTGTGAAGATGTAAGTTAAAGATATATTTAAAATAAATGTTTTCAGCAGCTGTGCTCAAGTAGGCCCCTTGTCATGGGTATAAATAACAGGGTAGCGAGCGAGGCACAGCTTTTGGAGAAGTAAGGGCATGCACAAGGAGCACGGCTCTTTAGTCAACCACACCATGCCTCCTCGTCTAGACTGCTATTTTTAGCAGTGTAGTGCCTCCCTGCAGATGGCGTCTTGCCCCACTGCAGCAATGGGGAAAAGCTCAGGGAGGTTTCCACTGCTGGAGCCCTTCCCTGCCACAGGGAAAGGCTTTGGTATTAGGGAGCTGCTGAAACTTCCCTGTTGTCTGAGTTTCACTGACACGTGGAGCTACGCACCACAGTTTGTACACAGACATGTACACTACACATCTCTATCACTTGGGTGTTCTGTAGATGTTGCTCAGTGTGATCTCTGATCATTTCCTCTTTCATAACTAGAAGTTCTGTAAAGGGCAAAGAAGTTGCTTCTGAGTGTTGTAAGGAGTTGTTCCTCTTAAAAGAGGCTCTGTTTTAAAACAACACTATCAGACTGCAAGTCATCTTTGTTCATTTGCAGTTACAAGTAATACATTAGATCACAACAACTGAAAAGTTTCCAAAAGCATGCTTTCTCTATTTTTTCAGTATGCTTACTTTGCATTTAACAGCACCTTGTGCATAGTTTTCTGCTATGTAGTTAGTTTCTTCCTTGCTAGAAGGACCATTACAAAATTTGCTGGATGATTTTTTAAATTCAGATCATCTTCTCATAATTTTATATTGTTAGTGCATTCTCCCTCTCCCCAGAAGTGTTAGACGTGACTCTGACCATATGGCCCTTGGGATATCACAGTTTACGTTTGCTTTTCCTTTCGAGCTAGTCTGCACTTAAAACTTACCATGGCACCGATACAGTTCAGCTGTGCTGCTGTAAGAGTTCTATGTAGCCAGGTTACGTTAACAGGAGAGAGCTCTTCTGCAGATATAAAATCCCTTAAGAAAGCAGCTGTAGCTGTGTCTCCCACTAACACAGCACTGTCCACGCAAGTGCGTGTGTCGGCAAAACTTATGTCATTCAGGGGGGTGTGTTTGTTTCACAAGCCTGAGCAACAAAGCTTTGCTGGCATAAGTGCGCTAGTGTAGACAGAGGCTTAGTGCCCCAACACTAATGTCAGATGCACAGGACTGCACGAGCTTCAGAGACTTAATTCATTTTTGCCGTCTGAAGTTTTCTCCTAGAGGCATCTTCAGAAAGACAGTACATATGGGAATTGCGCACAATGATTCTCTATGGCATCCCTTTCTGTATTTAAACAGAGGAATAAGGCTCCATAAAGATCAGTCCTGAGGCAGCCCAGTAGCTAGAATATGGCTCTGAAACATAAATACATTCTTACATTGTTTGTAAGAGATAATACAATGAGGTTTTGCAGAGTAAGGAACTTGAGATATTTTCTATCAGTTTAATGCTACTGATGGAAATTGTGTATTGGAACTTTACTTTGTGAATCTGAAAAATGTTGTTTTTAACTTATTTTGTGACAGTGTTGCTCAGCAACGCTGCTATCCCCTTGCCACCCTGTTCCGGGCAGAAGCCATTACCTCATTGGACAATGAATTTCCTCATACCATATTTACCACAGAGTTGCTTTTCCCATTTTTGAAAAGATTTTTTGTTTGTTTGTTTGTTTCCATTCACACTTAATCCTTTAAATTCATATTCCAAAGGGGTAGCCGTGTTAGTCTATTGTAGAAAGACAACAGAGTCCTGTGGCACTTTTAAAGACTAACAGATTTATTTATCGCATGAGCTTTCGTGGGAGAAAATCCCAAAAGCGTCTGACGAAGTGGGATTTTCTCCCACGAAAGCTC